>CP050224.2:19766678-20366678 GCA_012066045.3 Morus alba
TTTTATTTGATATTCATAAAATATTAATAAATACATGCACATAAAATGATGAATAAACTCTTTTATTAAATAGATAATAAATATCCTTTTACATCTCATGCTTCTAGGACACCATTCCAACAAGCTGTTAACCATACATCTATTTTCAACTATTATGAATTACTGATGAATTGTTGTAGCAATTCATTACATTTACAAACAAGTTGTTTAGTCTCTTGCTGTTTATCAATTTTCTCATTGAAATGGTAACTTTAGTTAAATCTTATGAATTTGTGCATTTTTTGAACAATTTAACATGAGATTAACTTTTTTATTAAAGTTTAACCCTTTCTCGTAACTTGACGTTGACTTATCATCGATCGCATTTTAACATTGTATCCATCTAACATTCAAAATTCCACAATGTGCACAATTTTGGGCAACATAGAAAAGTAGGCTCTTTTCGTGATATAGCCACATAAAAACTATTGTACTTACTGAAGTTTTGCTAACAATCGTCATTTGTCTCCCTTCTTTTTGTCCGATTTCAACCGATTTAATCAGCCCTATTGCATAAATTTTTCGATCAGAAGATTCAAAATCTAAGATCAATAATTACATTAAAATTTGCGTCTGAAAGGTCTACAATCCATATGTTTGGTATTCAACCTCAAACTATTTCCTATCTCAAGGATTTGCACTAAAACCGTGCAAATTACTCGATCATGGGCTAATTTTCGGTTTGGGTTCAAAACTATGAATTCTCCTTGTGTTCGGTTTCTAAGCATCACCGATTATCGAGACATCTTTCTTTTCACACTTTAATCCAATATTCCTCTTGAAATCAAGTTTTAGTTCAAATTACTCAAACTAAATATCGGCATCAGTTTTTGCCTTATTTTTTTCGTTTCCCGAGTTTCAATAACTCATTTTAATTTTGATTTCTTCAGACTGGAGTCAAGATTCGCGTTCTTGAACACAGATTCAACATAATGTTAAAGAAAACACATGTTCTTTCTTAATCTAGGCTCCACGGATTTTCAATGAGAATCCATCAAAACTTCGTTCAATCGTTTTAATACTTACATCGTTAGAGTCCTAGTATAGAAACCGAGATGTTCTATAAAATCTCGGTTTCAATTTTAACTTTTAATGGAAGTTTTCCGAGATGGGTTACTATTCATCCAAATCAAGAAATCATAGAATTCTCATGAAAATCTGAATCTTACCTCCAAAAGTTAAGGTTTTTCTCTAGAACGCATTCAAAGTTACGTTTTCAGCTTTGGACCGAATAAGAAATTTCAAGTGATAATGCTTGATTTTCTTGATTTATCTTTCTCCGTATCTCTCTAATCTATTATCTTTTTACTTCCCTCTATCACGTTTTTTCTTTACAAACCTTTCTCTACTTTACCTTACATGTGAAGTATGTAACCAACGTGAGTAATGGCATTAAACTACATAGGCTCATTCCTTACATGTGAAGTATGTGGCCAACATGAGTCACCAGCGTGAGTCACCAACATATGTAACAACGGCAAGTGTTATGTCTGCATGTGAAGCCCATGTCACCCTTACATAATAATCATTTTCCTTTTTTTAACGTACTTAGAAATTATCATATATATATATATATATATATATACCATAACTTGGTTCAACCTGTTTTTATTCTTTGCCATATAAAAGATACGTGCTAGCAAATGAGTGGGTTCTATACTCCTCAAAATTTTTTTATTGAGACCTAACTTTCCGTTTCTCAAAACGAGTCTCTTTCCGGTACTAATAATTTCGCTATTCATAATCGAATATTTATGAATTTTTCTTTGTAAAATTTTCGTATTATAACTTTACACTTTTCGGGAAATTTTACCCCATACATAAAAAGTTTCTACATAACATTTTCTTGAAGGCTTATTTAATACATATACAATTCTAAATAAATCTAAATTTTAGATCCTGCTCCACTAGAACATATCACATAATCATTAGTTTGATTGCTTTCAGATTTTGTATATTCAAAATTCAATATTCCTTGAAGAAAATGTATGCAGATAATGTTTGGTTGTCAATAAGAATCAAGAAATAGTCTTTCAATGAATTAGTTATATTATTTGTTAACAATTTAATTAAGATACAAATAGGGAAGATGGTTACAAATAAACATGCTGAGCAAAAATTTCTCCAAAAAAAAAAAAAAAAAAGTCAAACAAAATCAATTAAAGAGCTATTTCGGGAATGTGTTTCAAAAAATAAGCTATACATGTGTTATTTGCAAAAAGTCAATTACATTTTAATTTAATCTTAAAAAAGAGTCATGTTGTGTAATTTTTACAAAAGTTACCAATTAAAGCCTAATAAAATAATAAAAAAAGTCCCAAAAAAGAAAGGTCATGTTTATTTCTCTTATTCGAGTTTAGAATTCGAGTTTTGCTATCGTAAAAAACTCTCAGAAACAATCACATCTAATTTTTTTACTACAGTAAAAAACTCTCATATAAAATCACATCTCAACTCGAATCAACAAACTAAACAGACCTTAAGACTACAGAGGAAAAAAAAAGTTGTTGCAATGTGAGTGGGGACACAAAAACTGTAATAAAAGGTATAATCATGGAAAGTTACAGATGAGTCAATTTTTTTTTTTTTTATCTTTTGCTTACTCGGAGGGGGGCTGTGCCCCGCTAGTCCTAAATAGCTCTGTCTTTGATCAGGGAAGGGAAATCAGAAGCTCCAGAAGTGGCTGGTGGCTCAAGGGAACAACATTAGGGGATGGGCGTGGGCAGTCTTAGGGCAAGGAAAGGTTGGGATGCTCAAAGTAGTGACGTCTCTGTCGAGTGGCTCCGGTTAAAAGGGCTACGACCCTGGCCGGTAGGAAAAGTGTCACAAATGAAGGGTCCGACGATGGTTGGGGTGGCGAAGGTCGAAGCTGTAACACCTCGAGGAATTAAACGAGATTAACTAAGATAATTAAGATTTATTAGTTTTCCTAATCTAGTTTAATTAAATAACTATTGTTTAATAAATGTTTATGATGTGGAAATTTGAATATTTTCAAGGAATTCTAATATTTTTAATATTTACATTTTTACCCGAGAAGTGTGCGCATACACATTTTCTAGACTGTTATTTTAAATATTTAGACACCTATTTTTTCTTTCCTTTTCCCTTTTCTTTTCTTTTCTTCTTTTCTTCTTTTCTTCCTTTCCTTTTCTTTTTCCCGTGCAACCCTCACTCTCTCTCTCCCTCACTCTCATTCTCTCACTCACTCTCTCCTCTCGTTTTTGTCACAAAACAAACCGAATCTTGAAGTAAAAGAGAATTTCAAGGAGTTTACAACGTCAAGAGAAGGATTTGAGGTAAGATTTCTGAAAAAATTCTCTTAAATCTTGAATTTTACCATTAGAAAATCTAGTTTTTAACTCGAAATGGATTTTGATGGATTTTGTGTAAAATCTCAGTGGAAATTGGGGGTTTTTGATTCTTTGGACTTGTTTTGTCATTTGGAACATGGATTGAGTGATTTCCCTTTGAAATATCTTGAATTAAACTCAGATTTGCAGGTTTTTAGACTGATTCGGTGAGTTTTCTCACATTTGTGTTCTCCACTGGTTGACTGGTTTGCACACCACCGGCCGACCAGTGGTGATGCACACCTCTGTCACTAGTCGGCCGATTGACAGGGAAAAATGGGTGAGTTGTTTTGAAAATCCTATTTTGACCCCGGTTTTCAAAGAGAACCCAAATTAGCTTCATTTTGGCACCTAAAATAGATGGATTAGCATCTTTAATCCATGTTTTGAAATAAAACCCTTGGAATGATGATTTAAAACATAAAATGGTTTATGAACTTGGAAATGGAATAAGGCACACTAATAGGAAATCAAAGTGTGTAATTGATATTGATCCTCTTTGGGAATGAGAGTTTGATTCTAAAGTGTTATTTATTGTGAATGATAACTAAAGAATTGAATTGAGGGCTTCGAGGAAGTGAAAGCCGAAATAGAGCAACGCTAGCCACAGGTTTGGTTTTGTGAGGTAGGATTTCTTGTCCTTTTCCTTGATAGCCTATTTTTCTTAAAAGAGTTTTGGCCTTGCAAAAATTTTAAAGAAATGATATGTTTGCGAAAGAAAAGTATTTTAACACAATAGCTTGATTTTAGCTATTGGAATTATGATGAACTATTTCAGAATTTTAATGAATGATTTCTTAAGATAAGATATCTTGTGAACCGGTAAGCCTGCTGATGGCCAAGATAGGATATGGAGATTGTATCCTTGGGGGCAAAACCTGAAACCTAGACCGGGCCACTACGGTGGTGATAAGGCTTGTGCTTGTGGTTGTGTAAGTAATTTGTCATCGTATAAATTACTTGTTGATGCCTATAATACAGAATTTTCAGTTTATATTTCCTTTCAGAAAAAAGATGTGAGGTTCCGACTGTTGTGTTAGAACTGAATGTCTTTATTTATTTGCTTATTCATTTATTTAATTGTTTATAAAGTTTATTTCAAAATACATCCTATTGGGTCTTTCGCTCATGTTTTATTTGTTTCTATAAATATTAAACCCCTCCTAAGCGACTCTAGGAGGAGCACGGAGTAGCTGAGTTAGTGGCTACCGTTGATCCAAAGAGGATTGTGTTCATCATCCTGGTATACAAATGTAAGAATTGTAAATTCTGAACTTTAGATTTCTAGATTGTGATTGATGTCTGTAATGCTAATTACATGTCCAAATATGTACAATATTATGTGTCTTGTGGGTGAAGCCCTAAACGATGCTGGAGGTTTAGTCTAAAACTTATTTCTAGTGAGTGTGCAAGTCCCATCACTTTCTTGTAATTTAATTTTAGCGAAATGTGGGGCTTGTTTAGAAATTTCCTTATGATTTTACTTTTGGTTTTGATTTTTATATTTCTAAATGTCTAATTACTTTCTTAATCATGTTAAATATGAGCCTCTACATCACTAACCCCTGCTTTGGGGCGTGATAGAAGCTCGTCGCCCATGGAAGGAGGAGGCTTGGTTGGGTGGAAGCACAGTGAGGAAGATAGGTTTTTTTTCTTTAATGAAATTAAATGAAGGGCTATGATTGAATGGTCTTATATCAAGGGTTGATATTAAACGGAGCATTCTATTACTTTATATAAAATTTAACAGAGTTAAATGTAAGGGTTGTTAGAAGGAATTTGTTGTGGTCAATAGGGTGTCTCTGTTATTTTGATAAAATATATAGGAGTGTTAGTATAATAAGTCTTTCCATTTTTTGATGGCAAATGCGATCTCATAGATGATTTCTTTGATTGGATGTAATGTGTGGATTATTACTTTGACTATATGAATATGGAAGAAGAAAAACAACTTAAATTAGTGGTTTGTAAATTATAGGGTCATGCTCAAGCTTGTTGGAGTCAGTTAGTGCATCAAAGAAAGAGAGAGAGAGAGCAAGCGCTTGGTGCAAAGTTGGGCAACGATAAAATAACTCTTGTGTGAGCAATTTCTCCCAACTCCATTCATCTAATTTTGTTCCAACAACGCTGCAATTGTAAGTAAGGGAACTGATCAGTATTAGAATATGGTGATGAGTTCCAAAAGCTAAGTATGGTGCTTGTTGTTGGGGAATTTGATATTCAATGAATTGTTGGATTTCTTAGCAGATTGAAGAAGAGAAATTTGAGAAGAAATTTCTTTATTAATGATGTATAACTTATCTGAGGCTATTAATTTAGCAACAAAGGTTGGAAGTGTTCTTATGGAGCTTAGTGAGAGCAATTTTGAAGAGGGGTTTAAAGAGGAGTAAGAGTTAATTGTTGAGGGCTAAGTTGTGGATGAGCTTGAAGAAAGATGGCTTAGTTGTGGGTGAAGTTGAATCAAAAAAAGATTTTGATGGGTTTATTAGCATTCTTGATCCATTTCACATCCATCTTGTGGAAAGCTTTCCTAGTGCATTACTTGATTTCAAGATCAAAGGTGTCTTATTGGAGGATTACTTTGGTGATATTACGTATTTGGAATGAGTTTCGGACAGATTTCTCTATTGGAATCTACCAATCCCACAAGACTAATAGGGGTCTCTCTTATATTGATTTCCCCACACTTCCTTCATTCCATATTGTCGCTAGCTATTATTGCTCATTTCTAAGTGTTTCTACTAAACTCGAGGTCGAGTTCTTTTCGATAGACGGAGTGAACTGATGTAGGGAGAATTAGTCATTTGTAGTCATTTTAATAATTTTACTATCGTTTTTTCTAACAATCTAATAGTTTGCCGTTTATCTTAGTTTGTATTTTGTTATATTTTGTGAGTGGACTATAAATAGCCACTTAGCTATTGTATTAAAGAGACTTAAATATTTTGATATTGAAAATAAAATCTTTTATTTTCTCTCTGCTTTGGGGGTTTTCCTCTTAGGGGATTTTTTTAGATAGACTTAAACCATTGAGTCCCGTCTTCCGTCATGTAAAATCCTGTTCTTATCCGTTCAACTGCATCATCAACAATGTGAAGGAAAAAAATATGAAATAAAATGAAAATAATAAAAAAGCCTAGAATGTATAGGTATATTGATGATTTCTTATATAGCCGGCTCATAGAGAATTCATAATCAGTACTCACCGTCCACTTTCAAACTTTATTGATTCTTTCTTATCTCCGCTTGTCATCACTGCGAACCGGATTTAGCGATTGCATTTTTATTGCGTTTCTTAATGAAGGAATCTAACGTATTTGTTGTATATTCTTAATATAGTACGAACTCTACTTTATCTCTGCTTCCAGGAAATTCACCTACGTTCTTCCGTCAAGCATATATAATCCAAGCGTGCTTCGCTTGAAGATCATTTCAGACAACTTTTTGTTAATTTAATTAAGAAATTCTCTTTTTTTGACGGACTTACGTGGAAAGAATACTTCATACTCACGTAATCACTAAGTAATAAAGAATAGAATTTTGGGAGAATGAGGCAAATAACATATTTTAGATAGGGATTAAAAAATAATAGCATAATGTTATAGAAAATGTAGTAAACAAAATAATTTAACAAATTAGCATTAAAAAAACCAAATCTTGGATGAGTGCTTGGTGTGCCATGAGTCAAAGTAGAAGAATGGAAAGAAACCATTGAATGGAAGAAAGGTGTATTGACAAAGGTGTTCTTGTAATTCCTATTATGGTTAAAGGGATTGTATTGAAACGCAGATTATGAAAAAAAAAAAAAAAAAAAAAATTAACTTGCCATCATAATAAGTGAATCAATGACGGCATGTTAAGATATCTAACTGATTTTTTATGATGAATGACATTTAATGTGGAGTATGTCAATTTGGCGCTGAACGCATGTTTGTCTTGCTTTATCAGCTGATGGAAGACTTTTGTCTATAAATAATTGATACTACAAAAAAAAATGATAATAATAAAAAAATAATAAAAAAATCTAATGGTAAGACCATCTCAAGAAAGAAAAAAAAAAAAAAAAAAAAAAAAAAAAAAAAAAAAAAAAGTTGTCATCTAATGCTGGCGTGCTCACGCCAAGATAGTCTTTGTGGACATCATGTTAGACGACGATTAAATTACCACAATAAACTGTATTTAATGTAAAGATTTAACGACGGTTACTGTCTTTAAGATTTAACGACTTCCGATCTTTTAACAATAATTTTTAACTGTTGTTAAATTCATGGTCTGTTGCTAGTGATAATAACGTGTGGTCCTTATATAAGTCATGAACTAATTTAAACAAACGTGTAAAATTATATTCTAAGCAATACCATAAAATAGATAAAAAAATATATAAAAATATATATACGTATTAGAGTTTTTTTTTTTTTTTATTTATTATGACTATTTGTTTCGTTTATCAAAAAAAAAAAAAAAAAAAAAAAAAAGAACTTGTTCGTGAACACTTTTTTTTGTTTTTCTTTTTCCTTTTATGCTAAGGAACAGAAAGAGATAATTATGGGAATCTTAATACCTTTTTCTTTTTTAATGAAAGAACCTAACACTTTGTTTTTTTTTTTTTTAACATAAACAAATTTAGTTTGTAGGGCGCTGCTTTTTTTTTTTTTTTTGTTAATTATAATACTTGAAGAATACTAGTGGTGTGCATGTGGACTCTTTAGGGGAAAAAAACAAAAAAAAAAAAAAAAAAAAAAAAAAAAAAAAAAAAAAAAATGACAAAAAAAATTCTCAAAAAAAAGTGGTTTGCATGTGCACGTTCTTTTTATCCTTTGTAAAGCCCCGCGTGACAGTGCCACGAGCATTATAGGTAGTAACTAGCCCTAAAAATTCTTATATATATATATATATATATATAAAACAAACTGGCCCTATAAATTACTTTGTGCTTGTTTGATAAGAAGAATGTATAATCTCTCTTTCTGTGCAAAATTAGAGAATGCTCAACCAGTGGCGCTAATTAGCAGAGAACCAATTAAGGTCAAGGGGCTTTATCTACCATAAGGTTATCGATACGATACCAATTAAGGTGGTTTTTGAAAAGGTATTACCATACTCGTATCGCCCATATTACAATTAGTTCATTTCTTCTTCTTCTTCTTCTTCTTATCATTTTATTTTTATGTTATACCAATTAATTGTCCATTTATTCTTATTTTATTTCATGGGGAGTAAAATTGGCTTGTATAACTTCTTACACGCATTTTCAAGAATAATAAACTTGCGTATAACAATTATACGTCATTTTTTGATTTAATACAGATCACTATGGAAGAGGCTGCTTCTAGTACCTCGACAATATCTTCATTAGGTGCGTACAATATCTATAGTTCTATATAAGAAGCGAGAATGAGCTTAAAAGAGTTTTGTACTTTAACAATATATCCAATGATTCATATTTATCAATTATCTTTTTACTTTTAATTCATAGTTAATGTTTTTCCACATGACTTATGTATTCTCTCGGCACCAAGTACTTCAATCTTTACTTCAATCTATTTCCACATGCTTTGTTGCTTTTCTGTGCAAACTTATAAACACCATACATAACAGAAACACGTGTTTCCCAAAATAAACAAATCAGTTTAGATACTTAGGGAAATAACTACAATAACTACTACTAGTCAACTTATTATCAGTTTTTTAGTGACAAAATTCTAACGTCTAAAATTATTTCCTTTTCTCATCATACACGATTTCTATCATATTATAGAAAACATACATACTATTTAAACTAGCAACCTAAAACACTATGTTATTTTATATTTTATTTATATTTTATAAATAGTACCTAAAACACTTGTTTATTTTTATATTTTATTTATGTAATACATCTACACTTTTTTAATTCTTGTGGATCTCTTTTAAATATATGATTTCTTAGAAAGGTTTATATTTTCTTCAATCATATTTTTATCATCTCTTAGAAAGTTTTATATCATCTACTTACGATGGTAATACTTTTCGAGCTGTGATATACTTTCTCTCCTATGTTATTAACTTACACTATGTTATATGATAAAGGAGCTGGAGCAGAAAATCAAGTTTCTAGCTCAACATCCCGCGTTATAAGTCGCGCAAATGGTATAGAAATGCCACAGATCCAAGGACCAGCAGATCCTAACTTCACATGTCAACCTAACCAAAATGGTTCGCCCTTTTTTTTTTTTTTTTTTTTTTTAACTTGGGATAGAGAGATTTGAACTCCAGACTTTATGGTCGAGTCAGATATAAAATCAATATGCGATTCCTAATCTCTCTCCGCACAACACGTCAAACAAGTTAATTCAACATCATATGACTACTATATAATCATGCTCATTCCAGTGTTTACGTTGATCTACCTCTGTTTAATATGTTAGTTTTCATTTCTTTTTAACATACCAAATCTATTTTGCTTGTGATTTGATGTGTTACTATATTACTGAGATGGTTTTTTTTTTTTTGAATTAACGCACCGAATTAATATAGGACAAATTGCAAAGAAAATAAAAAAAATTATTCAATTTGCTTGTTTCAAATCTTGGACACGTAATTAGTTTTTTTTTTTTTTTTTTTCCAATTGCCTCAATAAGAAACATATACTTTTAACGTACTATATATTTAATTTTAAATAAATGAGAATATCAGGATAACTAGCATTAGCAAAAGCAAGAACATGCCAACTAGGTTGTTAATGGCACCCACTTCCTACCTCATCGCACAATAATCTTTATTTAATTACTTTAGCCTTTCCATTTTTTTTTTTATTCGTTATCCCTTCTTTCACTATTATTCCTCTACTCTTTTCAATTCGTTTCTAGCTTTATAAAAGTACTTCATGTGGCTTTAATAACAAACAATTCGTTAATCACTACATACATACGAGTATTGTGACAAATTTATTACAACAAGTTAAGAAATCATAACATATAAAATGACAATTAAGTTATGTACTTTAAGATATATTTTATTAATATTATGTTTGTCCTCGTCTTATTATGGAGCAAACACTTTCAAACATAAATACCCACGTAAAATGATTGTTGTTTATTCTACATTAATGTTGAGGAAAATTTATTACCAATAAGTTATTATTTTTGTTTTCAATGTTCTCTTGTAAGATTTACACATGATGATGATTTCAAGAAATATTAGAAATTCATATGCTAATCTACAAAGTTTTCAAGTATTCTAGGTGATAATCTATTATTAGCTAATAAAGCATTGATAACATGAAAAAAGGAAATATATTGACATGTTGAAGCTTATAAATGTGCGCTTTTGATATTTACACTTATATTGTCATGATATTTCTTCGATATTTCCCAAAACTCTTAAAAAACCAAAATACTACACTTTCACCGAAATTGATATTTTGACTGCTACTTCTTGATATTTTTAAAAATTTTCCAAAATTTTAACAAAATTTTGTTTTTGTAACTTTTGATTTGTTTCTCAAATTCTGCTGTGTAACAGTAGTTTCAGACACAGCTAGATAAAAGCAGGATTTAACAAATATCTTGACCTACTTTAACTTTTCAAAAAGAGCTAGAAACAACCTTTAAAAGCAATGTCAAACAGACTCTTTATTCAATTTAACATGTATAAGAGAAGCATACACAGACGCTTTCTTCCATGCCGCCCCACTCCCTGTATATATTTTTTTTCATATATCTGCTATTTAACTCTTTTATATGTGTCCATATATATATATATATATATATATAAATAATATTATACAGCACAGCAAATAGAAGAGGAACCATCTAGCACGTCAATATCATCAACAAGTACTGCACAAGGCCCCAATGGGAATAATGGTAATAACATAGAAGAGGCAAATCCACCGGTTGTAACAATTACGGGGCCACTACATCATGTGATCCAACCAGCTTATAATTTAATAAGAGGTCTAATCTTGTTCTCTCTTGCTCTCTGTTTTTTTTTTTTTTTTTTTTTTTTTCCTTTTCCTTTCTTCTTTTTTCCCCTTTACCTATACATACGCATAATATATTCGGACATATTATATATATATATATATATATTTATATATATGTATGATCGATATATAGGACAAGGAGCAGAAAACGAGGCTTTTAGCTCATCATCCCGCGCAATAGGTTGTGTAAATGGCATAGACATAGAGCAGGTGCAAGTTGTTTTCACGCTTAAAAATTCGTCGCAACGACCAGCCGATGCTTTACGTCCCGCACAAAACCAGGGTCATATTATTGATATTCCACAAGATGGTACTCTCTTTAATTTTTCTGCTCTCCACTAGATTCTATTTTCAGTAACTTCAATAGTACACAATATTATTAATATTGCAACTTCTTTCTTTACTAAACGAACAAGCTTTAAGTTCGTCCTCAGAAAAAGTATTGTGTCTATTTACGGACAATTAAATGAAATATCATACTGAAAGTACTCTTTTTTTTTCTTCCCCCAAGAGATGCAGAGATTAGAAAGCAGGACGGAACTGTATCATGCGGCGAGAACTGGTGACCAGAACCGTGCCAACGAGATCTTAGGAGAAGGACAAGAAAGATCAGCCTTATTGAATTCACCAGTTCTAAGTGTGACAAAGGAAACCGTTCTTCACATTGCTGCTGGAGCAAAGCAAGTTGAATTTGTCGAAATGCTTCTCAAAGAGCCTTGCATAGATCAATTGATCAATGCACAAGACGAAAAGGGGAATACAGCCCTTTGCACTGCTGCTGCAGCTGGAGCATCCGAAATCGTTAGGAAACTGTGGAATAGGGAGCCTGAGTTACTCTTCACTCCGGGTGGCGACAAAATGACTCCGGCTTATATGGCTGCTACATTTGGCCATGGTGCCATAGCTTCGGAGCTATACTCTGAGGGCATCAACAGACAATGTCCTATGCGAGATAAGGATAAAATCTCCCTGTTTTTTATTTGTATCAACAATGAGCTATTCGGTAAGTGCATATATGAATTAACAAAGGGAATAAGATTTATTTTTTAAAATACAAGAAAAAATCGGGGCATGTATTCACATATTAATTAATTAGTATTAAAGGGAGGACGGACATCCTAATTAGATCGGCACATAATTCTTAAGACTCATATTTTTTTTTTTAAGACATAAATGGTAAGAGAAATAACTAGCATCAGGCAGGGGAACGACATTCCTAAGACTCATATTATCTCAAGTACAGCCATAAGAATTAAAGCTCGGCTATCATTGCTTAGTAAAACCTTTAGGTGCTTATAAGATCTATGAATTTGGAGAAAGGATTAATGCTTACAATCTTGGCGTATGAAAAGCAACATTTTTCATCAAAACAATGCTATTATCGGCGTTGAATACTTCGATATCTACGGCATAATTTATTTTTTATTTTTTATTTTTTTTTTACCATGTTGTCATATGTTTGGTTGAATTATGCAGATTTGGCATTGACATTACTAAAAGACTCTCCTGGGCTCAAATTGGACTATAAACGCGATTACAATTCAGAAACAGCTTTGCATGTGTTAGCTCGAAAGACTTCAGCATTCTCTTCGCAGCATCAAGGAATTTGGAGTAAACTTGTCAACGGATGTAAGTATAGATCAATATGTGTATTTTAGATGCATTTCCAATCAGTCTAATCACTATATATGATAAATTAATGACTCATTGCTCACTCTCAGGTCGCCATTTAACGTCTTCCAGTAATACACGCAGTTTGCAAACTCAAGCTTCAGAGTTTCTACTTGAACTTCTACGGCAACTTTCCAGACGGCAAACGAATGTGTTCCAAGATGTTATTAGAAGACCACGGCACTTATTATTCGAAGCGGCAGCGCTGGGGAACTATAATTTTTTAAATTCGATCATACGGTCATTTCCTGATTTAGTTTGGGAAGACGATGGAGAAGGAAAATTCATATTTCACACTGCAATTTTGAATCGCCATATGGATATCTTTAAATTAATTGATGAGACGGGGTTGCTCAAAAGTGTTTTACAAGGCTGGGAAGATGAAAGTACTGGCGACAACATATTGCACTTTGCCGCAAAATTACCACCTAAGGATATACTCAACAGTAAAAACTCGGCAGCAGGGGAAGCATTACAAATGCAAAAAGAAGTCTTATTGTTTAAGGTAACTATTTTACATTGTTTCACTTGTATATAATACATATATATATATATATATATATATATTCTATTTTCTTTTTGCATGAGGCTTCATATGAGGTTTATGCTTATATATATGTGTGTGACGGAACCGAACCGCTGTGATACTTTCTGGATACTTTCTGCAAGAGACTGGACAGTAGCCATGGAAGCGAACCGCTCCCCATGCCCACAACCGGATACTTTCTGTGATGGTTCTCACAAAACTATTCATAACATCATGAGAATTAATGATGGCTTGTTAAAACACCGTAGTTAAAGTGTCGCCTCATAGATCGCGTATGCTTAATAACGATTAGGAAGTGTCGAAGACATATAATGGTTTTCAAAACCGCCGTATTTTCTAAATACGGTTCTTAACGGTCGTCAATTATGTACTATTTGTATTAGCGAAACCATCCTAGGGGAAAATAACATTATTGGCAGCAAGGGTTATTGGGAAGAGCTTGACTAGTTTAATGGAAAATTCTTCAATATAGGATTAATTTATTTGGAACACATAACAAATCTCTATATACATATTATTATTTTTTTATGCTTGTTACTATAATGTGTTCACTACATGCTTACTTGGTAAGCTAGGTTAATTTTCACGTATTCTAGATCTAGCCAGGGGCAGAGTAGTGCCCGTGGAAGATCTTTGTTTTTTTTTTTTTTTTTTTTTTTTTTTTTTTTTTTTTTTTTTTTAAGCTAGGTTAGTTCTACAAATTTTTTTTTTTATATGCTCCCTCCCCTTCTAATTAACACATATTTCAAATATGTCTCCATGAATCTAATTCTATATTATCTTTAATATATAGTAAAGGTGATCTAAGAAAATAATAATTATGTGACCTATTAATTAAACCTATTCTCATATTTGTTCTTACGTAAGCTTTTTTTTTTTTTTTTTATTTAAAATTTTTACACAACCCTCTAAATTTTGTTATCTCATAAATATTTTTTTTCTCTTAATTGCCCTTGTGAAAGTAATATTTATTTTCACATATGTATCCCTAATTAAACATTATTTTTTCTTGCAACACATTCAACTACATATTCTCATATGTACTTTCTACATAATTTTCTGTGTAATTCACCCATTAAAATCTTTATTGCTCTTATATTTTCTACTTGTGCATGCATATATAATATTCTACTAAAAACAAATTTTGATTGAAACATGCAATATTTCAGTCCTTTTTTTTTTTTTTTTTTTTTTTTTGCTAAACTAAACACTAATTCAAAGAGAAATAAAATAGGAAAAAATATCAAAAATTCAGTAAAATGGTTATGTATGTGCATCACACGTTCTTAATTAATTAGTTTATGCCTTTCGAAATAAAATCTTACGTCCAGCCTTTGGATCTAGCATGTATATCACTTTAATGAATTTTAGCATTTCATTAATATTCTTAGCATTTCATTATGTATCGGATCCTCCTATAATTACATTATACTAATTCATTGAAATATGATAGGGATTGGAAAAATTTGTGCCGGCTTTTAATCGGAACAAAAGTAATTATGGGGGAAAAACACCTAAGCAGGTGTTTACTTTGGAGCACGAAGATCTGATGAAAGGAGGAGAAAAATGGATGAAGAAAAATGCCAGTTATTGTCTTCTTGTTGCAACACTTATTGTGACAGTAGTCTTCCCTGCTGCATTTACTCCCCCTGGTGGCAACAACGACACTAATCCGGAAAGCTCCAAACCTCATCCAAAGGAAGAATTGATTTTTCTTTCCATAACTAACGCAATCGCCATGGGCGCATCTACGATGTCGATAATAATGTTCTTTTCTCTCCTCATATCACGTTACGCAGAGGATGACTTCATGTCGTCACTGCCCTGGCGATTTAAAATGGGGCTAGTTTCACTTATTGTCTCTTTGGTAAGTATGATGGTATCCTTCTGCATTGCAACATTTGTAACTTATGTTCATCATGGTTCCATAGGGAGTCGTAGCATCATCGTTTCTGCTCAGATAGTAGCTGGCATTTCCATAATTGTTTTTCTCATATATCCCCTCCTGCAAGAGATATATTCTGCTAAACTGAGTCTACCCTAGATGATAAACCTAATACTAATCACACTATGTCTAGGCTATACATAATATGCATGAAATAATTATTGTTCGAGATTATATATATATATATTGTGATTGTGTCGTTATGATTACGTTATTTTGAAGCATTTTCATGTGTATGTATTTTCAACTTGATGAAGTGAAGATGTTAACAATATTTTTCTGCCAATGGACTCGAGCACATCAAAAGGGAGTTGAAAAGGGAAAGAAACAAAGAAACAAATTAGCCAAAATGTAGTATTCAAGAAGCAAAGAAAATCTTCATGTATACTACATTAGTGTTTGAGGAAACCAACATCGCTAAGAAAAAGACCAAGAGCAAGACGCAATCTACACCAAATGGTGAACCAAAGAAGCCTTATAGCCAGTTGGAAAAAAAAAAAACCAGAGTGCATACGATAAATGTTAAACGAAAACAAACTGTCTGACTCATAGGTAGCAGCGTCCTATCTACAACTATTGGAAGGTATGTAAAACCCTGTCGTTTTTCTATTTTTTATTTTTTTGGTGAACTGAAAAGAGAGGACAATTAGCATCAAGAAAGAAAAGCATACCATAACTGTATTGGCACCCTCTAAACTCTCGATCACTAGTTAAGTCCTCTACTTAAACTAAAATTAAAATAAAAAACACAAAAACCAGTCACCTCCATGAGGAGAAAAGAGAAGAAATATAATATACTAAAAACACCTTGAATAGGAAAGAAGATCTGAACACATGAGACAAATGTAATTAGAATAGCGTGCCAAAACTCGAACTTTGTTCACAGTCTTCAAGACATGCCTCATTACAAACCTATACGAACAAAACTAATTGGCTGAATCCCGCATTCCCTCTCTTGCTTGCCCCTCTCTCTCGCCAATGCCGGCACACTAGTCGTCGTTCAGCATTGATCTGGCGATCTTGGTTCAACGAGCGATCTCCGATATGGAGATCTCAAGCACAGGTCGACTTCAGACGTCTTCTCCGGTTCCGGTTGCGTCGTCTTCACCGGAGACAGAAACAGAGAAAGAGAAGAGAATCGATGAAAAGAAAGAGAGAGGGGAGAGAGAGATAAAGGAGAGAGAAAGAAAACGTAAAACTAGCCCGGTTTAAGGTTTTATGACATTTACAAAATTTAAAATTAATATCTGCTATAAATTTTATTAGCCCCTCCATTTCTGCTATTTTCCTAATTCATCCAATTCTAAGTTAACATTTTCTTTTTCAAAAGTAGAGAAATTATAGTAAATAGCATATTTTTGAAACAAAATTAAATAAATAACAAATTTTAAAAATATTTGAAACAAATAGTAGGTTACCATATAAATGATTTATTTATGACTAGTAAGAAATAACTTACGTGGTAAAAAATCTTTAAAAAAATCTTTATTTACGTGAAAAAGAATCTTTTTACCAATTGTAAAAAGAAAATTTAAGTGAGAAAAAATCTTTTTACGAGTTGTAAATGAACCATTTACATGATAAACTAATTAATATTTACTTCAAAAAATTTTCAAATATGTTATTTACTTCATTTAGTTCAATAAATATGTTATTTACTATTCTCCTCTAACTAAAGCTTAAGCCCAATGTCATGACCGAGAAATTTGCCAAAAGAATAATTGTAAAAGATAAAATTTGTTGGAATCCTTTTTATTATTTATATGAATACTTTTATGATATGTATTTATTGATATTAATATGGAATAGCAAATTATAAGCTAAAGGGCTTAGAAATTTCTGAGGTGTGATGTAGTTACCGATTTTCAGACTGTATTCAAGAAAGAGGCGCGGAACGCTGTGTTAAACCCACAAGTGGACAAACACATAAATGTTAAGTTTAAAAAATAAAAAGAAAAAATAAATTCTAAGGTTTTAGAAACAATCAAAATGAAAAACAGACGAACAAGGGATTTGGAGGGCTGAACTAAGAAAATTAAGGTGTTCGACCGAATAGGGTTGACCAAGTCAAAATTTATTGACCAAGAGTCAATTAATAAGTCACTCTTGAAAGGGTAGTCAATGTTGAATAAAGTTGACTAAGTTGACCAACTGTCTGAGAAATGCGAGTAAAACGCGCACCAGATGGAAATTAAACTGAACCGAAATAATATAGTTATTAGAGATGGATGGTTGAGATTTCAAGAGAAAAATTGGATGAAGGACTGAGATTATGACATGTGAAAAGCAAGGTGGCCGGCCAAGCTTAGTGAAGAAGGAAAAGAAAATATATTTTTAGTGAAATTTTGCAAAAAGTACCTTGAAAAGTGTCAAAACGGCATTTGTCCCCCTACTTTTTGGTGGCCGGTTTTAAGAGATAAAAATCCAACTAAATATTCATATTTTCATGCCAAAAACCAGAGAGCATCAGCCAAAGAGAAGAGAAGAAAAAAAAGTTCACCCAAAGTGAGAAAAACGTGTTTTAATCGAAATTGACGAAACTACACCGTTAGTTCGCATCACTAAGGACTTCTCTTCATTCTCTGAGGTAAATTTTGGTTTTCTTCTCACTTTTTTCTACCTTGGCTGCACGTTTAAGTATTGTGGAAAGCATGAAAAAATTTGCTTAAGATGATGATTAAGCTTGTGATTGTACAAGGAATTGAAAATCTAGTGATTAAAGTATGAATTCTTGGTTATTAGATTTTGTTTCTAGCAAATTTTGGTTATGGGGAATTGTTGTGAAAATTCAGATTAAACCCAAGAATTGTGATGTTGTTGATGATAAAATTGAATGAGAACGAATGTGATTTGTGTTTAAAGGTTGAAACAATGGATAAAACGAGCCATGATTAGCTCAAAAAACGCAGAAAGTTGAACGGAACTCTGTAGAAATTTAGTTTGAAAATTTGCACTAAAACCGTTTTCATAAGGAATAGGAGGATTAAGATGTGAAAAGTAAGTTGATTCGATGATCAGAGATGTATAAAAACTTAAAACGATGAAAATTTTCAGTTTCGGACCAAAATCGAAACGGAATATGGAGTATAACTAAAGCCTAAGCCCAAGACTCAAAGGAGTACGGAAAGAAAAGCAAAATAAAATAAAATAAAATAAAAAATAAACAAAAAATACAAGGAAAACAAATGCAAAGCAAAAAGACGATTAGCAGTTAGCTTTTCATGCGAAACGTTTTGATATTAATATGGAAAAACTCATTTATTCTTAGTAGATGTAAATAGATTACACAAATTATCGCAACAATTTTACAACCTCAACAATGAAACTCTGAGAAATAACCAATTACATGAAGTACATGAATATATAAACAACCAAATTCACATTGTTAGATCAGACGGACTAACAATCAGCATTTTGTGCGCACGGGACGCTTATTTCAACTTGATTAAACATAAACTAAAATTTGCTGTGTTAAAGTAAATTATGGAATAATAAATAACACAGCGATATGGTTATTTAGCGTGGTCAAAAACCCCCTTTAGAAAAATCCACAAGTGCTAATCACACTAGATATAAGAGAATTCCATTGTGGCAACCCTTATTTTGGTCATCATTACTACGTTAATACTTAACTCACTTCCTAACTTCTACTATTTTAGAACTATAAACTCCTAAAATTTTAGTTACTTTTTATTTCCTTCAATAGTGAAATAGATTCTAATATACTTTGCCAAAAACATTTTCAACTTCTTAACACTGAATAATCTGTTTATAGGCTGAATTTACATAAATTATAATTTTGGTCAAACTCAAATTTTCATGGTCAAAATCTATCCTAAAAGAAAGAAATTTATCCTAAACTAAAGAAATTTATCCTTTTGGATAAACACTCTTTATTTAACTTGTAAATAAACTCTGAATCTAAAAAGAAACTAAGGATAACTATTAAAATTGATAACTATCAAAAATAGTGATGAAAGATAACTATCAAATTATTGATCTTGATCCTCATGACTTTGTGAACAGTAATGCACACGTGAATAGTAACAACCCACCTCATGTTAATCCTTATCTAGAAATTACTTTGATGACTTGGACCAATCTTGGCTCACCATTAGTAGTGAACATGCATGCTTCTCTTTTCTGGTACTCTTGGATTAATCCATTATTAAGTGCCTCATTGAATTGTTTAACTTGAGCACTTATGACTAGTCCTACCAGAACATGAAGCGGATCTTAATTCCATGTGTTAGCCCTAACCGTGCTCTCATCACGGCACAAGCCTAGCTACGATGCCCTTCGATGACTCATCCCTTCTCGTGCAACATGCTTGTGATTCCACTCACTCCACGACGGAACATACATTATTGGGGAAGAATATAGATTTTAGAAGTTTTTCGAGATCTGTGTTCTTCATCTTATCTATTTTTTGTTATTTATTTTTGTTTCTTTTTGTTTTTCTAATTTTTGTTCTATTTGTTCTTTTATCTGTTTTTAAATTTTAAATTTTATTGATTTTGTGTGATTTATATTAAGGCTAATTGTTTTTTCAATTAATAATTAGGCTAATTGATTTTGTGTGAATATACAGTTAGCTTGTTGACTAGACAGAGTATCAGATCCTGCAGCTGCCAAAATAGTCAAAACATATGACTCGTTATCTGCTAATTAAATAACAATCAATTATAATTTCAATCAAATCTAAAATTGATCAGGAAAATGCTGATAGAAATGCCTAAAAAACTTGGTCAATGATGGAATCAATCCTCAAATGAATCTAGACTCAATTGTGCACAAGGTTCAATTCGATAATTTCAGAAATTGCTAGAAATAAATGTGATCAAATTGTGATCAGAAACTTGGTCAATGATGGAATCAATCCTCAAGTGAGTTTATATATGTGCATATATATATATATATATATATATATGGATTTATATATATATATACACACTTGTACGTAAATACATGTATATATATATATATATATATATATATGCACCTTGTCCGATAAATATCACAATGTAGCTACCAAATTCGGGGACATTTATTTTTCATTTCAAAACGTTGGATATACAAAAACAAATATTTTGTCCCCTTCTAAAAAATATAGGGTTTTTTTTTTTTTTTTTTTTTTTTTTTTTTTTGCCATCGAAGAGAAACGCTAAAAGACAACTTAGTCTCTAATTCATAAATTTTGTCAGGATTTACACATTGTTTATTAAATACTTTACGTATACGAAGTTTGTATATGGAAGGTAGCTTTGACTTTCAAACTCATTTCTGTTGTAGAGATGCAAGGGGAAAAAAAAAAAGGAAACCAAAAAACAAAACCAAAAAACAAAACCAAAGCATCATTGTACTCTGTGTACAGCTCCAAGCCCTAGATATTAACTAAATTATGTAATTAATCTCCGATAAATTTTCTAATGGTACTGTAATTTGTGTTGCATAAAGGTCGCTGTTGACTAGGTTTTGTACAAATGCTTGACATATATCGTAAAATTGATTTGAGAAAAAACCTTTTTTTTTTTTAACTGGAGAGAATATACGATTAGTATCTAAGTTCGTTAAGACATCCTAATTACGTTGGTGTCCCTCTTAAAACCTATAAAGTATAAGTAAAATATATATGTTATCGTGTCAGAATACGAATGTACTCAGCATAATTGATTGATAAACGAACCATGTGTCCATCAGATGCCTGCCTGGTTGCCGGCCTCCCGCAGTCCCTCATCATCATCATCATGTCCATGAGTAGTTGCTTCCTCAGCAGTACTTGCAGTTTCCTCATTAGTTTCTGGTGCTTGAGATGGACATGCCGAATCGAATGTATGATCTCCATTCTCATGATCATCAGTTGCTTTAGCAGCTGTAGTAGTGCTGGAGTCGGTCGTACCGCCTTCCGTCTTAATTTGGTCTTCAGAAGCAACTGGTGAGCCTGGAACCACTAGACCATCAGAGGTACGTTGTGCTGCAGACGCTGATAGTGAAAGATCTTCCATGTCTGAACCGGCAGGCCCGAGATGATCTGGTGGATAAATTTTGGTTTCCGCAGTCGCAGCAGCACGTTGTCCTCTGAATCGTTTGCCGTCAGGTTGACCAAAAATGTTTCCAACAGTAGTACCGCGTTTTCCACCGCTGTCTAGCGGACCAAACATGGTTCCAGCGGCACCACGTTGTGCACCACGGCCACCGCGATCTTCACGTTGTCCAGCTTCTCCTTGGCTTCTTCGTCGACCAAACATGGTTTGAGAAGTACCGCGTTGTCCTGCACCTCCACTGCCACCACCGTCTGGTCCTTGTCCAACTTCTCGGTGGCCTGTTGGACCAAACATGGTTCCAGGAGTACCACGCTCGCCACCGGTGCCGCCTTGTTGTCCTCGTCCGTTTTCTCGTTGGTCTGTTGGACCAAACATGCTTCCAGCAGCTCCACGTTGTGTACCACGGCCACCGCGATCTTCACGTTGTTCAGCTTCTCCTCGGGTTCTTCGTGGACCAAACATGGTTCGACGAGTACCAGGTTCTTCCCCTTGGTCCCCCTGGTTTGAAGCATCATTGTCCTCACCGTGTTCATCAGTAGGAGGTACACCATGGGGTTGATTGTTAGACATTTCCTCTAATTAACCTCTTCATATTTTGCCTCTTGGAATTATATGTAGTACTAGAAATCGACCAAATTTGAATTATATTATTCTGTAATTAATTGCATGACTCCCTCTTCTATTACAAATGCATCGTTCGTTGTGAACATTGTCATTTCCTTCTAGTTGACATATATATATATATATATATATATATATATAGTCTGCCTTACTCGATCGACGATGTAGGGAGTTGTGGATCCCTAATCACGTGGGGAGACTTCTGATTCTTTTTAATTCTATTATGAAACTATTTTTGCAAGACCATGGCATAACCTTTTCGTAATTAGCATAAATTTTGAAAAATGACGGGATACCAGCTATTAGGGCCCGTTTAGTTTGTTGATTCGAGTTTTTAATTCGAGTTGAGATTTGATTTAATGTGAAAGCTTTTTACTGTAGCAAAAAAGTTAGATGTCATTGTTTGTGAGAGCTTTTTACTGTAGCAAAATTCAAATTCTAAACTCGAATCAGTGAAATGAACAGGAGCCTTAGTAAATCTAGATCAGACTCCTCATGACTTCCTTCAACTCGCTTATTTACATATACTAGTTGAAAGCGCATGCTATGCACTGGTGTATTCAATTTTTTAAATTTCTTAGATACTGCATTGATCTAAAACTTTCTTAGGATTTAGCTTTTTGTTTTTTTTGTTTTTCTCTTTGAAGTTTAATTAATTAAGTAAAAGGTATGTAGGAATATATTTGAAAAAGGAAAAGATTTCAGTAGAACAATTTAGAGATTAAAATAATTTAATGGGCACATATAAGAAAATAGAAAGGTCATTAAAAAAAAGATGTTTAAGACAATCTCCAATGTAAATGCTGATGCCAATTGTATATTTAGCATCAAAACTATGATATGATATGTTCTTTTTGTTAGTGCATTTTTTGTGTTGGCTTATTTTTAGCAAATTGGTTGTAAGATTTATTGGCATTGTAAATTGGTAGACCTCTTAAAGAAAGTCTTGTTGTCATGCTTATGGGCTGCAAATCAAATGATTTGATTGCTGAAAATGAAGAGTGGACTTTTGGGAGGAATTGATGGAATTCTCTTATGGAAAAATCCGTTGGTGGAATATTATCTTGATTGAGGGTAGCAACCTTTTTTGGAAAAAGTATTTGTTTCGAAAGTTTTGTCTACGTGGGATTTGTGGATGGATGGACGGTAGTGGTTCTTTGGGCAAGGTTCTGCTATATCTTTATATACACCATGTCCATGAACAGGAAGATAGCTTCGAAGAGAAAAAAATTGAGCCTTTGTGTTTTACGGTTTTAAAAAAGCAATTCAAGGCCATATTATGGGGCATGATTTTTATAGAAGAAATATTCAGAAAAAGTCTATGTGAGAGTAAGCCTTTGAGTTTTGAATGAAGATCGTCTTTCGGGAGAAGTATTAGAAGCTTTCGGGAGAAAGCGCACTGCCAGCCGAAGGGATTTCGTCGTGCAGTTTTGAAGAGGAGTGGTGCTCGCTGGACAAGGCCATTAAGGAGATTCGACACAGTGGCGACAACGTCAAGGAGGGATTCTTTGGGTGTATAAGTCTGATTGGTGTGTGTAATCCTTTAAACTTAGTGGATTGTTCATTGTCTGGGCGTGACCCTGCAGAGTAGGTGTGCACACCGAACTACGATACCATTTTCTGGTGTTCTTTATATTTCCGCATTAATTTTTTGCTTTACGGTTTTACTGGCTTAATTCAAAACTTTCGTTATAATAGTGTTACAGGAAAGTGTTGTAACGCTTTCTGTGACACCAGTAACCAAAACAAACCTTTCAATTGATATCAGAGCGGTTCACTAACCTTTTGTTTAGTGAGATTTTGGGAGTTGGTCTGTTATAGCCGGGATGGATTTTCTAAAAGAAGGAGGTTCGGTTTCACACTCCCCATTACTTGATGGTAAAAAGAAGTTCAACAAGAAGAAAAAAAGGCCAAACTTTGGAAATGTCAATCGTTTCCAGAAGAAAAAAGCTGCAACAAATAACATAGAGGTGAAGACAAAAATCATGGGTATTTAATGCCGGGAATGCGACGGTTACGGCCACATTCAATCCGAGTGTGCCAACACTCTAAAGAAGAAGAAGAAGTCTTTAAATGCGATGTGGAGTGATGAAGAGTCTGAAGGCCGTCAGGAGGATGAAGACCATGTAAGTAACTATGTTGCTTTCAATGTTTATACTGATCAAAGTGTTTCTGCAGGCAGTGTTACAAAAAGTGTCGCAGACAGTGTTGCAACACTACCTGTAACAGATTCCGTGAACAGTGAAAACGGAGGAGATTTTTCAGATTCTGAAAGTGACAATGATGGTGAGGAGTTGACTATTGATGTCATACAAGAATCTTATGAGACCATGTTCAACAAATGGGTTAAAGTGTGTGAAATAAATAAGTCTCTACGGGAGCGCGTTGATGATCTTGTCAAAGAGAATGATGTGGTGAAGAGAGCTGCTGATAATTATGAATTGCTTGCTGCAGAGAGAGAAAAGAAATTGAAGGAAACAGGGGTTGAACTGGAAAGCACTCAGAAAAATTTGAAGATGATGAATTCCGGTACCACCAAATTAGATCATATTCTCTCTATGGGAAAAGCTAGTTGTGATCATCATGAACTTGGTTATACTAGTGAATGCTCAACGTCCAAGACAATATTTTTGAAGGAGACACCCACACCTAAGCCTCAAATTATCCCCAATAAGAAAGGTATTATCTCACCCCCACGACGTAAAAAGTTTGTTCCCATATGTCATTATTGCGGTTTAACTGGCCATATAAGACCAAGATGCTATAAGTATTTGAATGCTTTGAAGAGAGGTATGCTCATGAACCCACCAAATTCTGCAAACTCAAGAAGGACACCTAAAGCAAGGATTGATGTGCAAAATAAATTTCCTAGACGTGTTTGGGTAAGGAAATCTGATTTAAGGTGTCATAGGACTTATACTTTTTTAGAAGCATGTACTAATGTTTGTGTGTGTAATAATGGTGGTTGGCCCAAGCATTTGACAGGTGATAATATCAAGTTCAAGAGAGTGTTACATTCAGGGTGAGTAAGACTCGTAGAGGACTCAGGGGGAGCAACAACTTCGAAAAGTTTTTTCTATTAGTATTATTTTTTAACTTTAGCTATCTTTTGTCAAAAAGGGGGAGAACTCTTAATTCAACGATTTAATCTTTTATCTTGTAATAGGTTCCTTTTGTTAGCAATGTTAGTTTTGCCAAAAATAGCCAAAGGGGGAGATTGCTAGTGCATTTTTTGTGTTGGCTTATTTTTGGCAAATTGGTTGTAAGATTTATTGGCATTGTAAATTGGTAGACCTCTTAAGGAAAGTCCTGTTGTCATGTTTATGGGCTGCAAATCAAAGGATTTGATTGCTGAAAATGAAGAGTGAACTTTTGGGAGGAATTGATGGAATTCTCGTATAGAAAAATCCATTGGTGGAATATTATCTTGATTGAGGGTAGCAACCGTTTTTGGAAAAAGTATTTGTTTTGAAAGTTTTGTCAACGTGGGAATTGTGGATGGATGGCCGGTGGTGGTTCTTTGGGCAAGGTTCTGCTATATCTTTATATACACCATGTCCATGAACAGGAAGATAGCTTGGAAGAGAAAAAAATGAGCCTTTGTGTTTTACGGTTTTAAAAAAGCAATTCAAGGCCATATTATGGGGCATGATTTTTATAGAAGAAATATTTAGAAAAAGTCTATGTGAGAGTGAGCCTTTGAGTTTTGATTGAAGATCGTCGTTCGGGAGAAGGATTAGAAGCTTTCGGGAGAAAGCGCACTGCCAGCCAAAGGGATTTCGCCGTGCAGTTTTGAAGACGAGTGGTGCTCGCTGGACAAGGCCATTAAGGAGATTCGACACGGTGACGACAACGTCAAGGAGGGATTCTTTGGGTGTATAAGTCCGATTGGTGTGTGTAATCCTTTAAACTTAGTGGATTTTTCATTGTCTGGGCGTTGCCCCGCAGAGTAGGTGCGCACACCGAACTGCGATACCATTTTCTGTTGTTCTTTGTATTTCCGCATTAATTTCCTGCTTTACGGTTTTACTAGCTTAATTCGAAACTTTCGTTATAACAGTGTTACAGGAAAGTGTTATAACGCTTTCTGTGACACCAGTAACGAAAACAGACCTTTCACTTTCTATTTTTATTTAAATGCATAATGCTATTTGAAATGTTAAATCTACATTTTTTTTATAATTATTAAGCTTTGAAAGTTGTAAAAGTAAACTTTTATTTTTAAAATAAATATAAATTGTAAAAGTTACATAGATTACATGGAAAAAATAAACATTTCAACCAATAGAATCAAATGCCAAATTTCTCATATGCTATACTTGGTTGGAAATTTGTCACAAATTATAGCATATGAAAAATTTGGCACAACAAATAACATTAGGAAGACAGCTGGTAAATATTGTCTCAATGGAGTAATTACAGAGAAACAAATTATAAGTACCACATTTGGAACAAAATAATAATTTTACAGAACTACAAGAAAAATAAATTTAAGTAATAAAATATTTGAGAAAAGTAATTTTAATGTGGAAAAATTCTGAGAAAAAAAAAAGGAATAAGGCATATTCAAGAATAGAATATTTAAACTCAAATTAACAAGAAAAACAAATGGGCTAAAATGTATGCTGCAGTCAAAATATGCATTTTTTATGATTATTGTATATGTAATGAATTGAGAGGGATGCATGGAACAAAATTGTTAAGAGTATGGATTTAGGGATAAAATAGTATAAGTTAGAGCGTTAGAAGAGAAATGACCGTTAGGTAGGGACATATTAGAAAACAAGTTATTTTAGAAATGTTTAAGAGGAGTACTTTAGATATAATAATATTTTGCATTATTATTATACACACGTTGCAATTTGAACATCGTTTGGTTAATAACATTTCCTAATTTTTTTATGAGGCTTTATGAGGCATTTTTGCATAATTATTATACACACGTTGCTTTTGACAATTTTCCGTTTTTTAGTGGGTATATAGCCAATAAAAGATAAACCAATGGAATTCTCCAAAAGCCCACTTAGATGTTGTCTTTGTGGTGTGATTGACTTGCCAAATTGAGCAAGACCCCAAGTGCCAATCATCCATCCATGCAATCCGTGATTGACTTCCCACTTTAAGCTCCAAATCATGTTTAAAAGTTTTCTAAAATTTGTGGACATTGGAGGTTCCCAAAGATAGCTTGATTGCTTGCACTTAATCATCTTGAAGTCCAAGTTCATGCCAACTTGATATATCCGTCTGCAGCATTTGTCTCTCTTTGGATTTTAACTCTGCAACTTTCCCATTTGCTCTCCAATCAGTATGAATCAACCAAATACAATATTTGATTTCTCCAATTTAATTATAATTTTATTTTGTTTCTATTTCTTTTGTAATTTTCTTTTTTTACTAGTTTTTTTCTTATTTTCGTGGCATCCCTAAACACTACAAATAGAGGGCTCTGCCTCTTGTATTTTTCTTTCAAGAATTGAGTGAATTCAGAAAATAAAGTTATATAATTTTCAATTCTTATTTCTGTAGTTTTCCCATCTTTCTGTGAGTGATACACAATTGACGAAAGGCTGATTGAGGAGTAAATTTTGCTTGTTTGTATTCTTCGTTCTTATTTTAATTCACCTTGTTCTTAACTTATAATTTTGATTAAATTTTATATATTCTTTAAGTGTTTGTTATAATTATTTATGTAGTAACAACAGTTATAATTATTTCATTCGACAGACTCAATCACTAGTGACAGGTGGTTTTATAATTATTATTATGAGTAGTCGTTTATTGTCGCTAATAGATTCCTTAAAAGAATAATATTTTATTTTTGCGTGAGCTTCTCCTGTTGCATTCTACTTGAGGGTATTTAAAATAATTTTGCTGCTTTCTCTTATTGAGAAGAGATCAATTTGATCAAATACTTTTTCTTTTATTCGTGTTTGAATTTCATATTTTTCGATTACATGTTTAGGATGTGAATCTTGTAGTTGAGTTATCGAATTGAAATATTGAGTGGTGAACAAAAGCATACAAAGAATCCTCATCTTTTTCCTTTATTTTATTTTTTGCATGTTTAAAATCTCAAAATTCCAAAAAAAAAAAAAAAAAAAAAATCATTTTATTTTCTTAGTTCCTCTTATCTCTTCTAACGTTAATTTAAGTTATGCTAATCTGTTTTGTTCATTATTTTTGTTACCTTCTGATGGGATTGACTGCCCATTCTATATTACGAAACGATCGCTTTAAGAAATTAACAATTTGGGTGTTAAACAAAGCCCAAAAGTAAAACTATGTGAGCTCAAGTCCAAAACGGATAATATTATACCAAGTGGATGTGTAAGTCATTACATATGATATCAGAGCCTGTACTCAGCCGAAAGTGTGGCGAACGAGGACTATAGGGCCCCAAAAAGAGGGGTGATGTGACAGCTATCAATCCTTTGAGGGAATAGATTTAAGAAATGATAAGTTGTGCAGTCACACATCGTCTGGGATGGTTATAGGTAATAATTATAAGGAAAAACATCATCTCCTAATGGTATGAGGCTTTCTAGAGTGAAGTTCAAAAGTAAAATGGTGTCATCTCAGGCCCAAAGCAGGCAATATCATACCTAGTGGATTTGCATGTTGTTGCAGTTTCATCTTGTGTGTCAACATTCCTAACTACGTAAATCATTATGACTCCAAGATCATTCTATATACGACCATTGGTAGATTTAATTTGAATTTCTGTACTTAACGGAAATTATCAAAACTTTAAATTTAGTCTAACACTTATATATTTATAGTATTTAAGGTCACATAAATAATCACAGAAGTTTCAATGATATTCATAAAGTATTCAATAATACATGCATATAAAATAATGATATTTCTCTTTATTAAATAAATAATAAATTTTTTTATTACATCTCATGCTTTAAAGATACAATCTCTTAACAGTAACGTCATTCGTATCTTTTTGTGACACTTAATTTACTTTAGTATACCATTCAAAAAAAAAAAAAAAAAAAAAAGGTCCAATGCATAACACGTGCGAATGAGTGATGTTACATTTCCGAACTGAATGACCACCAAACTAAAGACCTTGCCTAGTCCAATATTTTCTTATGTAATATGCAATTGTCTTTAGTTCAATACCTAGACCAGTGTAATTTTCTTTTCGAAAGCCGGTATAACATTGATCACATCTGTGTATAACACTCAATTTTTTTTAGTATAACATTCAATAAATGTAGTCCATGTAACTTTAAATTTTACGCGATATACGAAAAACAGTCCACGTACAAATGAACGATACGTAGAATATACATAAAAAAATGTTACATTTGTAGGAAAACTAGGACAAAAACAACCAGATCTCTGAAACAAAAACATCAAATCAAAAAAACACAAAAAGTCAAATCTTATTTCTCAAAATCTCATCATGTAGTTGCAGGAATAGCCTAATGTTAATTTCACACATGCATGATTCTTTCAATTCTATTATGAAACTATTTTTGCAATATATGGCATAACCTTTTCGTAATTAATATACTTAGAAAAACACTTTCATAGCTAGCGTAGCATTTTTGAAAAAAGACAGAATACCCAGCTAATAGTAATTCGATCAGATCACTCCACACTTCCTTCAACTAGCTTATTTATATATACTAGTTGAGCTTTCAAAAAGAAAAATACATATAGTACTTGAAAAAGCTTATTATGCATGAGTGTATTCAATTTGTTAAATTTTTTAGATACTGCACGGATCTAAAACATTCATAGAATTTAGTTTCTTTTTTCGAGTTATTCTCTTTGAAGCTTTAAGTGAAATGTATGAAGGTATACATTTGAATAGAACAAAGATTTTAGTAGGACAAATTAGACATCAAAATTATTTACATAGAGAACATATAAGAAAATAGGAATGCTGTAAAAGAAAAAAGAATGTTTAAGTAGGACGACAGTTGGTAAATATTATCTCAATAGAGTAATTAGAGAAAAGAATTATGAGCACCACGTTTGAAAAAAGAAAATTACAAAAGACTACAAGAAAAATAAATTAAGTAATGAAATATTTGAAAGAAACTATTTCAATATCGGAAAATTCAGAGGAAAAAAAAAAAAGAAAAAACAGAGAATAAGGCACATTCAATAATAGAATACTTTAATTAATCAAAAAAGAAAACAAATGGTCTGAAATGTACATGTTTCAATCAAAATATGCATTTTTTATGAATATTGTATGTATAATGAGCTGAGAGGGACACATGAAACAAAATGATTAAGAGTATGGATACTTTTGATAAATGGATTTAGGGATAAATAATATAAGGTTAGAGTGCCATCGGGAGAGAAATGGCCGTTAAGTAAGGACACATTAGAAAACAAATTATTTTAGCATGAAAATTGGAAACAAAATATTTATGAGAAGTACTTTTCAATAATAATAATTTTTATGGAAATTAAAAAAAGTAAATCTTGAGTTAAAATATATTTACATTGAGACATATTTGAGATAAGTTAATAAATTGGGAGGAATTGGAGAAAATATATTCTATTGGGACATATATGAAAAAAATACGTAAACGCTTGTTTTGGTGTAAAGCACATGCAAAGTAGCTCATATTGAGCTTTCTAAATATAACTAGTTTTCTTGACGTGCTCCGTATATATTATCGTGTTTGAAACACTTAAAAATTTATTATTTGTCGAGTAAAAAGAAATTCATTGGCTTTTGAATTTATTTATTTTATAAAAAAATTATGTGCAAAAATAACTTTTGATATGATATGATTTACACACAAAAAAATAAATAGAGTGCATTTGAAGAAAATTATTTTAGGCATTGACAAAAAGTAAAATAGGAAGACGCGTGAAAAAATTACTTTCAAAGGAATAAATTGAGAAAAAAGTTATCATTTAAAAAAAACAAAAAAAAAATTAAAATGGAAAAACAATCACATAAAAATGAAAAAATATTTAAGAAATGGAAGTAAAGATCATAAGGGAAAAAAGGGACAAAAAGGTGTGGGGGTCGAGAAAAAGAGCTTGGCAACCCGAAAGAAAAGATCCATAACTATTTTAATATAGAGAGATATGGTAGATGGTGGATTAATAGAAACAAATTTATGCATATAGAGATAAAAAAGCAAAAGAATTAAGACAAAAACAAAAAATAAAAAACCAAAGTGTAAGGATAAGAGAGATTGGCACACGGCCAAAGGAACAATGTAGAAATAGCTTTGGCTCTTTTAATATTTGTTAGAATTAGACAATTGAGTAGGGACACATTTAAAGAAATTATTCTAACAGTTGTTATAAAAGATAAATGGTGGTTTATATGAGCACCCTTTTTTACTCTTCAAACTCCTCTAAAAATAAAAATTTCTTCTTACAAAAAGACACTTAAATAAAATGAGTAAAAAGAACAATAGACTTAATTATATAATTAAATTTTATTATAAAAGAGAAACTAATAAAATTCTTTTTTCTCTCCACACACCCACCATGTGATGGTATTCCTAAATTATAAACCATTTCTATTTCAAAACCTCATAGGAACCCTTTAATTTCACCTTTATGACTATTATAAAAAATTATACGGCGCTATATATATGTTCAATAATTTCTTTATTATTTGTTGTGTCAAGAATTTTTTTCTTCTTTTTTATTTTTTGTTTTGTGTTCATATTTGTTTGGATTTAGAGCAGCTCATGACTTACTTGGCATGGGTGACGATGGTCGATAACAATTGCCCAAGATTTGTTTAACAAACCCAGTACATCTACTATTAAGCAAGATTTGATATTAGTGGAGAGAGGAATGAAAAGTAAACTTATGGGCCTTAATAACATTTGAGATTCTATACTTATTCTATGTTTGCATAAACAGTTATGAATTGCATGCAATAAAATGAGAAAAGGACTGTACGCACACATACACGAAATATTCAATTACAAATAATGGACAGACTCATAAATTACATGTCCAAATGTACTGATCTTGGTGGCTCTGTAAAGATAAGAGATAGATCTATAAGTCCACCAAAGACACTTTTCCAAATTCAGATGCAACGAATGAGAAAATCCAAATGTCAAAATGTCAAATGACATCCGTAGCTATCCATTGATGATTAAAACGTTTTTACAAAAATGATGAAGAATCACAACATAAACACAAAAACAAGAGAGAAAACATGCAAGTGATCTTGAGCTCTAAACAAAGATGCTTCTACAAGCTTATTTTTTGGCATCTTTATAGAAGATGAGAGGGACTAATTATCAAGAATGAGGCATTAGTCAAATTTGAAGGATAGCCATACATTTTTGACATTTTTACCACCAAATTTGACATTTTAGGTAATTATGTTAGACATGTAATTTAAGGGCTCATTATCTCACTAATGACATCCGAATTTGGAAAAGTGGTCTTAGTGGACGTGTAGAGTATCTCTTATCTTTACGGGGACACCAAGACTAGCTCCTTTGGACATATATTCAGAGAGATACGCAAAAATTACGGAGACATGCCTGGACGCTTGACTTATGCATGATCATGATGGACACACAAATTGTTTGCTGAGACTTTTGTGACGATATATCGAAGTTGGAAAAACTACTACTGAGACTTTTGTAGAACCATCTCTTATCTTTCAATAGCCATTAGAGTCACCTTATTTGGATTTGTATGGAAAGAGATACGACCTAAATACGAATGACGGTCGGGCTAAGCCTCTGCTGGAATTCTTATTTTGTTACAGCCCGTTTTTAAAAATGACAAAGGCCGATTCGCTCTTCGGTTACAAAACCAATTTGAAGATCTTTGCCCACGATAGTCAGAGTTATGCTAAATTACCGAACCTTCATAAAAAACGACATTTATTACGTACCAACGACAATTTTATTTTTCTTGGATTAAGAATGTAAAAGTGTTTTAATTAGGAATTTTAATGACACTCTAAGTGTAGAAGTGATTATATAAAGTTTTAATAAATGTACACTTTTGAGTGTTCAACACACCCCCAAACTTAAGATTTTTCATGTCATAAAAAAAAAAAATAAATAAAAATAAAAAACACAAAATATCAATAAATTGTGCTACTGGTGGTGATTTTCAAGAAAATTTCCTAATAGGTTTTCTTAAAAAATATAACTCACTCACAGAATAACATAAATATTGATAAGTAATTGAATCTAATTTATGAGTCTGTCTATTTGTAATTGAATATTCGGTGTATGTTTGCGTACAGTCCTTCTCTCATTTTATTGCATGCAATTCAGATTTGTTTATGCAAATATAGAACAAGTATAGAATCTCAAATGTTGATCAATCCCCATAAGTTTGCTTTTCATTCTTCTCCCTACAAATGTTAATTGACACAATATGGCTATAAAAAGGGCTATAAAAAGGATAAAATTTTAACAAGGTAAGCTTGAAAGTTCAAATGATTGATAGGTGGCCTAAATCATTTACTTAACATTATGCAGTCTAGGATTTTGTCTTGAGAAAAAATCAAACAAATTCTTGAACTTGTGAGATTAAAAAAATTGAAATTCAAATAAACTTTCTCTAAATAAACACAAAACTCATTGATCAAGAACTAGTGCTCAAATATGCAATACAGCAATCAAAACATACTAACTCAGAAACTAAATACAATTATATCATTATTCGTATTTTTCTAAAACTGTATAAATTAAGGCAGCCAAAATTATCATGATCGGACCCGATAAAATTCACCAACAAAAACATAAAATACCGTTAAATTGAGAAACAAATTTTTTAAATTTTTTTAAGAGAAAATAAACAGAAATACAAACTTCAAGAAAACAGAAAAACAGTCACAAACATTTGTTAAAGGATGCATCTCAAGAGCACAAACAGTAACTCCTTACACGATCATCTTATACAGCACAATAATGAATCTGTCTAATTGTTTTATTAACAACAATTCGCTTTTTTTTTTTTTTTTTTCTTTTTCTTTTGAAGGGAAAGTAAATAAAATGAAAATATATTTGTTATATAAAGAAAAATCACACAATCATCTCTCCTAAGATGGGTCTCAAGACTAACTCCATACTCTTATCCTATGCAAAACAATAATGCCCTACCCCCCAAAAAGTAAGAAAGAAATCATCAAAGTCATTGGATTGAAACAATTTTATAAAAATGATGAAGAATCACAACAGAAACACAAAAACAAGTGAGAAAACAAGCAAGTGATTTTGATCTCTAAACAAAGATGCCTTTACAAACTTATTTTTAGACCTATTTATAGAAGATGAGAGGGATTAAATGTTAAGAATGAGACTTGGTCAGATCCAAATGATAGCTATTTTTGACATTTTTACCACTAAATTTGACATTTTAGGTAATCGTGTTAGACATAGAATTTGAGGGTTATTTATCAAATTAATGACATCCGAATTTGAAAAAATAGTCTTCTGTGAACTATTAGATCTATCTCTTATCTTTATAGGAACAGTATGATCAGCTCAATTGAACATATATTCAGAGAGATACGCCCAAGTTACAGAGACATGTCTTGCATGATCATGCTGGGCACACAAATTCTTGGCTGATTATCTCTTTCGTGACGATCAAACATGGAAAAGCTAGTTGATACTTTTGTAGGGCTATCTCTTATCTTTTAGTGGCCATCAGGATCACCATATTTGGGTTCGTATTGAAGGAAATACGGTCAAAATACGAATGAAGGACAGGTTGGGCCTTTGTTGGAATTCTTGTTTGGTTGCAGCCCATTTTTAGAAATGAAAGAAGCCGATTCAATCTGCAGTTACAAAACAAATTTGGAGACCTATTATTGTTTATCAAAATCCATATATGTTTTGCTTAATTTGGCACACGATAGTCCAAGTTATGCCAAAATTATCGAACTTGCATAAAAACGACATTTATTACGTACCAACGACAATTTTAAATTTCTTGGCCTAAGAATGTAAAAGTACTTTAATCAGGAATTTTAATAACAATCTAACTGTAAAATGATGATCTAAGTGTTTGTTTTTCAGCTAATCAGCTGGAAACTGGGCTTTTATAAGCCTTTAGAATCGAAATCAGCACAAAACAAAGAACCATCCTATTTGTCGGAAAGAGTAATTATATTTACACCCATTAAATTTATAAATGTTCTTACCAAATTATAATTTATATTTATTACAATTTATCATGTACTAAAATTACATTAAATCCCACTAGTATATCCCCACATTAATTTTATATATAAATGGTTTTATTTTTAAGAAACACTCGCAGTAACTACAATTAAAAAGTATTTTTTAATGGAATAAAAGAGTATTACCCCACATTTTTAGTCAACTCATCATAAACTCTAAACTTTCTATATCAAATTCTTTAAAAACTGGAGGTTTTAATTGAAAAAAAAAAAAAAAAACATGTATCTTGGAAAGCTAAGAAATAATAAAGTATTTCTAATTTTCTTTTGAGAATATGTTTTTCTAATATATAGTTTCTCAGATTTACTACGTTTCTTTTCCAGTTGTTTATGAACTTTCTTATAATTCCTCTTTTCGGGCATTATTCCTTTTTATCTTTGAATTATTTTTTTTCCATAAAAAAGCATTAATGGAGGCTGATCTCCCTTTTTCTGCTACCAGTGTCGTCGGGTGATTACCTATAAACTGATTTTCAATGTTGATAATAAAATAATCTTTTTTGACTTAATTTATGCTGAATAAAGATAAAGAGCCAAAAATGATGATGAATTAATCAATTTGAAAAAGGAAAATAACATTAACAATTGTAACACCTTGAAGAATTAATTGAGATTAATTAAGATAATTGAGATTATTAGTGTGCATAATCTAATTTAATTAATTGAGTTTTAATTAATAAATGTTTATGGCATGTGTAAATTTAAATAATTCCAAGGTATTTAAATATTTTGAGTAATTTTATTTTTAAACCAGAAGTATGTATGAGCGCATTTCTGGACTGTCATTTTAAATATTTTGCCATATGTCTTTTCTTTCCTTTTCTTCTTTTTCTTTTCCTTTTCTTTTTCTTTTCCTTTTCTCTTCCTTCCCGTGCATTCACTCTCTCTCTCTCTCTCTCACGCTTTCGTGCTCTCTCTCTCCCTCTCTCTCTCTCCCATTTGTGTCTCAAATCAACACCGGATTCGAACCAAGAGTGATTTCAAAGAGTTTTCAACGTCAAGAGAAGGATTCGAGGTAAGATTACTGAAAGAACCTCTCTTGAATCTATGTTTTTCGGATTTCAAAACTTATTTTTTGTTCAAAACAGATTTTGATGGATTTTGAGTAAAACTAGGGTAGAAATTGGAGATCTTGGGTTCTTTGGACTTGTTTTAGTACTTAGAACCCGGATCTAGTGGTTGTCCCTTGAGATTTTATGAATTGGGACTAGATTTGTAGGTTTTTGAACTAATTTCTGCGAGTTTTTGCGAACTGGTATTCTCCACCGGTCGACCGATGATCTTACTATGGCCACTGGCCGACCAGTCCGGTCGACCGGATGCACACCACTGGCCGACCGGTGGTGATGCACTTCTTTGTCACCGGTCGATCGGTGTACACGGGGTTTGACCCTGTTTGGCCTGAAATTGTTGTTTTGACCCCTGTTTTTGGGGAGAACCCAAATTAGCTTCATTAGGGGACTTGGGATAAAAGGATCAGCATTTTTAATCCTTGTTTTGATTATTAAAAAACCCTTGGAATTGATTATTGAAACATAAAATTTGATTAGGGCACACTAATTGGAAAATCTTGGTATATAATTGAGATTGAATTGCTTTTTGACTAAGAATTGATCCTAAAGTGCCCCCCAACCGGGGTGGGTGACGTGGAGCTCGATTAGGGGTTAATAAAGCAGATCCCCAACCGGGTCCCACACTTAGCTGCATTAAAATATAAATAATCTACATAATCCAGGAGCCTCTGACCCACAGGGCTCCACCCCACAGGACATACAGTGTCGTACATACATGTTCAGGTAAATAAACAATTACATCAGACATCATCCACAGTCTAGTAAATCCAAATATTAGTTAAGTTTACAGAATTTCTCAAATTCCTTACATTTGCTCAAGAGGATAACACAATCCTCACTTGCTCGATCCGTAGCACAACTCAGCCTCACGATGCACCGCTCCTCGAATCTCTGGGAGGGGTTTAAACAATTGAAACATGAGCGAAAGGCCCAGTGGGATATATTTTGAAATAATTTAAATAAACGAGTAAATAAATAAGTGCGTAAATAAAATAAATAGACATTCAGCCCAAGAGGCAGCCGGAACCTCACATCCTTTTTCTCAAAGGAAATATATCGAAACTAATCAGATTACGGGGTTCAGTGAGTAATTAGTACAAATTACTTACCTCACCAAGTGCCTCGCCTACCGGACCCGGTTTGGGTTACGCCCCGAGGATGCACTCTCCGCATCCTATCTAGGCTTCTGACAATAGACTCTATTACCAGTTCACAAGATCTCTTATCTTAAGAAATCATCCGTTTAACATTATGAAATCGTTCATAAGACCCCACGAACTACTCAAGCCGCGGGCCCCATGACTGAACAAGCCATGAGGTTCCATGACTAGACAAGCTATGGATTCCATGGACAGGACAAGCCAAGGATTTCAATAAACTAACAAGCCATGGTTTTTAAAACATTTTTCTTTCGCAAATCAATCCCTTTCTTTAAAAACATTTTCAAGGCCAAAATCTTCTTTGAAAATAGGCTCACAAGGAAAAGGGATAGAAATCCTACCTCGCACCATCAAACCTGGGACTAGCGTTGCCCTTTTCCGGTTTCTGCTTCCTCAAGCCCCTTCAGTCTGAATCCACAGCGAGCACTAATACAAGATAACACCTTAGGATCAATCCTCAGTCCTAAAGTAATCCAATCTCAATCATATTCCAAGATTTTCCAATTAGTGTGCCCTAATCAATTTCCATGTTCAAATTCCATTCCAAGGGTTTTAAATATCAAATCAGGGATTAAGGATACTAATCCTTTCATCCCAAGTCCCCAAATAAAGCTAATTTGGGTTCTCCCAAAAACACTTGAGGGGTCAAAACGACAATTTCAGGCCAAACAGGTCAAACCCGTGTACACCGGTCGACCGGAGACAGAGGAGTGCATCACCACCGGTCGGCCGGTGGTGTGCACTCGGTCGACCGTCCGGTCGCCGGTGGCCTCAACAAAATCCGGTCGACCGATGCGGTCGTCGCGGTGGTTTTTTCAGTTCGCGAAAACTTCGCGGAAATCAGTCCAAAACCTACAAATCCAGTCCCAATTCACAAAATCTCAAGGGACAACCACTAGATCCGGGTTCTAGGTCCTAAAACAAGTCCAAAGAACCCAAGATCTCCAATTTCTACCCTAGTTTCACTCCAAATCCATCAAAATCCGTTTTGAACCAAAAGTAAGTTTTAAATCCGAAAAACTTGAAATCCAAGAGAGGTTCTTTCGGTAATCTTACCTTGAATCCTTCTCTTGATGTTGAAAACTCTTTGAAATCACTCTTTGGCTCAAAACCCGTTCGATTTGGAAACGAAATGAGAGAGAAAAGAGAGTGAGTCTTGGCGGGAGAGTGAGAGTAAAGGAGAGAGAGAACGACGGGGAAAAGGGAAAAAAGGAAAGAAAAGGAAGGAAAAAGAAAAGAAAAGAAAAATAAGGAAAAATGACATGTGCGAAAATATAACAGTCCAGAAATGCGCCCATACACACTTCTGGATTAAAATAAATTACCGTAAATAATTTAAATACCTTGGAATCATTTAAACTCGATTAATTAAATCAGATAGGCACACTAATAATCTTAATTACCTTGATTAATCTCAATTAATTCTTCAGGGTGTTACAGCTCCACCCCCCTTAGGCAATTTCGTCCTCGAAATTAAAACTCACCTCAAAGTGCAAACAGATGCGGATAACGTTCCTGCATCGTCGTTTCCAACTCCCATGTTGCTTCCTCAACATCATGGTGCCGCCACAGCACTTTCACTAACGGAATCTCACGATGGCGCGGACTCTTCATCTTCTGTCAAGAACATTTGGTGCCTCCTCGTAAGACGCGTCATCTTGTATCGGAACGTCAAACCACTGCTCTTGCTTCCGGCTCAAGTTGACATTTCCGAAGCATGGAGACATGAAACACGTCACGCCGCGTGAGATAGCTCGGCGGTAAAGCCAACGATGCGCCACCACTCCGACTCGTTGCGCGATCGGGAATGGTCCCACATACCTCGGTACAAGCTTTCCTTTCACACCGAATCGAACAACTCCCTTACGTGGGAAACCTTTAGCAACACAAAGTCGCCTTCTTGGAATTCCAAAGGCCTGCGCCTCTGTCAGCATAACTTTTCGGCGACTTTGAGTACATCAATAGACGCTCTCGAATCACAACTATCTTCTCATTATTCTCTTGAATGACATCCGGTCCGGTTGTAAGTCTATCCTCTGGTTCCAACCAACAAATAGGTGACCTACAAGGGCGACCATACAACGCCTCAAAGCGGTGCCATACCAAATCTTGGCACGATAAGCTTGTTGTTGTCATAAACTCGGCTAAATGAAGGTATTTCTTCGGTTCCGCCAAAATCGAATACAAAGCACGAAGCATATCCTCGAATCTGAATAACTCTTTCAGATTGTCCATCCGTCGAGGATGAAATCATCTTGAAGTTCAACTCTGTTCCCATGGCTTCACGAAAACTTCTCCAATACCTTGCATTGAAACGCGTGTCACGATCGGGGCGTGATAGCGGTGGCACCCGTGTAACCTCACGATGTGCTCCGGTACAATTCGATAGAATCTTCCGAGAATACGTCGCACGGGCGGTATGAAGTGCGCGGACTTCGTCAACCTGTCAACCACCACCCGGATGGCATCGTGCTTCAACTCGGTTCTCGGTAGTCCCATCAAAAATCCATCGTGATATGCTCCCATTTCCATTCGAGGGACGGGGAAGAGGTTGCAACTCTCCGGCTTACGGTGCTCGGCTTTAACTCGGAGGCAAGTCACGCATTCGAGACGTACTCACGAACATCTCTCTTCATGCCTCTCCACCAGTCTTGTCTCTTCAAGTCTGGTACATCTTGGTACTACCGGATGAATGGCGTACCTCGATTTGTGAGCTTCATGCAGAATCGTTTTCTTGATCTCACCCACTTTAGGAACAACGAGGCGGTCGCGAAAACACAGCGCCCGTCTTCTTGGATTCTCAATCCTGTTTGTTTCTCCATTGCGGATTCGAGTCAGTTCACGAAGGTGAGGATCTTGCCACTAATTACCTTGACTTGTTGCACAAGAGTGGTGCGGAAATCGGATTATACACCACAACCTGGTTATAATCCTCATGGTGCGAAGATCATACTCACTTACCACTTCGGGTCCTCTTCCAATCCTCCAAAGCTAATGACGCCAGAGTCCCCACGGCGTTTTCTGCTAAGGGCATCAGCCACCACATTAGCTTTTCCAGGATGATACTGCAGGGGGTGAAGTCATAATCTTCATGTACTCTACCCATCTCCTCTGTCCCGGGTTCGGATCTTTACGAGTAAACAAGTACTTCAGACTCTTATGATCGAAAAGACCTGAAATCTTGCTCCATAGAGATAACACCTCCATATCTTGAGCAAATATTACGCTGCTAACTCCAAGTCATGCGTGGGGTAGTTCCGCTCGTCTGCGGTCTCGATTAGCGAGATCGTAAGCTACTCGTGTCCGCCTTGCATCAAGACACAACCAAATCCAACCCACAGGCGTTGTAGTACACCTCGTATGGCTCCTCGGTATTAGGGATCGTCAGAATCGGTGCACTTGTCAACCTTACCTTCAATTCCTGAAAGGCATGTTCACATTCGACGCATCTTTTCGAATCGACTTCTTTCTTGGTCAACGAGTCATCGGTCTTGACTATCTCGAGAAGTCCTTTACAAAACGCCGGTAATACCCTGCGAGTCGAGAAAGCTTGAATCTACGCCACATTCTTGACCTTTCCACTGTATACGGTTTCAATCTTGGATGGGTCCACGGAAATTCCTTGTCCACGAAATCACATGGCCAAGGAACTTCACTTCCGTCGACCCGAAGTCACACTTCTCCTTCTTCGCATACAAGCGGGTGTTCTCGAAGGGTCTGAAGAACAATCCTAAGATCTGCGCATGTTCTTCCCAAGTCTTGAATACACCAAGATGTCATCAATGAACACGATGACGAACCGATCCAAATACGGCCGAAAAACCCGATTCATCAAATCCATGAATGCGGCGGGGGCATTTGTCAACCCAAATGGCATTACCGAAACTCGAAGTGCCCGTACCGAGTTTAAAGCGATCTTGAACGTCTTCCTCCCACGATTTTCAATCGATGGTACCCGGATCTCAAATCAATCTTGGAGTAGAACTATGATCCACCCAACCGATCGAACAATTCATCGATCCTCGGCGGTGGGTACTTATTCTTCACGATTACCTGTTCAATTGTCGGTAGTCAATGCACAACCGAAGAGATCCGTCGTGCTTCTTCACAAATAGCACCGGTGCACCCTGGGGAAGTACTATTCGGATATATCCCTTCTCGGCCAGCTCTTCAAGCTGTGTTCTTAATTCCTTCATCTCCGGAGCCATCCGGTATGGAGGAATGGAAATAGGTGCCGTTTCGGAACCAAATCAATGCAATTCAATCTCCGATCTGGTGGCAAACCGGGTAGATCCTCGGGAAATACATCTGCAAATTCATCCACCACAGGGATTCCTGCATTATCTCCGCTCACTTCAGATTCACCTTCCAAGACAAGAAGGGAGGAGAAACATGCTAGATTCTTCCGTCCCCCAACGCTGTACTTCAACAGTCGTTCCCCAAGGACTGGGTTCATCTCTGGTTGATAAACAATCACGGTTCCGGAATCCCTCACCAATGTCACCTTCCTACGGTAGCAATCAACAATTGCACCGTGCCTTGACAGCCAATCCATTCCGAGCACCACATCAAACAGGGTCATCGGAAGGATAATCAAGTCTGCTCTCAATCGCTCACCACCAATCGTGATTTCACACGACTTATACACACTCATTACCTCCACACATCCCAGTGGGGAGTTCAAAGTCATCGGGACTTCTAAGTTCTCAGATTTCAGTTTCAAAGTCCGAACAAAAGAACTTGATATAAGCGAGTGTGTGCTTTTGTATCAAATAATCTTGTTGTGGCGGAGGTGGTTGTGCGGTCTCGGCGCTTGAGGCGGAACTGTGTATCTTGAGGCGGGTGATAGGTCGGCCGCGGGAGGGTATGGCATATGTTGCGGTGATATGGCGGCATGTCTTGTGTGACCCTTCTTGGCTATAGGAGCGTCACTTTGGGCTTGTTGAGCGGCGATTAGGACAATTCCTCCTAATATGGCCCACCTGCCCACAATGGTGACACTTGGGCCCGTCACAGACATTTGTCACTCCCGGAAGAACTCTGCCACCACTTGTCATTTCTTGATTGCGGTTTCTTCTACCACTCCGTTGTGGTCCACCCTTGTTGAAGGCCTGCGGAAATAGAGGGTCTACAGGCGCAGGGACCCGACCCGCTTCTTCTTCTTTACTTTGGCGATAGGCGGGTTATCTGTTCCACCCTTGTAGCGGCAGCTACCAAATCCGGAAGTTCAGGAAGTCTTAGAGCCACCAAGGATCTCCTCACGAGTTCTTGAGGCCCCCTCAAACTTGAGACATCTCATGTCTTGAGACTCCACTAGAGATGGTGCACACCAGGATAGGTCATTAAACCTAGCCTCATATTCCCTCACACAGACATGTTACCTTCTGCGGCGACATGAATTCAGTGCCTTTTCTTCCCTGTAACTCGGAGGAAATGCTGATCATTGAACATCACCTCGAACTGTTCTTAGGTCATCCTGTGACATCCATCCTCCTCTTGACCTGTTTCCACCAAGTGTTTGCTAATCCTTCCATCTTACACATAAATTCCACCCAAGTATTCATTTGGAACTCCCATAGTACTCAAGTGCTTAACTATGGAGTCAATCCAAAACTTCGACTTCCTGGGGTCCTCCCTCACTATTAAGCGAGGGATAGGCGCTACTTTGAATTCCCGGAAATATTCTGTTTCCGATCCCCAACCCGGTCGCTCATTCCGAGCTCTAGTGGCCATGCCTTGAAAGGCGATAAACATGGCATCAAAGAATCCTTGATTCGGTTGTTAAACTGGTTACCTAATCTGCGGCGCGCCATTTCCTTCAAGCGAAATCAAACTAGGCATTCCGGTGGATAACGGATGTCACACATGTATGTACAATCCCGGGGTTCTTAACCTAAAGCTCTGATACCACACTTGTCACGCCCCCCAACCGGGGTGGGTGACGTGGAGCTCGATTAGGGGTTAATAAAGCAGATCCCCAACCGGGTCCCACACTTAGCTGCATTAAAATATAAATAATCTACATCATCCAGGAGCCTCTGACACACAGGGCTCCACCCCACAGGACATACAGTGTCGTACATACATGTTCAGGTAAATAAACAATTACATCAGACATCATCCACAGTCTAGTAAATCCAAATATTAGTTAAGTTTACAGAATTTCTCAAATTCCTTACATTTGCTCAAGAGGATAACACAATCCTCACTTGCTCGATCCGTAGCACAACTCAGCTACGATGCACCGCTCCTCGAATCTCCTGGGAGGGGTTTAAACAATTGAAACATGAGCGAAAGGCCCAGTAGGATATAATTTGAAATAACTTAAATAAACGAGTAAATAAATAAGTGCATAAATAAAATAAATAGACATTCAGCCCCGACAGAACAGCCGGAACCTCACATCCTTTTTCTCAAAGGAAATATATCAGAAACTAACCGTATTACAGGCTTCAGCGAGTAATTAGTACAAATTACTCACCTCACCAAGTGCCTCGCCTACCGGACCCGGTTTGGGTTCTGCCCGAGGATGCACTCTCCGCATCCTATCTAGGCTTCTGACAATAGACTCTATTACCAGTTCACAAGATCTCTTATCTTAAGAAATCATCTATTTAACATTATGAAATCGTTCATAAGACCCCACGAACTACTCAAACCCATGGGCCCCATGGTGAACAAGCCATGAGGTTCCATGACTAGACAAGCTATGGATTCCATGGACAGGACAAGCCAAGGATTTCCATAAACTAACAAGCCATGGTTTTTAAAACATTTTTCTTTCGCAAATCAATCCCTTTCTTTAAAAACATTTTCAAGGCCAAAATCTTCTTTGAAAACAGGCTCACAAGGAAAAGGGATAGAAATCCTACCTCGCACCATCAAACCTGGGACTAGCGTTGCCCTTTTCCGGTTTACGCTTCCTCAAGCCCCTTGAGTCTGAATCCACAATGAGCATCGATACAAGATAACACCTTAGGATCAATCCTCGGTCCTAAAGTAATCCAATCTCAATCATATTCCAAGATTTTCCAATTAGTGTGCCCTAATCAATTTCCATGTTCAAATTCCATTCCAAGGGTTTTAAATATCAAATCGGGATTAAGGATACTAATCCTTTCATCCCAAGTCCCCAAATGAAGCTAATTTGGGTTCTCTCCCAAAAACAGGGTCAAAACGACAATTTCAGGCCAAACAGGGTCAAACCCGTGTACCGGTCGATCGGAGGGAGGAGGAGTGCATCACCACCGGTCGGCGGTGGTGTGCACTCGATCGCCGGTCCGTCGGGCCGGTGGCCTCAACAAAATCCGATCGACCCGATGCGGTCGACCGGTGGATATTTCGATTCGTTAAAAACTCGCAGAAATCGGTCCAAAACCTACAAATCCAGTCCCAATTCACAAAATCTCAAGGGACAACCACTAGATCCGGGTTCTAGGTCCTAAAACAAGTCCAAAGAACCCAAGATCTCCAATTTCTACCCTAGTTTCACTCCAAATCCATCAAAATCCGTTTTGAACCAAAAGTAAGTTTTAAATCCGAAAAACTTGAAATCCAAGAGAGGTTCTTTCAGTAATCTTACCTTGAATCCTTCTCTTGATGTTGAAAACTCTTTGAAATCACTCTTTGGCTCAAAACCCGTTCGATTTGGAACAGAAATGAGAGAGAAAGAGAGAGTGAGTGCGCGGGAGAGTGAGAGTAAAGGAGAGAGAGAACGCACTGGGGAAAAGGGAAAAAGGAAAGAAAAGGAAGAAAAAAGAAAAGAAAAGAAAAATAAGGAAAAATGACATGTGCGAAAATATAACTTGGTCCCGTAAATGCGCCATACACATACGGATTAAAATAAATTACCGTAAATAATTTAAATACCTTGGAATCATTTAAACTCGATTAATTAAATCAGATTAGGCACACTAATAATCTTAATTACCTTGATTAATCTCAATTAATTCTTCAGGGTGTTACAGGCTTGAGGAAGTGAAAGCCGCAATAGGGCAACGCTAGTCCCAGGTTTGATAATTCGAGGTAGGATTTCTATCCCTTTTCCTTGTGAGCCTGTTTTCAAAAAGGATTTTGGCCTTGAAAATGTTTTAAAGAAAGGGACTGGTTTGTGAAAGAAAAATGTTTTAAAAACCGTGGCTTGTTAGTTTCTGGAAATCCTTGGCTTGTCCTGTCCATGGAATCCATAGCTTGTCTCGTCATGGAACCTCATGGCTTGCCCAGTCATATGGCCCGCGGCTTGAGTAGTTCGTGGGGTCATATGAACGATTTCATAATGTTAAATGGATGATTTCTTAAGATAAGAGATCTTGTGAACTGGTAATAGAGTCTATTGCAGTAAACCTAGATAGGATGCAGAGAGTGCATCATCGGGGGCAGAACCCGAAACCGGTCCGGGTAGGCGAGGCACTTGGTTAGGTGAGTAATTTGTACTAATTACTTGCTGAAGCTTGTAATATGATTATTTTCGGTTATATTTCCTTTGAGAAAAAGGATATGAGGTTCCGGCTGCTCTGTCGGAACTGAATATCTTGTTTATTTACTTATTCATTTATTTATTCGTGTATTTTAATCATTTCAAATTATATCCTACTGGGCCTTTCGCTCACGTTTTATGTTTTAAATGTAAACCCCTCCCAGGAGACTCGAGGAGTAGTGCATGGTAGCTGGAGATTGCTACTGTTGGATCGAGCGAGGATTGAGTTCATCCTCTGATATAAAGTGTAAGAAATTTGAGGAAAGACTATGTAAACTTATTTAATATTTGGATTTACTAGACTGTGGTTGATGTCTGTTGTAATGATTATTTACATGAACATGTATGCACAATATTGTATATCCTGTGGGGTAGAGCCCTGTGTGTCAGAGGCTCATGAATTATGTAAATTTATTTATATTTTAATGCAGCTAAGTGTGAGACCCAGTTGGAAATCTGTTTTGTTAATCTCAAATCGAGTTCTACGTCACCCATCCCGTTTGGGGGGCATGACAATAATTGAAAGAAATTATATATTTTAAAATCCAAATTAGCATTAAAATTAGAATGGGGTATTAGATGGTTAAATTTAGTATTACGAAAATAATATATATAAGTGGATAAATTTTTTAAATTTTTATAAAAATTGTATTAATTATGTGGGTATCTATAAATTTTTAGGTATAAATATAACTGCTCTGTATCAATTAGACAGTAGAAATTAACTTCCATCCCAAAAAAAAAAAAAAAAAAAAAAATACAATTGGATACCCCTCTTGACTAAAATTGAGGAAGGTCACATTTCTTATAATCAACATTCCTATGATAAATGTTGGAAGAACGATAGCTTCCAAACGTTTAAGTTAAACTCGAAGAAGCAATAAGCATTTGAAAGATGAATGCTTGTACAGATACAGAACAAATTCATATACGCATAACGAATATGAATGTATGAAGTGCCTAGTATATGAATGGTGCATAAATAATAGCCAACACAAACCAAAAGCGGGTTTATCGGAGTCCATTCTTCTTTGGTAGCCACTTTTAGTGCCTCTCTTGTTTCCTCGGGAGTTGAAGTTTTCTAACAAATTGGGAAAGAAAAGGATTAGCCCTTTATTGTAATGTTTAATTTGTAACAACCTGAAGAATTAAGACAGTTTAATTATGTTAATTGAGATATATTAGTGCGCTTAATGTGTTGTTCTTAATTAATTATGCTTATTAAATATTTTCTTATCTATAAGTTTTAAATATTTTCAAGAAATTTTAATTATTTTCAATATTCATAATTCCACCCTAGAAGTAGGTGGAAATACATTTTCCTCCCTTTCCTTTAAAACATCTTTTGATACTTATCCTTTTCTTTTCTTTATATTTCTTTTCTTTTCCTTCTTTCTCTCATTTCTCCATCGTTACTCTCTCTCTCATATCACTCTCTCCCTTTCGTCGCACTTTCTCCCTAGCTCTCTCTCCCTCACTCGTCTCTCTCACTTTCTCTCTTCCTCTCAAGTTTGTCACTCTTCAGAGAGTTTAAGACATAGATCTGAGCCAACGGGGATTTCAAAGAAGCTTTCATCGCCAAAGGAAAAATTAAGGTAAAATTCTTTGAGAAATTCACTCTTGAATTTCAGATTTTCTTAATAAAACTTGATTTTAATTTGGTTTGGTGAACTCTTGGTTTAAGCTTTATTTTGAGATGAATTGTGGTTGATTTCATGTTTAAATTTAGGGGTTTTGGTTCTTTGAACTTGTGGAAGTCATTGGAAATTGGATTTATTGATTTCCCATGAAAATATCTTGAAATCAAACTAAAAAATGTAAGTTTTGGCACATTTTCTTATTGTTTCGGCCATTTTTCCAACCCGTAGGATACCCATCAGTCGACTGGGGTGGTCGACTGGACTTCACTCACAGCCAACCCATGAAGGTGAACTCCTCTGCCACCGGTTGACCGGTTTGAACGTACTTTGACCTAAAACACTTCAAAAAACTTGTCTTGACCCCAAAAATCAATGGAGAACCAAATTACCCTCATTTGGTAACTCAATGTGAGTGAATTAGCCACATTAATCATTGTTCTATTCTATTTTTCTTGTTTGAGTTCCAATCCTCAAAGAACCACAACTTAAATTATGAAGTGGTTTATAAATTTTAATTTTGAGTCAAGACACACTAGTATGATACAATTGTACATAATTAAGCTAGATTGTTTTAGAGATAAGGCCTACACTCTAAACTATTGTTTGATGATGAAGCTAGTGGGAGGATTGGATATTGAGCTTCAAAGATAAGTGAGGCTAGGACGACGAGAAGCTAGCCGTAGAATTGATATCCAAGAGGTAGGATATTCTTATCCATATCCTTAATAGCCTTTTTTAAAAGTGTCTTTGGACTATGGTGTGACGACCCTGCTAGGAAGCCACCACTATAGCTGAAATTAACTTGTACTTACTGGGGTTTCTTAAAATTTGCGGAACATTTTTTTTTAATATAAGAAGGAATAATTTTATAATTCGTAACAATAATTTCAAAAGAATGATTCACTAAATTTCTTAAAGCTTTTCTTAATGTCAGTTAAGATAAAACCTTCTAGAAATATCCTTCAAACAGAGCAGCATTTGAACTCTTGTTTCAAATACTCTTTAAAAGCATTTCTAAAACTAGCCAATTCAATCAGGTCATGTAATTTGACTTTAAAATGGATTTCATGAGAAATCTTAAATTCAAGTTCATCTTAAAGTCTCTTTGAAATCAACCGTTAAAATCGTCATGTTTAAATTTCATTTATTTGTTGCATGCACTGTTGCAACGTTCTAAAACTTAAATACTCGAGACTAGGGTTGTTAGCTACAACCTCGGTTTCCTTAACAAACATATGTACATATACTTTTTAAACATAAATGCTTGAAACCTTTGAATCATATAGACATATACATGATTTTACTTAAACTTATTGCATAATATTTATTTGTGAGCGATATCCATTCCTATCTCCACCATTCGTTCGCCGCTCGCCATTGTCCTTCAAGAATTGCTGATAGTTTTCTTACCTATAGCATGAACGTATCTAATTGAGCTTTCATTCAGCAAGTAGGAACTATCTCTTGCAAAATAACTGTAAGTACACATGAATAAATATGCATAAGCTGATTATGCTTAATTATGATGTTTTATCATAGTCTTATTATCTTATCTTATCTTATCTTTTCTTTTCTTTCTTTCTTATGGGCTTGGGTGCTCGTACCACCTGCGCACAATCATCGGGACGTGAGGGTTTGCAAGGTCCCCCATGACACCGTGATTATAAATGATCTAAATGCAATGTGGGACTTTACAACTTACCCTTTCTTAGCCTCTTGCCTCAAGGGATTGATGGTTGTCACAGCCTCCCTCGCGGAGGACATTATTATATTATTTTTTTCTTTTCTCCCTTGCGGAGCTTGAGTTACCTCCCTTGCGGAGGCTGGTATGGCACTCAACTGAGATTATTCTTATAAGTTCCTCCTGACTTATTAAGGTATATGCAGTATGACATGGCATCATATACAATACTTAAAGCATAAACATGGATATATAACATGTGTAACTTTTTCTTTAAAATCTATTCATGCTGAAAGCGAGATTCCTACTTACCTGATTTATAGAGCTGCATTCCACTTTTCGCTAAACAACCTATTCTCTTACTTACTTACTTCTGAAAATGAAGACCCATTAAGAGTGTGAGATTATCTGTTATTTGTTATTCTATTTTAGTAGCTTATGAAGGATATCTAGCCCTTTACTTAAGGCATGTATTCCTTTCCTTTACTGAAGGATAATTTACTGTAAGGATCAATTTATTAAATCCTCAAAATCTTATTTTTCTTAATTGCCCTTAACATACTTGTGGCTAGATTGAAAATCAATTACCCAATCTAGTAACTTATTCTCCATAATTTTCCTTATTGGACTTATTATGATATTAAGGCCCAATTCGGCCTGGCAACTTATTCACGGCATTCTAACTCTTAGACCGTTGAAATTTAAACTCAAATGGAGTCTCTTAAATCAATGCAGGTGTGGGACCCACATCAAATCCTCGAAATTCTAAGGACCTAACGTATTGGGCTTGTAAGTGCCCGTCGGGATGTTTTGCTCGAAAACTATTAAGATTTTAAAAGAAACTATCATTCAATTTTTATCAAACCGATTACTCACTTCTTTAGTTACAAGCACTAAAATCCCTTTATCAAATCTCTTTTCGAATACCGACTTTTGAAACTATTCCACAAGTCATTTTACGGTTAATTTGTAAACCACCGTGAAACTATGTTGTAGAAACCCTTTTTTTGAAATCTTTCTACATGGCTATTCCTCATTCAAGCGAGGTCTAAAACCATAGTATTTTACTAAATTCACATCTTGGGTTCTTTGATAACCTTTTGTTAAAAACAACATTGTTTTAGTTTCATTTTGTTAAAACTATGCAGTTTCTGAAATCTGCGTTTTACTGTATCTTAGAGTCATATTTTAAAATTTTGTTCTTTGTGATTCGTTTCCTCAAGATCTAAAATTATCGTGTTTGGTGAACATTGAAATTCAGCCTCTAAAGGCATTGTTTGGCTGAAAATAGTGGCTGCTGTTTTTTTTTTCTTTTGCTGTAGTAATGTTGTAGGAATCTTTTAAAAATGCTTTCGGATTGCTGTAGCAATCTTTTAAAAATGCTTTAGGATTGCTGTAGCAATCTTTTAATAATGTTGTAGCAATCTTTTAAAATTGCTATAGGATTGTTGTAGCAATCTTTCAATATTGTTGTAGCAATCTTTTAAAAAGGCTTTAGGATTGCTGCAACAATCTCTTTTTAAATGTTATAGGATTACTGTAGCAATCTTTTTTTTTTGAAACTGTGTTTGGCAGCCTGTCCATTTTTGTAAACTGGCTTTAAACTTGCTTTTAGAGTTAAAATTGGATTTTTATCATAGTCCCTGAAAACGTTCAAAACATCGAGATTTATAAGCTCAAACTTAGAAATATTGAAAAATCTCACTCTAGGGTCTTCATTTTCACGTTCAAAGTAACTGAAAAAATTTTCCTTCAACCCAAAATAAGCAACTTAAACCAAATATAAGCATGCCACATCAAACTAATCAATCGAACCTCTAAACTCACAAAACTAACATAAAACTCACACACCCTTATTACAACTTATCTCCTCAAGAACCACAAATTATATCCATGAATTCACGCTTAAAGTTGGCTAGAAAAATAATGGGGAAGAGTTTAAGAAATTACCTTTGAAGAACTCTCTCTTGAAAACCTTTGAACTCCACTTCTTCTCCTCCAACCTAAGCTAAGATTTATGGTGAGATAAATGAAAACTTTTGAGTGTATGTGAACTAGAGGAAGGGTCAGTTTTGTTGAGGGAAAATTTAGAAAACTTGAAAGTTGGAGCTTTGTAGAACCGGTTTTGGATATGGAGAAAGACGAGAATAGAGTAAAAGTGAGGCCTAGCTTATGATCGCTCTATTTATAGAAAAGTTGGTAATCATTTTTAATACCAAATCAACTCCATTAATCAACTAATTTTTTGGGTTCAAATCTCTTAAGTATGGCCGGTCTAGGTGGGAGAAAAGAAAGGGTAAGTATGCCATGCTTTCTCTTCAACCACTACCATCACATCACTTCTCATCATGTAATCTTCTAGCACACTCCACTAGCCAAAATTTGGCTATAATTTCCTTAAGCTTGGCCGGCCAAGTGAAGAAAGAGAGGGAAAATTATAACCTACCCCCATCACATCATATCTCATCCAACCAAACTTAACTTATCTCATCTCTTAAGTTTCTCTTGAAACTGATAAAAATTATACTGACTGTAAGTAAGTAACTTAACCAATAGGAAATTCTAGTTTCTAACGGTTCCTTTCCTACTGCTTATTTACTGCTCAATATTAATCCTCGACTACTTTGACAATACATTAAATTCTTACTCGCGTAATATCTTGAATTGTTTCAAGTCTTGAAATTAATTCTAGATTGAATAAATTCTAAATTTAACTTTTTTGCATTATATTCTAGGAATGACATTGTTTCTGATAGTGTCAACTCCCGAGCTCATATTGTACCCTTCTACTATAGGTATTTATCTTTTGACTTTAATCTAGCTGTTTAGCAACTAAGGATTTTCTCTTCTTTTAAAATGTCAGAGCATATTTTATACGCTGCTAACATCATGTTGTGCTTGGAGATTCTTGAAATTAAGATTCTCAAACTGTACTTGTACTAAAAATTCTTCCACCTTAGATTATGGTAAGAATTTATCGATCGAATTTACTTGATCGTATGAATTTCTAATAATTTCTGTTAAGCATAGAAATTCTAATTGAGTCTACCGATAGTCATATATAGGATGATCTTAATCCTGAGTTCTTAACAAACTCCTATTTATGGATTTATGTCTTTTGATTTACTCGGTACGGATTCCGAGACCCTAAATCCTATTCTTTGTATTTTGGAGACATAATGAAATAGGTAGCTTGGAATGTTATTATACGAGATGGAAACCATTCCTTCTTAAGAAAGAAGCAGATAAATAATTCTCTAGAGTGTTGATTCAGTACTTGGATTAGTAAGAGCGCTCTGGTTCATGAATGTGTTTTATGAATCACTATCCATTAGAGAATCAATGGTACTCAAGGATAAAGATGTAATTAGAGAGGTTAACGGATACTACTTGACTCTAATTATGAATTATTTATGGAAGATTGATCTATATGTAATGACTATATCAAATGGACACTTCACAATTTAGAAGTAATTAATGTCTATAATTTCGAGAGTGCAATTCCATGTTTATAGTGGAGTAACTATTGGAATTAATAGAATTAATTAATTAATTAAAGTGTTTAATTAATTATTAATTTTATTGAAGCTCGGGATTATAGGTCCATTAGTCCTTGCGTCGTCCTTGTAATTCTACTAGACACAAAGGCCAAAATGGGAATTTTAGAATTATGGAATTCTAAAATTAAATACTCGAAGAATAATTAATTGAGAATTAATTATTATTTAAATAATGAGATTATTTAAATTTGAATTTGAACATATCTAGATTAATCCATTTAAACTTATTTGATAAGTTGTTCAATTTAGAATTCAAATTAATTTAAGTTTGACTTAAATTTGAATTTGAATCTGAATTAAAATTGGACTACTGGATAAAGGATAAAATCTCTTCCTTCCCTATCTGATATAGGCGCCACACACACAGGGATAAATCCCTAAGGGTGGCCGGCCACTAAAGGATAAGGGGAAGGGATTTTTTGTTCCAAATTCAAAATTGGAGATAAGGATTTGATTCTATTTTAAAGTTTGACTTCTACTCTTTAAATATGAGAAAGATAGAAAATTGTGAACACAATTTTGAAACATTATTCAGCCCTAAAATCAGTGGTGGCCGAAATTCTCATAGAGGAAAAAGAGAGCAAAATATTTTTCTCCAAAAATTCCACATCGTGCATGTGTTGGTGTTTGTGGAAATTCGAGTGTTTAAGAAACCCATTTTATCTCACGTGTGCCCACACACACGTCTACGTGGAAACAAGGAATTGACATGGAAGACTTTGGTATTTTAAGCACAAAGCTTGGAGCAAGGACTGTTCGTGGTCAAAGAAATTCAAGTTATCATCTGAGTCGGCTTCCAGGTATTTTCTCGATTGATCCTTGAATCATGTAAATTAATGTGATTAATTTATTCGTGCATAAATTAATATAATCTATAGAGTATCTCAAAAGTCTTATGAAAATTTTTGTTATACACGATCTGCTGTTTTCCTACCACGCTTCCGCCATCGAATTTGATTCGGCAAACAACAATTGGTATCAGAGCGGTCTATAGATGATATTAATTAATGCTTTGATTATTTGATAATCATAATTGATATTAAATATGTAATATTTAATTATGTATGTATGTGATGAGTAGGCACTTGCATTTATGGATGTTTATTTTTGATTCATGATGATGAATGTATGGATGGTGGATTTGGTCATTAATTATATGGCTCTATGGATCAGTTATATTCATTCGTTAATAAATTATTTGTAATTTAATTTGGGATTAGAATTATTGTAATTCGGGATTAGAATTATTGTAATGCGGGCGGTAACATCCATCTACCACCAGGTGATGAAGTTCCCTACCCCTAATGGGATAGGCAAGGCCAGAGGAAACTAGTACGAGTCGAGGCTCACATACTCAGAGACCGTCCGCCACTATGCCGAGCCAACACAGTTATGGAGAGAGCTGAGAATGGTCGAGACCAGGGTGGAAGGACTTGACTTGGATCCAAGGTTCCTAGGAGAAGAGTGATGACGGGTATTTCTACCAACAAATCAATTTCTTTTAAGCTTGAATATTTGTAAGTTTTCAAGCATTTTTGTTAGTTTAATGTCTTTTGTGTGTTTTTTATAGGAAATATAAATAAATGCCAACTTGGATGATTTTGCATGAAGAAAAGAAGAATATTTGCCAAACTTGTGAATCAATGAAAAGAGGATGTGAAAGAGGATTTTGTGGCATAAAAGAGGAGGCTTTGGATTCCAAGAGAAGCGCGCTGCAGTGCGCCTTCATAGGCTACAGCGCCCAAAGAAGAACAGAGAGCAGCGGAAGCGCAGGCTGCAGTGCATGTTTCACGCTGCAGCTCCTAGCCCCAGAGACACGCGCTGCAGCACACCAAATGGGCGCTGCAGCGCGCCCAGCCCCAGCAACGCCCGCTGCAGCACACCAAGGGCGCTGCAGCGCGCCCAAATCTGTATCCAGGGCCAAGAAATGTATGCTGCAGCGCACAACAAGCGTTGTAGCGCGTCCAGTCCAAGAGAAGCGCGCTGCAGCGCACCAAGGGTGCTGTAGCGCGCCCAAAACCTTGCCTGACACCAAAAACGCGCACTCCAGCGTGTAATCACGTAGGCTGCGACGCGCCTAGTTCCAAAGACGCAGGCTGCAGCGCGCGTCTGAAGTCCAAGCTCCGAAATGTTTCAGTATAAAAGGAAAGAGATGCCATTTTGGAGGAGGGCCCCAGAAAAGTGAAGAAAACATCAAAAGGAGTCTGAAATCCTTCATCTTGGAGGTCCTTGGAAGCTCTTCAATGGATATTGGGTTTTATCTTCTTTCATCTATTTTTCCATGTTGAGCTAGACATTAAATCTAGGACTTGATGTAGTTTTATTTGAACTATGTTTTGAATATTTTGTTGATTGTTAATTTAATTTCATTTCCAAATCATTTATGTTTCTCTATGCTTAATGCTTTTAATTTATTTTGCCAATGAGTTAGATGATTTTTAGATTGTGAATTTGATGCTCGGGAGAGATTGAATTCTTTATCTAGATTTTTGAAGTATAGTCTAGGTTGTTGTGAGACCAGGAGGAGATCAACGCTTAGATAATCAAATTCGGATTTAGGTTGTTGTGAGGCCGGGAGGCGATCGATATTCCTCTTTTCTAATTCTAAAGGCGAAGCTTAATTTGTGTTTAAATGTTCATTTCGAATAGGGATATTGTTTTGGGTATTTAAATACAATTTCTTGTGAGGCACTCAGGAGAGGTTGCAAGATGATATTAGTGCCTTGATTAATGAATTGAATGGAATTGATTAGCGATTACATAATAGGATGAACATAGGAATAATAAAGCAAAATCAAGTCCCTAGACCATTTGTGTATAGATACTTTATTTTCTGATTTCTTATATTTATTTTGTTTTACTTTCTTAATTGTCATTTTATTAGGTTGCCTAGATAAAGTTAAGTTACAATAATTGCGGTACTTAATGGCAATTCTAAACCCAATCCCTGTGGAGACGATACTCACTTACCTTGTATTCAAAACTTGACACCGTACGCTTGCGGAAATTTATTATACAAAACTAATTTTGTCCCTGTAGTCCACTTTTGACTCAAATTCAAATTTCAATTTAAGTCAAACTTAAATTAATTTGAATTCTAAATTGCACAACTTATCAAATAAGTTTAAATGGATAAATCTAGATGTGTTCAAATTCAAATTTAAATAATTACATTACTTAAATAATACTTAATTCTCAATAAATTATTTTCGTGTGTTTAATTTTAGAATTACGTAATTCTAAAATTCCCATTTTGCCCTTTGTGTCTGGCAGAACTACTAGGATGACGCGGGGACTAATAGACCTATAACCCGAGCTCCAATAAAATTAATAATTAATTAAAAACTTTAATTAATTAATTAATTCTATTAATTCCAATAGTCACTCCACTACAAACTTGGAATTGCACTCTCGACATTATAGATATAAATTACTTCTAAACTGTGAAGTGTCCATTTGATATAGTCATTGCATATAGATCAATCCTCCATAAATAATTCATAATTAGAGCTAGGTAGAATCCGTTAACCTCTCTAATTATATCTTTATCCTTGAGTACCATTGATTCTCTAATGGACAGTGATTCATAAAACACATTCATGAATCGGAGCTCCTACTAGTCCAAGTACCAAATCAACCCTCAAGAGAATTATTTATCTACTTCTTTCTCAAGAAGGAATGGATTCCATCTCTTATAATAACATTCCTAGCTACCTACTTCATCATATCTCCAAAATACAAGGAATAGGATTGATGCGAATTTATTTTTATTATAATAAATTTCCGCAAGCGTACAGTGTCAAGTTTTGAGTATAAGGTGAGTGAGTATCGTCTCCACAGGAATTGGGTTTAGAATTGCCATTAAGTACAGCAATTATTGTAACTTAACTTTATCTAGGCAACCTAATAAAATGACAATTAAGAAAATAAAACAAAATAAATATGAAAAAGGAAAATAAAGTATCTATACACATATGGTCTAGGGACTTGATTTCGCTTTATTATTCCTATGTTCATCCTATTATGTAATCGCTAATCAATTCCATTCAATTCATTAATCAAGGCACTAATATCATCTTGCAACCTCTCCCGAGTGCCTCACAAGAAATTGTATTTAAATACCCAAAACAATATCCCTATTCGAAATGAACATTTAAACACAAATTAAGCTTCGCCTTTAGAATTAAAAAATAGGAATATCGATCGCCTCCCGGCCTCACAACAACGTAAATCCTAATTTGATTATCTAAGCGTTGATCTCCTCCTGGTCTCACAACAACCTAGACTACACTTCTCAAATCTAGATAAAGAATTCAATCTCTCCCGAGCATCAAATTCGCAATCTAAAAATCATCTAACTCATTGTCAAAATAAATTAAAAGCATTAAGCATAGAGAAACATAAATCAATTGGAAATGAAATTAAAGTAAGAATCAACAAAATATTCAAAACATAGTTCAAATAAAACTACATCAAGTCCTAGATTTAATGTCTAGCTCAACATGGAAAAATAGATGAAAGAAGATAAAACCCAATATCCATTGAAGAGCTTCAAAGGACCTCCAAGATGAAGGATTTTGGCCTCCTTTTGAAGTTTTCTTCACTTTTCCGGGGCTCCCTTTCTCAAATGGCAACTCTTTCCTTCTATAATGATACATTTCAGAGCTAGAGCTTCAGACGCGCGCTGAAGCCTGCATGAAGATGCGCTGCGACGCGCGTTTTTTGGCAGAGAATAGCGCTGTTGCGGGTTGGGGGGCGCTGCAGCGCACGAAACATCATGTAAGTGCGCTGCAGCGCGCGGAACATCATTTGGGCGCGCTGCAGCACACATTGGTGCGCTGCAGCGCCTGTCTCTTAGGCTGGACGCGGATTTGGGCGTGTTGTAGCACCCTTGGTGCGCTGCAGCGCGCGTTGCTGGGGCTGGACGTGCTGGGCGCTCTGCAGCACCCATTTGGTGCGCTGCAGCACGTGTCTTTGGGGCTAGGAGCTGCAGTGCATGTTGTGCGCTGCAGCCTGCGCTTCCCCTACTCTCTGGTCTTCTTTGCGCGCTATAGCCTATGAAGGCGCGCTGCAGCCCACTTTCTTGCAATCCAAAGCCTCCTCTTTTGTGCCACAAAATCCTCTTTCACATCCTCTTTTCATTGATTCACAGGTTAGGGAAATATTCTTCTTTTCTTCATGAATAATCATCCAAGTTGGCATTTATTTATATTTCCTAGAAAAAACACACAAAAGACATTAAACTAACAAAAATGCTTGAAAACTTACAAATATTCAAGCTTAAAAGTACTTGATTTGTTGGTAGAAATACCCGTCATCAAATACCCCCAAAACTCGAACATTTGCTTGTCCTCAAGCAAAAGAAAAGAAAGAAAAAACAGAAAACACAAATCAAGTACTAAGAAACAAATGAAAAAGAAAGTGTGAGTTTTGTATCGAGTCAACAACTGTGCATGTATCTCCAAAGCCACATAATGCTCTAGGCTCAAAGGAAATGCAAACATTGAGATTATCTAGAATTTCAACATCAAGCATCAATTTCACTCCACTTAAGACTCTCAAAGTATAAGTGTGTGCACAATCAATCTCAATCAACCAAATAAAATCCGGATAGACCTATGAACCAAGGAGACTATGAGTGATATCTTAATAAGAACTACCATAGGCCCATTTTTCGTGTCACTCTCCACTAATAAAGGTTCACTTGTCATTGAAGATCAAAAGGACTTTTGAGGGTTGTAATGTATGGCTAGGGTGAAAGGTGGATGAGATTAGAATTTTTAGGCTCAAATCACACTAGGCATGTATCACAACTCATGTATCTCACATGATTTCCAAGAAAAGAAAAGAAAAAATTTCACCAACTCCTCTTTTCAGCATACATTCTCTTTCAATCAAACCCAAAAAGAATTAAAAACCACAAAAATTTGAGAAATAAAGACCACACCCCCAAACTCAAAATCAACATTGTCCCCAATGTTGTAAAGCAATGGAAATGGTAACTCAATTCCTCATCCGATTGACCCTTTTTTATTTTTTTTATTTTTATTTTTTTATTTTTTTTTATCTTTCCTTTTCTTTCTTTTTTTTTTTTTTTTTGGAAATGAATTGCATCATAAGCCAATCCACTAATGATTTCCCAAACATAACCCACACTTGCTCTCAATGTTATCATTTAATGCAATTATGCCTAGTAGTGATGGGTTTAGGAAGTGAAAACGTATTTGGTGGTTTGGATGTACAAACATGGGTGATGAACGAAATAAGCAATATGGCTCAAAGGGGGGGTAAACAAATGATGAATTTTCTTTTCAAGGGTTAGCTTCAAAGGCCCAATCGATCCAAATAAAATGCCTTAATCTTCTCTCCAATGATACTAAACCAACAATTTCGCCTCAAGTTTCACTCGAATGGGTTCTAGTGTTCATGAGATATCAAAGTCTACCTAATGCACATAAATGTTCTCCAAATGCTCAAAAGATCAGGTGATCATGATTCATGGTGCTCCAAAGTAGAGAGTCTAGAGTGAATTTCAATCAATGCGAGTCAAGCACATAGAAATCTCAATGGAATACATTTCAAAAGACCTAAGAAGGCATCAAGTGACTATACTCATCATTATTATCTAGTAATTTCATCTCAACAAAACTCACAATTTATTCAAACAACCTAAAAGAAAAACAAGTAAAAACATGGCCAAAAGAACATAACTCAATGGAGACAAGTCATAACAACCAAGTCACAAGTAATGCTCAAAATCCACTAAAATCAACCACAAAGTGTCTCACCCCCAAACTCAAAATCAAGCAATCATTAAAATTAAGTACAAGGGAATAAGAACACGTACTGGGGAGGCGAGACAATCTCGCCTCCTATTATGGTTGGCGATGATGCACCGGGCATGATGGCATAACTCGGGTTGGGGCGAGGCTCTCCTCCATAAATTGCGTCTTTAGGCTCAATTATTCCTATGCCGAGCCAACTCGTCAAAGAGTGGCTTTCGCCCATAGTACGTGTCATACAACACAACGTATGGGTCTTGATTCTTTACACCCTCAAGCTTGGTGAGATTTGGCGGTTTTTGGACCATTTGCTCAACTTGACTCGGCGCTGGCATATGGGCTTGGTTGGCAAGGAAGAACGGCGCTCGAGATGGTGGAGGAATTGCCGGCCACATTGGGTCTTCGTAGATGTGATCTTTCTCAACCGGGGGTGGCACGACAATGGGGATCTCGAGGGATGGAGACTCATTGATTTCTTCTTGAAATTCTTCACCAACCAATTGTTGAGTCTCCTCCTCTCTCAAAGAGTCATCTTCAAATAACTCCCATTCCTCCTCTTGTGGTTCCCTATTCATGGTGTTAGCAGATTCATCTGGAATTAGCATCAACCTAAACAACTCCGCTAGATTTGTCTCCATTTACTCGTGCAGTTGGTCGAGCGCCTCCATCCTCTCTAACTTCTCTATGCGGAGTCTTGTCTCCTCCGAAAATTGGGCGACAAGGTCTTCAAGTGAGGTAGAAGAATCCGCTTGGTGATGGGGGGTGTCAAACCGTGGTTCCGAATTGTTGGAGCTATCCTCAAAACCGTGGTGGTTTGTTGAATACCTCCAATATCGATAGTTAACATCGGCCATGTCTTCCAACAACCAATAAGCTTCATCTGCGGATAGTTGGTGAAAAGAGGTGGTACCATTTCCTCTTTCCACCCACGTTCTTGTTGCGGCATCTAACCCATCGAGGAAGATTCGTAGTTGCACCTCCCTCGGGAAACCACGGTGGGGAAACTGAATGAGTAGCTCCTTGTATCTCTCCCAAGCGCTAAAAAATGGCTCGGAATCACGTTGAGAAAATCTTGAGAGGACTTGTCGATCAACCATCTCCAAGTACCTCGTAAAACAAGAGAAAATAAAAATAAAACAAAAGACTAAAAATGAAAAATAAAAGCCTAAATTAAAATCAAGTTATGTACTCACAATATTAAAAACAATTTCAAATTCCAATCCATGGCAACGGTGCCAAAAACTTGATGCAAATTAGTTTTGTATAATAAATTTCCGCAAGCGTACGGTGTCAAGTTTTGAGTATAAGGTGAGTGAGTATCGTCTCCATAGGGATTGGGTTTAGAATTGCCATTAAGTACCGTAATTATTGTAACTTAACTTTATCTAGGCAACCTAAAAAAATGACAATTAAGAAAACAAAACAAAATAAGTATGCAAATAAGAAAATAAAGTATCTATACACATATGGTCTAGGGACTTGATTTCGCTTTATTTTTCCTATGTTCATCGTATTATGTAATCGCTAATCAATTCCATTCAATTCATTAGTCAAGGCTCTAATGTCATCTTGCAAACTCTCCCAAGTGCCTCACAAGAAATTGTATTTAAATACCCAAAACAATATCCCTATTCGAAATGAACATTTAAACACAAATTAAGCTTCGCCTTTAAAATTAGAAAATAGGAATATCTATCGCCTCCCAGCCTCACAATAACCTAAATCCTAATTTGATTATCTAAGCGTTGATCTCCTCCCGGTCTCACAACAACCTAGACTATTCTTCTCAAATCTAGATAAAGAATTCAATCTCTCCCGAGCATCAAATTCGCAATCTAAAAAACATCTAACTCATTAGCCAAATAAATTAAAAGCATTAAGCATAGAGAAACATAAATGAATTGAAAATGAAATTAAATTAACAATCAACAAAATATTCAAAACATAGTTCAAATAACACTACATCAATTCCTAGATTTAATGTCTAGCTCAGAGACCTCCAAGATGAAGGATTTCGGCCTCCTTTTGATGTTTTCTTCACTTTTTCGGGCTCCCCCTCTCAAATGGCAACTCTTTCCTTTTATAATACAACATTTCAGAGCTAGGGTTTCATACGCGCGCTGCAGCCTGCATGAAGACGCATTACGGCGCGCATTTTTGGCAGAGGATACCGCTGTTACGGGCTCGGGCGCGCTGCAGCGCCCCTGACAAGCTGCTGGGTGTGCTGCAGCCCCCTTGATATGCTGTAGCACGTGTTTCTGGGGCTGGACGCTGCTGGGCATGCTGCAGCGCCCTTGGTACGCTGCAGTGCATGTTTCTGGGGCTGGACGTTGCTGCGCACTGCAGCGCGTGTTGTGCACTGCAGCTTGTGCTTCCCCTGCTCTCTAGTCTTCTTTGCGCGCTGTAGCCTATGAAGGCGCGCTGCAGCCCACTTTCTTGCAATCCAAAGCCTCCTCTTTTGGGCCACAAAATCCTCTTTCACATCCTCTTTTCATTGATTCACAAGTTAGGCGAATATTCTTCTTTTCTTCATGTAAAATCATCCAAGTTGGCATTTATTTATATTTCCTATAAAAAAACACACGAAAGACATTAAACTAAAAAAAAATGCTTGAAAACTTACAAATATTCAAGCTTAAAAGTACTTGATTTGTTGGTAGAAATACCCGTCGTTAGCGAGGTAGGATTTCTATCCCTCTTCCTTGTGAGCCTGTTTTCGAAAAGGATTTTTGCCTTGGAAATGTTTTAAAGAAAGGGATTAGTTTGCGAAAGAAAAATATTTGAAAAACCATGGCTTGCTAGTTTATGGAAATCCTTGGCTTGTCCTGTCCATAGAATCCCTAGCTTGTCTAGTCATGGAACCTCATGGCTTGCCCAGTCATGGGGCTTGCGGCTTGAGTAGTTCGTGGGGTCACATGAACGATTTCTTAATTTTAAATGGATGATTTCTTTAGATAAGAGATCTTGTGAACTAGTAGTAGAGTCTATTGCTGTTAATAGAGTCTACTGTTGTAAGCCAAGACAAGATGCGAAGAGTGCATCCTCGGGGGCAGAACCTGAAACTCAGTCCAGTAGGTGAGGCACTTGGTTAGGTAAGTAATTTGTACAAATTACTTGCTGAAGCTTGTAATACGGTTATTTTCAGTTATATTTCCTTTGAGAAAAAGGATGTGAGGTTCTGGCTATTCTGTCAGGGCTGAACGTCTTATTTTATTTACTTATTCATTTATTTATTTACGCGCTGATTTATTTATTCATTTATTTTAAGTATTTCAAATTATATCCTACTGGGCCTTTCGCTCACGTTTTATATTTTAAATGTTAAATCCCTCCCAGGAGATTCTAGGGGCTGTGTACATTTTATTCATTTAGTTGAGTTTTGCTATGGATCAATCAAGTGAGGATTGTGTTCATCCTCTGATATAAAAGTGTAAGGAATTTGAGAAAAGATTTTGTAAACTTATTTAATATTTGGATTTACTCGACTATGATTGATGTCTATTGCAATGCTTTTTTGCATGAGCATGTATGTATGATACTGTATGTCCTATGGGGTGGAGCCCTGTGTGTCAGAGGCTCCGGGATTCTGTAATTTATTTATATTTTAATGTAGTCAAGTGTGGGGCCCGGTTGGGAATCTGCTTTATTAATCCCTAATCAAGCTCTACATCACCCACCCCATTTGTGGGGGGGCATCACAGGAGTGGTATCAGAGCTTTAGGTTAAGAATGCTAGGATTGCACATACATGTGTGACATCTGTTATCCACTGAACAGTCTAGTTTAATTTCAGTTGAAGAAAATGGCACCTCACTGTAGACCAGGCACCCAACTGGAACAACCAAACCTTGGTTCTTAGATGCCATGTATGCTACCTTTCAGGGCATGGCCACGAGAGCTCAGAATGAGCGACCGGTTAAGGATAGGAAACAAAGATATTTCTGGGAATTTAGACGAGTGCCTATCCCGTCATTTAACACTGAGGGAGGGCCCCAGGAAGCAGAGCTTTGGATTGACTCCATAGTTAAGCACTTGAGTACTATGGAGTTCTAGATGAATACTGGGTGGAATTTGCTGTGTACAAGATAGAGGGTTTAGTAAACACTTGGTGGAAACAGGTTAAGAGGAGAATAGATGTTGTAGGGTTGACCTGGGAATAGTTTGAATCGTAGTTCAATGACCAGTACTTCCCTCAGAGTTATAGGAAAGAAAAAGCACTGGAATTCATGTCGCTACAACAAGGTGACATGTCTGTGAGGGAATATGAGGCTAAGTTTAATGACCTATCCCGGTTTGCGCCATCTCTGGTGGAGTCTGAACACATGAGATGTCTTAAGTTTGAAAAGGGCCTCAAGAACTCTGTGAGGAGATCCTTGGTGGCTCTAAGACTTCAGAACTTCTGGGATTTGGTAGCTGCTGCTACAAGGGTGGAACAGGATAACTTGGCCTATCACCAAAGTAAGGAAACAACGGGTCGAGTCTCCGTCTCTGGTAGACCTTCTGTTTTAGGTGGGCAATAGCAGAGTGGTAGAAGAAATTACAACCAGGGATAGATGGTTGGGGAAATGGCAAGCAGTGGCAGTAGTTCATCTGGGAGTGACAAAAATGCTCCATACGGGCCCAGGTGTCACCATTGTGGGCAGGTGGGCCATATTAAGAGGAATTGTCCTAATCGGCCGCCGGCTCAACAAGCCCAAAGTGACGCTTCCTGCAGCCAAGAAGGGCCACCACAGTATATGCCACCATATCAGTTGCAATAGATGCCATACCCTCTTGCGCCGACTTATCAACCACCTCAGTATACACAGTTCTGGCCTCAAGCGCTGAGATGGGCATAAACGCCTCCACCACAATAGTATAGACCTCTGGCTCAACAGCCTAATGTTGGTGACAGAGGAAAGGGGAAAGTACAGGGATAAGCTTATACCTTGGCAGGAGGTAGTTCAGGAGGTCAGACCAGCAACGCGGTGGTTGAAGGTATGATTCTAATCTCTCACTCTTTTGCTCACGTATTGTTTGATACAGGAGCCACACATCGTTCATATCAAGTTCTTTTGTTCGGAATTTGAAACTGAAATGTGAGAATTTAGAAGTCCCGATGACTTTGAACTCCCCACTGGTATGTGTGGAGGTAATGAGTGTGTGTAAATCGTGTGAAATCATGATTGGCAATGAGCGATTATGAGCATATTTACTTATCCTTCTGATGAACCTATTTAACGTGGTACTCAGAATGGATTAGCTGTCAAGGCACGGTGCAATTGTTGATTGCTACCGTAGGAAAGTGACTTTGGTGATGGATTCTAGAATAGTAATTTCTTATCAGGCAGAGATGAACCCAGTCCTTGGGGAACGACTGTTGAAGTGCAGCGTCGGGGGACGGAACAACTTAGCATGTTTTTATTCCCTTCTTGCTTTAGAAGGTGAACCTGAGTAATCGGAGATAGTGCGGGAATCCCTGTAGTAGATGAGTTTACAGATGTATTTTCCTAATGAGCTACCTGGTTTACTGCCGATCGGAAGATTGAATTCTATTTTGATTTGATTCTGGGAATGACACCTATTTCCATTTCTCCATATCGGATGGCTTCAGCGGAAATGAAGGAATTAAGAACACAGCTTGAGGAGCTGGTAGAAAAAGGATATATCCAGAATAGTACTTCTCCTTGGGGTGCACCGGTGCTATTTGTGAAAAAGCATGACGGATCTCTTCGGTTATGCATTGATTACCGTCAATAGAACAGGGTAACTGTGAAGAACAAATACCCACTGCCGAGGATCGATGAGTTATTCGATCAGTTGGGTGGATCACAGTTCTACTCTAAGATTAATTTGAGATCTGGGTACCATCAGCTGAAAATCAAGGAGGAAGACATTCTGAAGACTACTTTCAGAACCTGGTATGGGCACTTCGAGTTTCTGGTAATGCTGTTTGGGTTGACGAATGCCCCGGCTGCATTCATGGATCTAATGAACCGTGTTTTCTGACCGTACTTGGATCGGTTCGTGATTGTCTTTATTAGAGACATACTGGTTTACTTGAAGACTTGGGAAGAACATGTACATCACCTGAGAATTATTCTTCAGACTCTTCGAGAACACCAGTTATATGCTAAGAAGGAGAAGTGTGATTTCTGGCTGACAGAAGTGAGGTTCCTTGGGCGTGTGATCTTAGGACAGGGAATTTTTGTCGATCCTTCTAAGATCGAGACTGTGCTACAGTGGTAGAGCCGAAGAATGTAGCAGAGATTCACAGTTTGCTCAGACTTGTAGGATACTACCTGCGTTTTGTAAAGGACTTCTCAAGCATCACTACACTGATGACTCGGTTGATGAGGAAGGAGGTCAGATTCGAGTGGGACGCCGAATGTGAAAATGCTTTTGAGGAATTAAAGGTCCGACTGACAAGTACACCAGTCTTGACTATTCCTGATAGTAAAGAACTATATGAGGTGTATATTGACGCCTCAAGAAGTGGACTAGGCTGTGTGTTGATGCAAGATGGACGCGTTGTAGCTTACGCATCGCGACAACTAAAGCCACATGAACAAAAGTATCCCAATCATGATTTGGAGCTGGCAATGGTGATATTTGCTCTGAATATATGGAGATGTCATCTTTATGGAGAAAAATTTCAGGTCTTTTCTGACCATAAAAGTCTAAAGTACTTGTTCACTCAGAAGGACTTGAATCTCAGGCAAAGGAGATGGGTGTAGTACATGAAAGACTATGACTTCACTCTGCAGAATCATCTTGGAAAAGCTAATGTGGTGGCTAATGCCTTTAGCAGGAAGTCGACGGGAACTCTGACATCATTAGCTTTGGAAGATTGAAAAAGGACTGAAGTGGTGAGTGAGTATGATCTTCAGTTCTATGAAGATTATAACCAGGCTATGGTATATAATCTGGTCTCCACACCGGACATTATGTAGTAGGTTAAGCAGAATCAATAGCAGGATCCACAGCTCCAAGGAATTTGGATTCAGATCCAAAATCGAGAGCAATTTGAGAATTGGAGAATCCGAGAGGATGGAGCCTTGTATTTCAACAACCGCCTTACTATTCCTAAGGTGGGTGAGGTAAAGAAGAAGATTCTGCAAGAGGCACACAAATCGAGGTATGCTATTCATCTAGGAAGTACAAAGATGTACTAGGACCTGAAGAGACAGTACTGGTGGAGAGGCATGAAAAGAGACGTTCGTGAGTATGTCTCAGAATGTGTGACTTGCCTCCGGATTAAAGCTGAGCACCAGAAGCCAGTGGGAGAGTTGCAACCTCTTCCTGTCCCTGGATGGAAATGGAAGCACATCACTATGGCTGAATGTCTTATTTTATTTACTTATTCATTTATTTATTTACGCGCTCATTTATTTATTCATTTATTTTAAGTATTTCAAACTATATCCTACTAGGCCTTTCGCTCACGTTTTATATTTTAAATGTTAAACCCCTCCCAAGAGATTCTAGGGGCGGTCCACGTTTTATTCATTTAGTTGAGTTTTGCTATGGATCGATCAAGTGAGGATTGAGTTCATCCTCTGATATAAAAGTGTATGAAATTTGAGAAATGATTCTATAAACTTATTTAATATTTGGATTTACTAGACTGTGATTGATGTCTATTGTAATGATTATTTACATGAGCATGTATGTACGATACTGTATGTCCTGTGGGATGGAGCCTTGTGTGTCAGAGGCTCCGGGATTCTATAATTTATTTATATTTTAATGTAGTCAAGTGTGGGGCCCGGTTGGGAATTTACTTTATTAATCCCTAATCGAGCTCCACATCACCCACCCCGTTTGCGGGGTGACATGGCGTCGAGAGGTACTGTGCGAAGGAAGACATCGAGGAGGTAGTCCTGACGTTTGATGACCAACGCATTGAGAAATCTCACTGAGTCAACTTGTCAAGGGTCTTGTCAACTCGAAGAAGGTGGTATTGATCCGACCGCTACTGCAGGAGTTAGGAAATCAGGCGGCAGATAGGAAGAATCAGCTGCATTTTCCAGAGCAGTCCTCATGAAATCTTGCCTACCCTCACGCAGATCGAGGAGTGAAGATGGCTTCCTCCTTAGGAACTAGGAATATGTAGTCACATGTGAAGGCCTATAAATAGAGCCAAGAAAATACAGAAGGGGGTTAGACACTCTCTCATTATCAAGAGAAAAACTTGTAAACACCAGAAAAATTAGTGCATACACAAGTGGATTAGGCATAGAATTATTGTCGAACCACTATAAAACTATTCTCTTTTACATTATTTTCTTGCTTTATCCTTAATTAGTCATTAGTGCAACCGTGAGTGTTTCTGGAAAGGTAATTACGAGTTGTCGAAAAAACACCGTCAACACTCAAGGTTGAAGAATGTATTGTTGGTAGAGGGATTCAAGGTAAACCTGATCGGCACGACATGTTCAGTTTATCAAAGAAGAATGTAGGGTCCTGAATGAGAAAGGTGAATGTGTCCTTGTGGGATCTATATGTGCCCTAAGGATATAAAATCAATTCAAGGGATTTTCTTTAAACTGACATTTTGATATTAATAAAAGAGGTTATTCATGTTTAATAAGTGGTGTCCTATTTACTTTCATTTGTTGAATGTATGTCTAATTGAGCAAACATAAATTCTCCTAGACTATTGGTAACATATCGGATTACCGTTGTATACAGGGTATACATAGAAGACATGGTAATTCGATACTAGTCTAAATAAAAGGTCCGCAATCGATGGAAGAAGATTTGGGGATCTTATTCATGTTAAGATTGCAAAGGTTGTCTACTTTCTTGGAGGGATGGTTTGTCTTGACCATCGGATCAGTTCTGAGTAGAAACCTTGATGTATACCAATATTGAGGTATGACATTGGACTGGACCTAAAGTGTTAATTGATTCGATTTAATAATTCTGTTTATAAGAATTAATGATGCTTTGGTTATCATCCTTCATTAATCTTAATCCTTAAATGGATACTTGAGTTCGCATCCATGACTTATGCACTTTGATCCACTATAGGTGAGACACTAATAATTGATGGTCAATATACTTGTGTGTTGGGTGTATGACTTATGGATGGAGAAATCAAGATTCACAGATACGGAATCCATAGCCATCTTATAGATGGTAAATGTTTTCTACTTGAAGGCATTATTTGGGGATTGAAAGACAAAGTAACAAGGCATTGGCCATTGGTTTACTTTGTGTCCTCCGGTGGTTTATTGATTTTATGGCTTTACAGTTGGTGGTTCTTTCAATGGAGAATAATGGAACTTTAAGTTAAAATGATTGAAAAGGTGAAACGAAATAAGTCCTTAATTCAATCATGGATAACATATGGAGATTAAGCGAGTGATGAATGATCATGGAAGAAGCACTATGTAAGAGAGCTTTCATCATACGGTATGTAAACGGGAGTTTAGCTTTAGACTTTTAGTGGTATAGTCCTAAAGTTGATAATTGTTGAATAATTAATCGGGGATTAATTTTTCACAATTATAGGAGCCTCTTTACATATTTCCATCGGGTCCCTCTACTAGCTCATATAGTTCCACGAAGCATCTCGGGATTTGTTCCTAATGAGATTGGTAGGCTAAATGGAAATTAAGTAGTGTCTGGTAAAGACATGGTACTCTCTTGCATGCAAGTCCGAGAGGATTGGACATGTGAAATTAACGTGGACAAACATAATTATTTGTTGACATATGATTGGTTGTGGATAAAATAATTATTGTTAATTGAATTTTGGAAATAAGATTCTGTTTAAATTATTTAATTTTGGAAAAACAAAATTTATTCTCTCCTATTTAAAGTGGACGAATTTTAATGGATGGAGAGAAATAGATTTTGTTTCAAAATTGTTTAAAATATATTCCTAATATTAATTATTAGTTAGCTTAAATAATGGAGCTTATTTGATAGATTTTCTTTATTTAAAAAGATGGTTCACGTTTTTTTGAGGGAAAGTGTCACGGCCCCCAAACGGGTGGGTGACGTGGAGCTCAATTAGGGATTAATAAAGGAGATTCCTAACCGGCCCCACACTTGACTGCATTAAAATATAAATAAATTACAGAATCCAGGAGCCTCTGACACACAGGGCTCCACCCCACAGGACATACAGTATCGTACATACATGCTCATGTAAATAATCATTGCAACAGACATCAACCACAGTCTAGTAAATCCAAATATTACATAAGTTTGTAGAATTCTCAAATTCTTACATTTGTTCAAGAGGATGATCACAATCCTCACTTGATCCAACAGTAGCAATCTCCAGCTACCCCGCACCGCTCCTAGAGTCTCCTGGGAGGGGTTTAATACATTTGAAACATAAAACGTGAGCGAAAGGCCCAGTAGGATATAATTTGAAATACTTAAAATAAATGAATAAATAAATGAGTGAGTAAATAAAATTAGACATTTAGTCCCGACAGAACAGCCGGAACCTCACATCCTTTTTCTCAAAGGAAATATAACTGAAAATAACCGTATTATAGGCCTCAGCAAGTAATTAGTACAAATTACTTACCTAACCAAGTGCTTCACCTACCCGGAGCGAGTTTTGGGTTCTACCCCCGAGGATGCACTCTCCGCATCCTATCTAGGTTTACAGCAATAGAATCTCTTACCAGTTCACAAGATCTCTTATCTTAAGAAATCGTTCATTTAACATTATGAAATCGTTATTATGACCCCACGAACTACTCAAACTGTGGGCCCTATGACTGGGCAAGCCATGAGGTTCCATGACTAGACAAGCTATGGATTCCATGGACAGGAGAAGCCATGGATTTCCATAAACTAAACAAGCCATCATTTTTAAAGAGTTTTTCTTTCGTAAACCAATCCCTTTCTTTAAAACATTTTTAAGGCCGAAATCCTTTTTGAAAACATCTCACAAGGAAAAGGGGATAGAAATCCTAGCTCGTACAATCAAACCTAGGACTAGCATTGCCTTTTCTAACATTCGCTTCCTCAAGACCCTTCAGTCTGAATCCCCAGCGATCATTGATTCAAGACAACACTTTAGGATCAATTTTCAGTCCTAAAGTAATCCAATCTCACTTATGTACCAAGATTTTCAATTAGTGTCCCCTAATCAATTTTCATGTTTCAAATTATCATTCCAAGGGTTTTCAATCTCAATCAAGGATTAAAGATGCTAATCCATTTATCCCAAGTCCCCAAATGAAGCTAATTTGGGTTCTCCCCGAAAACAGGGTTCAAAACAACATTTTTCATGCCGAACAGGGTCAATCCCGTGTGCACCGATCGACTGGTGACAGAGCAGTGCAACACTACCAGTCAACCAGTAGTGCGCACACCGGTCGACCGGTCAGCCTATAATCCCGTCGACCTATGCGGTCGACTAGTGGAATCAACTACGTGAGAGAAGCTCATGGAAACCAGTCCAAAAACCTACAAATCCAGTCCTAAATCCAAATATTTCAAAGTAAAGCCACTAGATCCGGGTTCTAGGTCCTGAAACAGGTCCAAAGAACCCAAGATCTACAATGTCTACTCTAGTTTTACTCAAAAACCATCAAAATCCAGTTTGAACCAAAAATAAGTTTTGAAATTCAAAAACTTGAGATTCAAGAGAGGTTCTTTCAGTAATCTTACCTCGAATCCTTCTCTTGACATTGAAAACACTTTGAAACTCGTCTTTAGCTCAAAATCCGTTTGATTTTGGACACAAAATGGGAGTGAGAGAGAAAGAGAGTGAACGGGAGAGTGAAAGTGAAGGAGAGAGAGAGAGAGAGAGTCCACGGGAAATAAAGGAAAAGAAAAGAAAAGAAAAGAAAAGGAAAAGAAAATAAGGACAAGTGTCAGTATTTTAAAACAACAGTCCAGAAATGCGCCCATACACACTTCTGGATTGAAATAAATTACTGAGAATAATTTAAATACCTTGGAATTATTTAAATTCTCATTTCAAAAACATTTATTAATCAAAACTCAATTAATTAAATCAGATTAGGCACACTAATAATTTCAATTGCATTAATTAATCTCAATTAATTCTTCAGGATGTTACAAAAAGAAAATCTAGAATATTCCATTTGATGAAATTAATTAATATGGATAATGTTTGTGGAAAATATTTATTTAAAATCCAAACAAGAGAATCTTATTTAAATTCAAATTTTAAAAGGAGTCTGAATCAATATAGGATTTGGACTTTTAGAAGGTCAAAGAATCTTGATTTAAATTGAAACCTACAACCTTATCTCCTAATGATAAGGGACGAAAATTTGAAACTCCACAAGATAAGTGGACAAATTTTTGGAGTCCTTCTCCTAAGGAAATTCGTGGATAAGGTTCATAGAACCTAGCCCAAAAAAGGTTGTGATCTTTTGGTTCAAAAAAGTTTTCTAGAAAAATAATTATTACTTATTTTTTGGGTAGAAAATTTGTTTTTTTTTTTTTTTTGAAATAGGATCCAAATATTATATTAGCACTGGTGCTTCATAAAAAATAAGAGATTAACACATCACACAAGGTGATACACGAATTAGAGAGAGAGAGAGAGAGAGAGAGAGAGAGAGAGAGAGAGAGAGAGAGAGAGAGAGAGAGAGAGAGAGAGAGAGAGAGAGAGAGAGAGAGAGAGAGAGAGAGAGAGAGAGAGAGAGAGAGAGAGAGAGAAACACGTTTTGGTCTCTTCAGGCTAAGGGAAAAACGTTTTTTGGGATTCTCTTGGGCTTAAGAATTCGTTCATGGTGTGAGGAAAAATAAGAGAGAAATTTCCATTGAATCAAAACTAAGAGGAAAGGTTTTATCGAGTGAAAAAGATCGAGGTCAACTTGTTCCTATCTTGAAGTTTTGAAGAATGAATCTAGATCGCTATCATAACAAAGTACGTTAATGTGGCGACCCGCGCCCTCGCGGCGCGGTCGCCGTTCCTTATACTACTCTACTAATGGGCTAATCTATAGTCTAATCCATTGTTCGTTGTTAGACTATTGTCTCTTTAATTTACGTTCATGTGCGGGTAAATTTTTTTTTCTTTACTTTAACCATCGGGTTCTTAACATGTTATGTTGTTACACTAATAACATATCTTGCTATTACTTTAAGGATTCGGATATCATACTAGTTCCCAAAAACTTGTCATAATTTATTACAGTCCGTTGTTCTTTACTAAGACAATGGTTGTAATATCTTCTTCTTAAAACTGAACATACATACTAGTATTCTATATTACATTACTTTGCAGCAGAATTTAATTTCTAAGCAAGCATAGTAGAGACCACTCCCGTGTACCCATGACATTTCCGCCATCCTTGCCTCCGCCTGTCCATCAAGCAAACCACTATATGGCTGGTCGCTTTACCTTTTGTTACCCGCATACGAGTAAACCGATGAGCTAACGCTCAAGAAGTATAAACATGCATACATCATAAACTAATAGAAATTACATTAAGAGTTATGATGCAAATATGCTCGTGTGAAACATGCTTTAAACTACTTTCTATCTTTTCATTCTTATACGTGGGCCGGGCCCCTCGCCATCTTGTCTGGTCTAGTGGAATCTCTACTCTTTGAGATTTTTCCTCCCCATGGAGGCCGATGACCCGTCGGTCTTCTACTTTTCTTGGTCATTTCTTCGGGTGGTCTAGTCGAATCTCTACTCTGTGAGATTTCCCCCCTTCATGGGAGGCCGGCGACCCGTCGGTCTTTTTTTACTTTACTGGTCATTTCTTACTGGCTAGTCTAGTCAGAATCTCTACTCTGTGAGATTTCCCTCCCTTGCGGAGGCCGATGACCCGTCAGTATTAACTGTGCATAAGGGTAACCATATGTTGCCCTTTTTCAATCTAGAGCACTAAGCCCTCCATACACGTATAATCACATGTAATCATATAGACTTAGGAACATAAGTAAATTCATAGTTCTAAGTCTAACTATAGCTTACTCAAGTCCAGACAAACATATATGTCTATACTTACCGTTAATCCGCTAGGATTCCCGCTTGCTGGAAGTTCTTTCTCGTTGCTTCGGCTCTCGGGCCAAAACCTGTTTCATGGAAATAGGTATTAACCACCTATTCCAAGCATCAACATTTCTCATACTTGGATTCCTAAATCCAATTTCAACTCATTTTCGAACTTAACCCCTCTAGGCCGAATTCTAGCTCAAGAGGCAAATTACACCTATTCGTGTATCTCGGTTTCTGAATCTTAATCTATTCAATTCTGAGCTTTAAAACTGTTACTCATTCTCGAGAATTGAATTCTTAATTCGATGCTTACTAACTAGGTTTTTAGAAATTTCAGCAGAGTTTTGCCTTGTTTTTTCTAGTTTCCTGAGTTTTCAATAACTCATTTTACTTTCGATTTCGGTACCTGCAGTCCAGATTCACATTCCTGAACACAAATTGCTACAAAAATTGAACAAAAATACATTTCCTCCATTTCTAGGGATTTTCGGATTTTTAGTGCAAATCCAAAAAAAATTGTTCAATCATTTCCATACTTACACATTAAACTCCTATCGTAGTCCCCGACAAAACCTCGGTTTCATTTTTCAGTTTTACGGATTTTTCCCGAGATGAGTTACTATTCATAAAAACGAAAAAGCAAGCAGTTTCTCATGAAAAATCCGAAATCTTACCTTGAAAAGTTGAGATTCTCCGCTAGAATGCTTCGGGTTATGTTTCTACCGGACTGAACGGAAGAAATTTTGGCAAAAACAGGTGATTCCTTGATTTTCCCTTGATTTTCTCTCTTTTCTCTCTCTCTTTCTTCTTGGTCGGCCACTCTTTAGAAAATAGAACACTTTGTGTTCTAATGGGCTTCCGTATGTCTCTTTAATGTAATAATGAATATTATAATAATATTTTTAATAATATCTATTATTACTTTCTAAAATTAAATTAAAGAAATCACTTTAATTCCTATAATTTAATTTTGCTAATTCTAATTAAGTTTAACACTTAATTTAAGTGGTTCCGTGTTCCCCACATTTTTCTTGTCGAGACCAAACTTTCCGTTTTTCAAAACGAGTCTCTTTCCGGTACCGATAATTTCACACCCGATACAGGTTCTATACTGCTTTTCTGGACTGCCGAGCACCCTGGGTCAAATTTCTCATATTCAGCCCATTTCTCTTGGGTATCTCAATAGTCAATTACTTTTTCTGAAATTTTCGTTTTAAACGATCTAGAATTGCCCAAAACGCGTACCCTCGCGGTACTCATTTTTTAGCAGTTTCCCACTTTAACTGGCTCAAGAAAATTCTGTTTCAGAAACTTTTGCTATTTTTCTTACTTCTAATATTTCTACTCTTTTTTCTAACTGGTCATTTGGTCATTTACCAAATATTTTAGTTTTTCATAACTAAAATATACCTGTTAAAATTTCTAACTTTTAACCAATATTTTACTATTCACAACTGATATTTACGAATTTTCTCTGTAAAAATATTCGTATTATAACTTTACACTTTTCGGGTGATTTTACCCCGTATATAAAGTTTCTACATAACACTTTCCTGATTACATCAATATTTCTACTACTTTCTGTTCCCAGAATAATTACGGTCAAATACCGGACTGTCCGAATTTGACTTAATATTTTCCCAGTCATTACAGTTAATGTTGAGAAAGTAGGATCTAGGGTTTGTAGTGAAATAATGATCGCTTGGAATCTTACCACATGTGCCCACACACACTCTGAGACGTGGAACTCATGAATAGTGGAGAAGATTCGTTGGTGGACACTTTAAATATTCCAAAGTCCAAGAAACAAGGTATGTTTGATCATGCATTTAATTTATTGTTATATACATCATCAATCTTCTTTCCTTGTTCGACATTAAAATTTTAAACTTCTGCTGCGCCACAACTCTAATAACCGAATCCTTTTTTTTTTAACAATTAGTATCAGAAGCAACTCATGATCATGTATATAACATAAGTTATTTGATCAAATGAATTTCTCTCTATGCATTTATGAAATATTTTAGAGAGTTGGCACTCTAGGTTTAATTTTGTGTATGTTAAATATATTGTGAATGGATGATGGATGAATGAATGCATTATATTATTTTTATATGATGCTTGTTCAATTTTACCACTCATGATTCCATAAAGGTTAGAATTTGTATCTAGGTTTTTCAAATGTAATAGATGTGGTCTATTTGTTCTTTCAATTCCTAGAATTTTTTGAGCCGCCGCACGCGCCGTCACGCGCCGCCACGAGTGGCCAACTCTGGCGAGTCTTAGTTTTTGAAGTTCCCGACTTCCAGTTGCCAATTCAAGACCATATTCCGACTTGTTTTGACATAATGAACATAACAGTGACCTCCGTTTGGCCAAATTCATCTTTGATAAGAATGGTCTGGTACTGGTTGCATGCGGATCGAGGTGATTCAAATTCATCTTTGATATGTAGACTTAGTATATGAATAAGAGGGTTAATTAATTACCAAAATTAGTTACCTAAATTATTAGACTTATTATATGGATGAGATAATTAATGAATTGTCAATTTAGCACAAATTTATAATGGCAATTAAGGAAGACATAATTATGAGGATATAATTAATTCTTATAATAGAAATTACAAATTTTTACGATTCTTAATAAAAAGGATAAATACGTACTAAGGAAGGATTTAATTTCTTTATGATTATGCTAAATAAAAATAGCATACTAAAAGTTAGTCTCACCCTCCAAATGGGCGTTCCTATACAGAACTCAACAGGAGAGGATAGAAGGTCTAAGTGAGTAGAAATTCTACTTTAACTGGAAATCAGGTAAGTAGGAATCTCATCAATAAAGGTGACGTAATATTCGAAACCTCCTTTAGCTTGGACGTTTAATAATCCACATAGATATGAATGTATTAGCTGAAGGGGTTCTGTAGCTCTTACTCCTTTCGTTGTAAAAGACCTCTTGGTCATTTTACCTTCCAGACAAGATTCACAGACCGTAAGCTCGCCAATTATTAGCTCACGCAAAGGACTGTCCTTTACCAGTGTTTCAATCCTATTTAGGTTAATATGACCAAGTCTAAGATGCCACAGATATGTGTTATTTTCGTGGGAAATCTTTTGCTTTTTATTCTTAAGTTCAGCAACTCTGAACATTTTAGTATTAAGTAGTGAGTTAGGTATTAGCTTTATACAATATAAACCATCATCCAGGCGTCTAGAACAAATATTTAAACCATTTCAAGAAATACGAACAAATTCATTATCAAAATAAACTTTAAATAATTGTTCAAAAAACTTAGCCACAAAAATCAAATTTCTACGTATGTCTGGAATAAAATAAACATTGTTCAAAACTAAAATTTTATTTTCCCTAAAATGAAGTCTAACTTCTCCCACTGCTTTTGTCGAAACTCTTGCTCCACTGCCCACTTTCATCGTGTAGTCCCCATCGGGTAGCTCGGTGTAAGAACTAAGACTCTGCAAAGAAAAACAAACATGATTAGCTGCTCCCGAATCAATTATCCAAGCCGAGGTATCACTTTCTACTAAACATGTTTCAAGGACTAGTAAATCTGATTTACCTTGTTCCTTTTCTTTTTTAGCTCCTCGAGATACTTGTTATAGTTTCTCTTCTAGTGCACTTTGCCATTACAGTGGAACATTTTCCTTTGGGTTTCTGGATAGGGCCCTTAGTCTTCCTTGGTTTCATGTTCTTTCCTTTCTTCCCTTTCCCTTGGTTCCGGTCCTTTCTTTTGCTTTTACCAGAGTCTCCTGCAACAACAACATTTGCTTCTCCTCCCTTTCTCTTGTGGTGGATTCAAAGTTTTGCAGGCCATTCATGAGTTTAGTGAGGTTGGACTTTTTCTTCTTCATAACAAAGTTGTTCACGAACTCATGAAAATGAGGGGATAGGCTTTCCGTGATGATGCCAACTTGGGTGGCTTCATCTATTTTGGCACCATTGAGCTCTGCATCATGGAGGTGATCAATCATGTTCAAAACATGTGCCTTAACCGAAAAGCCTTTCTTCATCTTGTCATTCATGAAGGCCCTTACAGCATCCAAATGAGCATTCTCTGATGGAGCACCGAACATGACTTCTAGAGACTCCATTATCTCATAAGCAGTCTCCATCTCCTCATGCTTCTTGCGAAGCACATCGCTCATGTTGGCCAACATAAAACACTTTGCTTTGTTGTTGGTCTTGATCCAGTGATCATAAGGCTCCCTTGCAGTTTTGGATGCATTAGCCGCGGGTTCTTGAGGACATTCCTCTACTAGGACAAATTTGTAGTCTTCACAAACCAACAATATGTTCATGTTACTTTTCCACTTAGAATAGTTATCACCGTCTAGTTTCTCAGTCGCAAGTAGTGTGATAATAGGATTTGACATGTTGCTGGAAATAAGTAGAATATTCATCTAATCATTTTATGCGCATGAATATAAAAAACATGTGAAGTTAGGCACAATTAAATATGATGCATGATGCACATGAAAAATACATAAATCATGTTTTAATTTTTAGGTGCCAACAATAATCTAATTTATCACGAATATAGTGCCGTCGTAGGGTAGGTCAAAATATCACAAATTAAACCAAGACATTCTCAATTAATAAATACAATTAAAATACCTCATATTTTCATATTTATTAATTACCGTTAATTTTGGTCAAAAATATGATCAGCAATTTGATTTTCATATTTTCAGATTCTACAGACTTAATTCTAGAGTGCTGTCGTAGGGTAGGTCAAACCAGAAATACATCCTTGAATCCTATTGCTAGGTAGTCAACCTTGTTATTGATCCGAAAGAACACTTTCTGTAGGGAGTGCAGAATTGGTGCCGTCGTGAAGCCCCTTTTGAATCTCACGGTGTTGAACTAACAATGTGTTGGAAATGTGTCCATAAAGTGGGATGTAATTTGTTATTTATAAATGACAAATGTCAGACATTATTGTTTTTGCTGATTTTATAAAATGAAATAAAGTTATGTTTTGACACATACTTAAGAGTGTTAGTGATATTGCTTAGTCCATAGACTGTTACAAACGAAAGAAGAGTCAGAGGAACCCTACTGGACAAACTCTTCTGATACAGTTTAAAATAGATATTCACAGTCTTAGGATTGATTGGGCAATCGAATCCGATTATGACTGTTAGATCGAACCATGTGATCCTGGTCTCGGGGCATGGGAGTTGGACTTTGTGGTTGATCTAGACATGTTCGCAACATGTTGAATAGACCATGTGACTGATTAGGTTAGAGTAAAAACCATTTACACAACTCTAAACCTAATCATCACAGCTTAAGTATATTTGTATAATTATCCTAATCCTGAAGTGGATGCATAGCTCGACTTAATGTCTCATGATCTTTGATTCACCAATGAGATTAGTTCACAGTTATTGAACGACATCTCGGTCATTGGGATCATGACAGAATTGAGTTGGAGTTATGTGATTCACAGATATGGAATTCGTAAAAATAATATCACCTCATGCTTTATTAACGGGTGTGTGAATAAATAAACCAGGCCTGGTATTCAATGATGATATTCATTGATTAAGACATCGTGACATGTGCAAGACATCTTATGAACATGTGTCTTTCTTATTCACAGTCATATAAAGGAGTTGAGGAAATAATGATTGGAATGGTAAAATGGTAATATTATATACCATTCTGATCACTGATATTTACGAAGGATAATAATGCATTTACACTGTGGACCGTGTGATAAATTGTATCAACACCATTAGAAAAAATAGCGCACATGAATCGAGAGATTATTCAAAGATCGAACTTTTAGTGGAGTCGATGCGATGTCGAATTAAATATGTCGATAACTTATCGGGATAAGTTAGTCGAATATTGTAATTCCATAGCTTTGTTCATGTGGGTCCATTCGGTCTCAAGGCTAGCTCGATAAATGGGAATATAGAAACCGATGTTTTGTTATATAATTATGTTTAAAATTCATTATGTTATTTTTCATTTATTTGATAATTGAAAAAAATAAAGGAATGAATTTTGAATTTCGAAATTAATCTTGATTAATTTAAAATTCAAAATAAAATTTAAACATGATTTTATTTGGCAACTAAAGGAGAGAGAAAGTTGATATATTATTTTGGGAAAATTCGGAAATCCCTTGCCATAAGGGGATTTCGAATTTTGCTCCAAAACGGGAAGGAAAATTCAGAAATCCCTAGCCATGTAGGGATTTTCGGATTTTAATCTAAGGGTGAAAGGGAAATTCGAAAATCCCATCTAGGGTTTGAGTTTTTGAGTTTCCTCCTATATAAGGATATTTTATTGAAAACCCTAGAATGAGTTTTTGAGAAGAGAAAAATTATCACACATTTTTCTCTCCTAGGGTGGCCGGATTTTAGAGACAAAATAGAAGGAAAATTGTTTCCTTAGGTTTTTATTTTACACGTTTTTTCAAAAAAAAAAAATGAAAACAATTCCAAAACAATGTTTGGCACAATGAAAAACAAAAAAAGGAAATAAAAATGATTTTTTTTTTATTTAGTGTAAAATATGAGAGAAATAAAAAATAACTTTTAGTCGTTTTATATTTTTTGTTTTCGTTTTCTTCTCTCTCGAACAGAGAGAGACATTAATGGGTTTTTTATACTGAAAACAATCTCTTGATAAAACTATCAAACACATTTTTAAATATGATTACTGTCTGAGATTAAAAACGTTCTCATTTTAGAATGAGCTTCAAACGCATCCAATGTAACTTTGTTTTAACATTCCATTGAACAAATGCAATATGTACACGCGTGCGCGCACGCAGACACTTTTGTATAAATTGTTTCTTCGACTATCTGAAAGACTTACCAATAAGTTCTGCAGTATCTGAGTGTATGTCTTTCCCACAATCTAAGGCATCTGTGGTAAAATTCAGAAAGCTTAGCTTTGAATCAGAAAAGGAAGGATGGATTAGTGGCACAACATGTTACACTCTGATTTTCATAACTTATGAAAAATGAAATTAAATGTTTAACTAATAAATGTTGTTGAGTTTTACTTCTTTTATCAATTAATTATTCTTCTCGCGGATTTTGGCAGCAACCCCAGTTGTCCCGTCTATTTTCTTTGTTTTCAGAAGAAAGATTCTCGTGCGTTGACCATTCTCCTCTTTCAGTGAAGCCTACAGTAGTCCATGTTGAAAAATACATAGCAAGACCTCAACGCGATCATGTAGTTTATGTACTTGTTCTTGATCGTGTATTAACCTATGGATTGGTTTAAAATATATGAAATTTTTTGTATCGTAATTGGAGTTCTGTTTTGGCCTCCAACAAAATATTTTCTATGATTTTGCGGTTCATAAAGAAGCACTATATTGATATTTATTAACAAACATCAATTTTATTATTAAATTTTCTTCTAATTTATATATTTAATAGTTAAAATTATTAGGAAAGTATGGTAAAAAAAAAAAAAAAAAAAACAATTTATGCGACAACAAATCTAAAATATCCTCACAAATAGTTTACATTACCAGCGCCGACACTTTGAAGCCTATGGCCACAAAAGGTTTTAAAAACTTTTGCGACGACATTTGTCGTTGCAAATAATTTAGGACACATCATCAGCAATGACATGTTTGACGGAACATTCATGACGACTTATTCGTGATGACCATTACGTTAGCGACGACATCTCAAAATATTATCGTCGCAAATATATTATTTGCATCTAGTTTTCTGCGACGATTCACATACGACGATATGTTGTCACAAATATATTATTTTCGAGGACAATTTTGTTATTTGTGATGACATTATGTCGTCACAATTAAGCTTTTTTGTTGTAGTGTAAGTAGTTGTAATTTGATGTTTATCTTGGAATGTAGAATTCTTTGTAGCTCATAGGTTGTTCTTTCTTTTTCTATGATAGGATTTTATGGTAAATTCGTATGTTGTATAAATATTCATGCCCAATTATATGCATAGTAAGTCCTTTCAAAAAAAATAAAATGATATTCATAATAAGTAAACCCTTTCTTTAAAATAATATACTTTGTTTTAGAGCGGTATTCAGCAATACATCACTTTGGCATATTAATTGTTTTCTAGATCAATATTTTGGTCATGCATAAAAAAAAGGCCATTGAAAACATTCCTATTTATAAAATAAATAAATAAATAAATAAATAAATAATAGAAAGGCACCCAAAATAGTGTAAATAACAAGTTAAAGTTAAGAGAAAAATGAAAATGAAAAAAAAAATAAAATAAGGGCATATGTACTTTTTTTTTGTCGTCGAATTAAATCTTTACTTCTTCCTGAGGGACCCGGACACATGCAATGGGTGACACAACTACCTTTACGACGTAATTATTCACCTAATAAATTCCCAACTTCCAATCTAATACTTGCCAACAAACACAACCGACCATTTTAAATGTCCTTTCTAAAACCACACCTAATCTACTCATAAAGACGTCCCACATAACAAGTTGAAGAAACAAAATGAGTTAAAGATTCAAAAAATAAAATCACCTAATTCGCAATAATTTTATTGAAATCCCCATACCCACCCCAACAAAATTAGTGAATTCCATTCCATTGAAAAAATATAAAATAAAATAAAATAAAATGTTAACAGTGGCTTTTGGATAATTCCATTGGTTTATTCTTTATGTTCTATCACTACAACAAAAAAGGGTTATTAGCAACGACATTATTAGCAATAACATTTGTCGTTGCTAAAATTACAGTTTAAGCAGCGACATGTCGTCGCTTAAAAGAAAATAAAATTTTTGAATGACTTGTCGTCGCATTTAATATTTGTGACAACATGTCGTTGCACAAAATTTATCTAATTACGACGACATGTCATCGCTAAAATGAAACGGTATATTAGCGACGACATGTTGTCGCTAATACCCATTGGTGCCAAAACTATTCTGGAGCGAACAATTTTGGCGCCAGTTTGTACATTATTTGCGAGGACATTTCATCGCAAATATTGACGGTTACAGCTAGTGGTGATGTGGCCAAAAGAGGCAGGAAATTTGGCGGTTTCCTACAAATAGGTTCTAGATATTTCTTTATGTTTTGCGATGACTATGCAAAACGTCATCGCAAAAAATGGTTCCAAAAAATTCTTTTCAAAACGACTTTTTTACAATGACACGTGTCGTCAGAAAAAAAGGTTCCAAAAAATTCTATCAAGGATGATTGTTGTTTCCGATGACACGTGTCGTCACAAATAACACGGAATTTAATTTTTCGCAACAAAAAGGGCGGAAACTTTGGCAGTTTCCTCAAAATTATTTGCGATGACATTGTTAAATTGTCGTCATAAAATATAAACCAGGGTATATTCCTCAAAAATATTCTCAGAAATATTAATGAGGTGAAGAAGAATACCGTTGTTTTAACATTAATTGTGACGACTATTTAATCTTTATTGCGACGACATAATCTCGTCGCAAAAAATAACCTTCATAAACGAAATTGAAGACCTCCTTCTGCCATTTTTCCCGGTGAAGCTCTCGTGTTTTTCATTCCTCTCTCCATCTAAAACCTCCAAAAACCATCCAAAAACACTGAAAATAGCTTAAAAATATCGTCATCTCTTCAAATCTTTCATTTGTGGGGAGAAAAAGTCAAAAAAATGTGGAGTTTTCATCTCCCTCTTGCCTCCCACTTTTCTGGCTAAACTCGATGTTTCTGGCCTTTTCGCCATTTTCCACCGTCGGCGTCCTTTTTTTTTTGCCTTAATGTTGTCCAAACCCGGTATATGTGGGTTTGGATTTTGTGAGTGAATATTTTGATATTCTGTTAATTGATTTTGGTATTTTTGTAATGGTTTATAATTTTGTTTTAGATTTTAGAAATAGTTTGTTGGGGACAATTCTAAATATTGACGGAAAAAGTAAGGATACAAATAAGGCGAGGATTGATTTACAAGATATGGGGGTACATAAGGAGTTGCATTTGTATAAAGATGGTGATTGCTGGATGAAACCACATGCAGCGTACATATTGACTCCGGCAGATTGTAAAACGTTTTGCAATTTCTTAAAGTTAGTACGTGCCACGCCCCCAAACGGGGTGGGTGACGTGGAGCTCGATTAGGGGTTAAAGCATATAGTAATGATAAAGGAAATCCCCAACGAGCCCCACACTTGACTTGATTAAAATATAAATTCCTAGGACTTGAGCCCCTGACAACACACGTGGCTCCACCTACAGTACATACAGTATTGTACATACATTAACATGTAAATAATCATTCCAGACTTCTACCATAGTCTAGAAATCTAAATATTCAGAGTTTACAGAAGTTACACTTCCTTACATTTATATGTCAAGAGGATGAACACAATCCTCACTTGTTTGATTAGTAGCAAATAGTCCAGCTACTCCACACCACTCCTAGAGTCTCCTGGGAGGGGTTTAATATTCATAAAAATAGTAAAACATGAATGAAAAGCCCAGTAGGATATAATTTGAAATAACTTTATAAATAAATGAATAAATAAATGAGCGAGAAATAAATAAATGGATAAGTAAATAAAATCAGACATTCAATTCCAACACAACAGCCGGAACGTAACATCCTCTTTCTTAAAGGAAATATATATAAAAATATCCATATTACAGGTATCAGCAAGTAATTAGTACAAATTACTTACACAACCAAATGCACAACCCTACCCGGACCAAGCTCCGAGTTCTGCCCCCGAGGATGCACTCTCCACATCCTATCTAGGCCATCAGCCATATTTGTTTTTACCGGTTCGCAAGACCTCTTATCTTAAGAAATCATTCATTAAACTTTATGAAATCGTTATTATGACCCCACGAACTACACAAGCTATGGGGCCCATGAACTGAATAAGCCATGGGGTTCCATGAACTAAACAAGCCACGAATTCCATGAATTGAACAAGCCATGGATTACATGAACTAAAACAAGCTATGGTTTTTAAATAGTTTTTCTTTCGCAAACAAGCCCCTATCTTTAAAACATTTACAAGGCCAAAATTCTTTTGAAATCAGGCTCATAAGGAAAACGGGATAGAAATCCTACATCACAATACCAAACATGTGATTTGCATTGCTTTATTCTGGCTTTTGCTTCCTCGAAGCCTTTTAATCCGAGCCCGCAACTACCAATCACACAAAACAACACTTTAGGATCAACTCTCATTTCCTAAAGTCACTCAATCTCAATTACAAACCAAGATTTCCTATTAGTGTGCCCTAATCAATTTTCATGTTTCAAATTATCATTCCAAGGGTTTTCAATCTCAAAACATGGATTAAGGATGCTAATCCATCTGGCTTAAGTCCCCAAATGAAGCTATTTTGGGTTCTCCTCGAAAATGGAGGTCAAAACAACATTTTCAGGCAAAACAGGGTCAAACCCTGTGTGCACCGGTCGATCGGTGACAGAGCAGTGCAACACCACTAGTCGACCGCACCGGTTGACCGATCAGGTCGAACGCATAGGTCGACCTGTTACCATGCAATCTGATCAACCGGTTTGATCAGCAAGGCGAGGGAACTCGCCAAAATTAGTCAAAAAATCTGTAAATCTAGTCCCAAATTGAAATATCTCAAGGGACAAAACCTGAATCCGGGTTCTAGGCACTAAATGAAGTTCAAAGAACCCAAGATCCCCAAAGTCTACCATGATTTTACTCAAAAATTCATGAAAATCTATTTGAACCAAAAATATGTTTTCACATATGAAAATCCAAGATTTAAGAGAGTCTTTTTAGAAATCTTACCTTGAATCCTTCTCTTGATGTTGAAAACTTCTTTAAATTCTTCTTTGGTTCAAGATCCGTTCATTTTGGGATAAAACAAGAGAGAGAGAGAGAGAGAGAGAGAGAGAGAGAGAGAGAGAGACGAGAGTGATGTGAGAGGGAGAATGCACGGGAAGGAACAGAAGGAAAAGGAAAGAAAAGAAAAGAAAAAGGAAAAGAAAATAAAAGATAGGTATGCAATATTTAAAATAACAGTCTAGAAATGTGCCCATACACACTTCTGGGTAAAAATGTAAATACTAAAAATATTTAAATACCTTGCAATTATTTAAATTCACAAGTCAGAAACATTTATTAATTTAATAATCAATTAATTAATCCAGATTAGGCACACTAACAAATCTCAATTACCTTAATTAATCTCATTTAATTCTTCAGGGAGTTACAACTCCACCCCCCTTAGGCAATTTCGTCCCTGAAATTAAGGCTTACCTCAAAGCACAAACAGATGTGGGTATCGTTGTTACATCGTCATTTGAAGTGCCAATGTCGCTTCCTTAACTCCATGGTGCTACCACAACATTTTCACTAATGGGATCTCACGATGACGCAAACTCTTTATCTTATGGTCAAGAATCTAAACTAGTGCCTCTTCGTATGTCACGTCATACTGTATCGGAACGTCAAACCATTGTACCACAACCTCCGGATCAGGTTGATATTTCTGAAGCAAGGAGACATGAAACACGTCATGCATGTGAGATAACTAAGGCGGTAAAGCCAAACGATGCGCCATAACTCCAACTCGTTGCACGATTAGGAATGGTCCAATGTATCTCGGTGCAAGTTTCTCTTTCACACCAAACTGGACAACTCCTTTGAGTGGGGAAACCCTCAACAAGATAAAGTCGCCTTCTTGGAATTCTAAAAGTCTATGCCTTCTGTCCACGTAACTCTTCTGACGACTTTGAGCTATCAATAGTCATTCTCAAATCACAGCTATCTTCTCATTATTCTCCTGAATAACCTCTGGTCCAATACTCAGCCGATCCTCTGGTTCTAGCCAACAACAGGTGACCTACAAGGACGACCATAGAGAGCCTCAAATGGTGCCATACCAATACTGGCCTGATAGCTATTGTTGTACGCAAACTCAGTAAGGTGCAGGTACTTCTTCCAGTTTCCACCAAATTTCAAAATACAAGCACGAAGCATATCCTCCAGAATTTGAATTACTCTTTCAGATTGCCCGTCAGTCTGAGGATGAAATGTTGTGCTAAAATTCAAATATGTTCCCATGGCTTCCTGAAAACTCCAATACCTTGCGTTAAAATGGGTATCACGTTCGGACGTGATAGATAATGGCACTCCGTGTAGCCTCACGATGTGCTTTAGGTGCACTTCTGATAGAATCTTCTGAGAATACGTCACACAGAATAGTATGAAGTGTGTAGACTTTGTCATCCTATCCACCACCACCCAGATGGCATCGTGCTTCTGCTCGATTCTTGGTAGCCCTATCAAAAAATGCATTGTGATGTGTTCCCATTTCCATCCAGGAACAGGAAGAGGTTGTAACTTGCCTGCAAGCTTCTGATGTTCTGCTTTAATCTAGAGGCAAGTTACACATTCGGATAGATACTTAGGAATTTCTTTATTCATGCCACTCCACCAGTACTATCTTTTCAGATCCTAGTACATCTTGGTACTTCCCGAATGAATAGCATACCTCGATTTGTGAGCCTTATGTAGAATCATCTTTTTTACCCCATCCACCTTAGGACCAACAAGGAGGTTTCAGATGTACAAGGCTCTATCCTCTCAGATTCTCTAATCCTCAAGTTGCTCTCCATTCTGGATTCGAATCCAGATTTCTTAGAGATGTGAATCATGCTATTGATTCTGCTTAACTCATTGTACAAGATTTAGTGTAAAGACCAGATGGTACACCATAGCCTGGTTATAATCCTTGTAGTACTGAAAATCATACTCACTTACCACTTCAGTTCTTTTCCAATCTTCCAAAGTTAATGATGTCATAGTTCCTATAGCCTTCCTGCTAAGGGCGTCAGCTACCACATTAGCTTTCCCTGGATGATATTGTAGAGTGAAGTCATAATCTTTCATGTACTTCACCCATCTCCTTTGCTTAAGATTCAAGTCTTGCTGAGTAAACAAGTACTTTAGACTTTCATGGCCAGGGAAGACCTGAAACTTTGCTCCAGAGAGATAACATCTCCATATCTTCAAAGCAAATATCACCGCTGCCAGCTCCAAATCATGAGTGGGGTAATTCCGTTCATTTGGCTTCAGTTGTCGGGATGCGTAAGCTATAACGTGTCCACCTTGCATCAGGACACAGCCAAGCCCACTCCCCAAGGCATAGGAATATACCTCATATGATTCCTCACTATCAGGAATAGTCATGACTAGTGCCCTTGTCAACGTAGCCTTCAATTCCTAGAAATCATGTTCACACTCAGTATCCTATTCGAATCTGACTTCTTTCTTGGTCAAGTGAGTCATCGGTGCACCGATGCTAGAGAAGTCTTTTACAAAACGCCGATAAAACTTTAGATCTTTGCCACATTCTTTGGCCTTTCCCACTATAGCACAGTCTCAGTCCTGGAAGGATCTATGGAAATTCCTTGTCCTGAAATTACATGCCCAAGGACCTTCACTTTCGTTAGCCAGAACTCACACTTCTCTTTCTCTACATAAAATTGGTGCTCACGAAAAGTCTGAATCACAATTATCGAATCTTGTTCATGTTCTTCCCAAGTCTTCGAATACACTAGTATGTCATCGACGAAGATGATCACGAACCAATCCAAGTATGCCCGGAAGACACGGTTCATTAAATCCATAAATGTAGCCGGACCAATCGTCAGCCCAAACGGCATCACAAAAAACTCAAAGTGCCCATACGTAGTTCTAAAGGTTATTTTTGGGATGTCTTCCTCCCTGATTTTCAGTTCATGGTATCCATACCTCAAGTTAATCTTAGTGAAGTACTATGATCCACCCAATTGATCAAATAACTCTTCGATCCTCAGTCGTGGGTATTTATTCTTAACAGTTATCCGATTCAATTGATGATAGTCAATACATGATGACGGGTATTTCTACCAACAAATCAAGTACTTTCAAGCTTGAATATTTGTAAGTTTTCAAGCATTTTTGTTAGTTTAATGTCTTTTGTGTGTTTTTCATAGGAAATATAAATAAATGCCAACTTGGATGATTTTGCATGAAGAAAAGAAGAATATTTGCCTAACTTGTGAATCAATGAAAAGAGGATGTGAAAAAGAATTTTGTGGCACAAAAGAGGAGGCTTTGGATTGCAAGAAAGTGGGCTGCAGTGCGCCTTCATAGGCTACAACGCGCAAATAAGACAAGAGAGCAGGGGAAGCGCAGGCTGCAGCACACAATATGCGCTGCAACTCCTAGCCCCAAAAACACGCGCTACAGCGCACCAAATGGCCGCTGCAGCGCGCCCAGCAGCGTCCAGCCCCAGAAACGCACGCTGCAGTGCACCAAAGGGGCTGCAGTGCGCCCAGCAGCGTCTAGCCCCAGAAACGTGCGCTGCAGCGCACCAAGGGGGCTGCAACACGCCCAGCAGCGTCCAGCCCCAGAAACGCGTGCTGCAATGCACCAAGGGGGCTGTAGCGCGCCCAGCAGCGTGTCAGGCTCAAGAGACATGCGCTGCACTGTAACAATGTGCACTACAGTGCGCGCAAATGCTCTTCCGCGCGCTGCAACGCCCATCGGGGCGCTACAGCGTGCCCCAGCCCGCAACAGCAGTATCCTCTACCAAAAACACGCGCCGCAGTGCGTGTTCATGCAGGCTGCAGTGCGCATATGAAACCCTAGCTTCGAAATGTTGTATTATAAAAGGAAAGAGTTGCCATTTGAGAGGGGGAGCCCCGGAAAAGTGAAGAAAACATCAAAAGAAGGCCAAAATCCTTCATCTTGGAGGTCCTTGGAAGCTCTTCAATGGATATTGGGTTTTATCTTCTTTCATCTATTTTTCCATGTTGAGCTAGACATTAAATCTAGGACTTGATGTAGTTTTATTTGAACTATGTTTTGAATAGTTTGTTGATTGTTAATTTAATTTCATTTCCAATTCATTTATGTTTCTCTATGCTTAATGCTTTTAATTTATTTTGCCAATGAGTTAGATGATTTTTAGATTGCAAATTTGATGCTCGGGAGAGATTGAATTCTTTATCTAGATTTGAGAAGCATAATCTAGGTTGTTGTGAGACCGGGAGGAGATCAACGCTTAGATAATCAAATTAGGATTTAGGTTGTTGTGAGGCCGGGAGGCGATTGATATTCCTATTTTCTAATTCTAAAGGTGAAGCTTAATTTGTGTTTAAATGTTCATTTCGAATAGGGATATTGTTTTGGGTATTTAAATACAATTTCTTGTGAGGCACTCGGGAGAGGTTGCAAGATGATATTAGAGCCTCGATTAATGAATTGAATGGAATTGATTAGTGATTATATAATAGGATGAACATAGGAATAATAAAGTGAAATCAAGTCCCTAGACCATTTGTGTATAGATACTTTATTTTCTGATTTCTCATATTTATTTTGTTTTATTTTCTTAATTGTCATTTTATTAGTTTGCCTAGATAAAGTTAAGTTACAATAATTGCGGTACTTAATGGCAATTCTAAACCCAATCCCTATGGAGATGATACTCACTCACCTTATACTCAAAACTTGACACCATACGCTTGCGGAAATTTATTATACAAAATTAATTCGCATTAATACACAACCGAAGAGATTCGTCACGCTTCTTTACAAACAACGCCGGTGCACCCCAAGGGGAAGTATTGTTCCTTATATACCCCTTGCCTGCTAGCTCCTCGAGCTACTTTCTTAATTCTCTCATTTTTAGCAGGTGCCATTTGGTATGGAAGAATAGAAATAGGTGATGTCCTCATAATCAAATCAATCAAGAATTCAATCTCCTGATCCGGCGGCAAACCAGGTAGATCCTCAAAAAATACATCTACAAACTCATCCACTACTGAAATTCCCTCACTATCTCCAATTACCTCAGGTTCACCTTCTAAAGCAAGAAGGGAAGAAAAGCAGAGTAGATTCCTTTGTCCCCCAACACTGTACCTCAATAGTCATTCTCCCAGAACTGGGTTCATATCTGCCTAATAAGAAATCACTGCTCTAGACTTATTTATCAAAGTCACTCTCGTACGGTAGCAATCAACAATTGCACCGTATTTTGACAACCAATCCATTCTAAGTACCACGTCAAACAGACTCATCGGATGGATGATCAAATTAGCTCTCAATCGCTCACCCTCAACCATGATTTTAGACGATCTACACACACTCATTTCCTCCACACACATTAGTGGGGAGTCCAAAGTCATCGGGACTTCTAAATTCTCAGATTTTAGTTTTAAAGTCTAAACAAAAGAACTTAATATAAATGAGTGTGTAACACCTGTATCAAACAACACATTAGCAAGAGAATGAGATATTAATATCATACCCTCAACCACCATTATCATGCCCCCAAAATGAGGTGGGTGACGTGGAGCTTGATTAGGAGTTAAGCGTGCAATAATAGTAAAGGAAATCCCCAAGGAGCCCCACACTTGCTTGATTAAAATATAAACAAATTTCTCACTCCTGAGCCTTTGACAACACACAGGGCTCCAGCTACAGGACATACAGTATTGTACATACATGAACTTGTAAATAATCATTACAGACATCGACCACAGTCTAGAAATCCAAATACCAGAGTTTACAAAAGTTACACTTACTTACATTTATATGTCAGAGGATGAACACAATCCTCACTTGATCCAATAGTAGTAGATCATCCAGCTACTCCGTACCACTCCTAGAGTTTCTTGGGAGGGTTTTTAATATTCATAAAAATAATAAAACGTGAGCGAAAGGCTCAATAGGATATAATTTGAAATAACTTTATAAACAAAGGAATGAATAAATAAGCGAGTAAATAAATAAATGGATAAGTGAATAAAATGAGACATTTAGTTCCAATAGACAGCTAGAACCTCACATCCTTTTTCTCAAAGGAAAAATGTATAAAATATCCATATTACAGGCATCAGCATGTAATTAATACAAATTACTTACACAACCAAGCATCTAGCCTACATAGACCGAGCTTTGGGTTCTGCCTATGAGGATGCACTCTCCACATCCTATCTAGGCCATCAGCCATATTTCCTTTATCTATTCGTACGATCTCTTATTTTAAGAAATCATTCATTAAACTTTATGAAATCGTTATTACGACCCCAAGAACTACTCAAGCCGCGAGCCCCCTGAACTGGACAAGCCATGGGGTTCCATGAACTAAACAAGCCATGGATTCCATGAACAGAACAAGCCATGGATTCCACAAATTAAAACAACCCATGGTTTTCAAATGGTTTTTCTTTCGCAAACAAGCCCCACTTTTTTTTTAAAACATTAACAAGGTCAAAATTCTTTTTGAAAATCAGGCTCACAAGGCAAAAGGGGATAGAAATCCTACCTCACAATATCAAACTTGTGTCTAGCATGGCTCTATTCCAGCTTCCACTTCTCCCAAGCCTTTCAATCTGAGTCCTCAGCTAGCACTCCAAGCAGATCTCAAATCAGTAATTGGAAGTCGGGAAGCTAAGAAACGAAGCTTCGCTGGAATCCAGCCATCGGTGATGGTGGCAGCGGTGGCGGTGTGGCGACGAAGCTTCCCAGAGAAGAATCCTACTGCAGATTTGGGTCATAGCCGCCCTAAATTGATGTTACTGAATCCAATGGTGATGTCAATTTTACCAAATTCAGCCTCTAATTACTTGGATCGAGATCCGTAATTATGGCAAAATTTTAAGCTTTGAATCCTTGTTTTTCAGCCATGGATCTTCAAGATTGATTGAGGGCTTTTATTACCCGTGAGATTCTGAGCATTGTGACACCAATATCATGAGGTTCCAACAGCTAGATCACCAGAACCATCCCCTTATTTTTGTCACGGTTGTGGTGGCTTATTTTCTAGCAAGCCAGAGGCGATGACCATGGCTAGTGGCCCAGAACGACTCACCGGCTCCCTCTAAAGCTAATGGGCTGGGCGGTGTTTTTCACGGTGGCCAGAGAAGGGAGATCTGAGGGTGGTAGCAGCGGGAAATCTGACCACCACGGGTGGCGATAGTCCGGTCAGAACCAAGCCATGCTGCTAGTATAATTTTCTTTGTTTCTTCGCTCTGAGTCTATTAGGACCAGAATCACCTCGATCGGACATTGGACGGTGAAGATATCACGATCAGATGTTTGGATGTTTTTTGAAACTTTGGCCGGCAAATGTGGCATCGTCCGGTGGAGTTGGTGGCTAGAAGACACCAATCCAGACTTAGCTTGATGAGATCTTTCCAATGAGCTAGGAGGTGTCTAAAACAAATGCTGGAATCTCACCGGAGGTGGGTCGGCCGTGTGTGGAGAAAGAGAGAGAAAGAGAGAGAAAATGAAGAGAAAGAGGAAGAGAGATTGCGCGAGAGGAAAAAAGGAAAAAGACAAAGGAAATGGACAGGTGTCACAAAAATTTAAAAGACAGTCCAGATTAGGCAAATTAATAAATCTTAATTGTCATAATTAATCTCGTTAAATTCTCCGGGGTTTTACAACTCCACCCCCCTTATGAAAATTTCATCCTCAGAATTAAGGCTTACCTCAAAATGTAAACATATACGGATACCGCTCCTGTATCATCGTTTCAAGCTCCCATGTTGCTTCCTCAACTCCATGGTGCTGTCACAACACTTTTACTAATGGAATCTCATGATGACGTAGACTCTTTATCTTTTGGTCAAGAATCTGAAGTGGTGCCTCCTCATATGTCGTATCATACTGTATCAGAGCGTCATACCATTGTACCACAACTTTCAGTTCAGGTTGACATTTCTGAAGCATGGAGACATGGAACATATCATGCATATGAGATAACTCAGTCGGCAAGGCTAGACGATATGCAACAACTCTACTCGTTGCACAATCGGAAATGGTCTTACGTACCTGGGTGCAAGTTTCCCTTTCACACCAAACTGAACAACTCTTTTACGTGGGGAAACCCTCAACAAGACGAAGTCACCTTCCTGGAATTCCAAAGGCATACGCCTTTTATCAGCATAGCTCTTCTGATGACTTTGAGCTATCAACAGTCATTCTCGAATCACAGATATCTTTTCATTATTTTCTTGAAGAACCTCCGGTCTAGTAGTAAGTCGATCCTCTAGTTCCAGCCAACAAACAGGTGACCTACAAGGACAACCATAGAGAGCCTTAAACAGTGCATTCCTGATACTAGCCTAATAGCTGTTATTGTACGCAAACTCAGCAAGGTGAAGATATTTCTTCCTGTTTCCACCAAATTCCAGAATACAAGCATGAAGCATATCCTCAAGAATCTGAATTACTCTTTCAAATTGCCCATAAGTCTGAGGATGAAATAATGTGCTGAAGTTCAAGTCTATTCCCATGGCTTCGTGGAAACTCCTCCAATACTTTGCACTAAAATGGGTATCACAATGAGACGTGATAGACAATGGCACTCCATGAGCCTCATGATGTGCTCCAGGTACAATTTTAACAGAACCTTTTGAGAATACATCGGAAGAAATGGTATGAAGTGTGCAGACTTCGTCAACCTACCCACCACCCCCCAAATAGCATCGTGCTTCTGCTCGGTTTTCGGTAGCCCCATAAGAAAATCCATGGTAATGTGCTCTCATTTCCACCCCGGAAGAGGTAGAAGTTGTAAATCTTCTGTCGGCTTCCAATGCTCAGCTTTGATCCTGAGATAGGTCACACATTCTGAGACATACTCACAAACAACTCTTTTCATGCCTCTCCCCCGGTACTATTTCTTCAGGTCCTAGTATATCTTGGTACTTCCCAGATTTATGAGCCTCATGCAGAATCACCTTCTTTACCTCATCTACCTTAGGAATAACAAGGTGGTTTTGGAAGTACAAGGCTCCATCCTCCCGAATTCTCCAGTCCTCGAGTTGCTCTCCATTTTGGATTCGAATCCAGATTCCTTAAAGGTGTGGATCTTACAATTAATTCTGCTTAACTTGTTGCACAAGATCCGGTGTAGAGACCAGATTATACACCATAGCCTGGTTATAATCCTCATAGAATTGAAGCCCATACTTGCTTACCACTTCAGTTCTTTTCCAATCTTCCAGAGCTAATGATGCCAAAGTTCTTGTAGCCTTCCTGCTAAGGGCATCAGCTGCCATATTAGCTTTCCCAAGATGATAGTGCAACGTGAAGTCATAATCTTCCATGTACTCCACCCATCTCCTCTATCCGAGATTCATATCTTTCTGAGTAAAACAAGTACTTTAGACTTTTATGATCAGAGAAAACCTAAAACTTTACTCCATAGAGATAACATCTCCATATCTTTAGGGCAAATATCACTGTGGCTAATTCCAAGTCATGAGTGGGGTAATTCTATTCATGTGGCTTCAATTGTCAGGATACGCAAGCTACAACGCATCCACTTTGCATCAAGACATAGCAAAGCCCACTCCCCAAGGAGTCAGAATACACCTCATATGGCTTCTTAGTATTAGGAATAGTCAAGACTAGTGCACTTGTCAGCCTGACCTTCAATTACTGAAAAGCATTTTCACATTCGGCGTCCCACTTGAATCTGACTTCCTTCTTCATCAACTAAATCATCGGTGTAGTGATGCTCGAGAAGTCCTTTAGCAAGCCTGAGGAAACTGCAAATCTTTGCTACATTCTTCAGCCTTTCTCACTGTAGCACAGTCTCGATCTTGGAAAGATCGACAGAAATCCTTGTCCTAAGATCACATGCCTAATGAACTTCACTTCTATCTACCAGAAGTCACATTTCTCCTTCTTAGCATACAACTGGTGTTCTCGGCGGGGGCCGCAGCGGCAGCGGTACGGCGGCGGAGCTTCCTAAAGAAGAATCCCATGGCGGACTTGGGTCCTACCCCCCCCCCACCCCCTAAATCGGTGTTGCTGAATCCAATGGTGATGTCAATTTTACCAAATTCGGCCTTTAGCCACTCAGATCAAGATCTGCAATTCTGGTTGAATTTCAAGCTTTGAACCTTGTTTTTCCGCCACAGATCTTCAAGATTGATTGAGGGCTTTCATTACCCGTGAGATTCTGAGCATTTTGACACCAAGATCACAAGGATGCAATAGTTAGATCATAGGAACCATCCCCCTATTTTTCTCACAACGGTGGAGGCTCATTTTCTGGCAAGGCGGCGGCAGTGACCACAGCTGGTGACCTAGAACGAGTCACCGGCCCCCTCTAAAGCTAATGGGCTGGGTGGTGTCGTTCACGGTGGCCAGAGAAGGGAGATCTAAGGGTGAAAGCGGCGGGAAATCTGACCACCACAGGAGGCGGTGCTCTAGTCAAATCAAGCTATGCTACTAGTGTGGTTTGTTTGTCTCTTCGCTCTGAGTCTATTGGGATCATAATCACCTCGATCAGACACCAGACGATGAAGATATCACGATCAAAAGTTTGGGTGTTTTTTAAAATCTTTGGCCGGCGAGTATGGCGTCATCTGGTAAAGTTAGCGGCTGTAAGACACCAATCTGGACTCAGCTCGACGAGATTTTTCCAACAAGCAGGGAGGTGTCAAAAATAGACACCGAAATCTCACCGTAGGTGGGTCAACCATGTGTGGAGAGAGAGAGTGAAAGAGAGAGAGAGAGAAAGAGAAAATGAAGAGAAGAAGGAAGAGAGAGTGCACGAGAAGGAAGAAGGAAAAAGACAAAGGAAATGGATAGGTGTCACAAAAATTTAAAAGACAATCCAGATTAGACACATTAATAAATCATAATTGCCATAATTAATCTTGTTTAATTCTCCAGGGTGCTACAACCGTATAGCTGGCGTGACCTCCAGAACTACCTCCTGTCATGGCATAAACTTGACCATGCACTTTTTCCTTCCCTTTATCTCCAGTATTAAGTCTTTGGGCTCCCAGCCTATATTGTTACAGTGGAGGTATCTACACCGATCTCGATGCCTGAGGCTGAAACTATGGATATTAAGGTGGGTGATAAGTAAGCATAGGAGGATATGGCAATGGCATTTGCATCTGTCGCTGATAAGGTGGCACAAACTGTGGTGGCCTTTCCTGGCTGTAGGAAGCATCGCTTTGGGCTTGTTGAGCTGGTAGCCTATTAGGACAATTCCTCCTAATATGACCCACCTGCCCACAATAATGACACTTGGGTCCATAGGGAGCACTTCTGTTACTTCCTGATGAACTGCTGCCACCATTGATCATTTCCCCACCAGCTTGTCCCTGGTTGTGGTTTCTTCTACCACTCTGCTATGGCCCACCCAAAGCAAAAGGTCTACCAAATGCAGAAACTTGACCCACTGCTTCTTTGCTTTACTGTTAAGCTAGGTTATCCTGCTCCACACTTGTAGCCGCAGCTCCCAAATCCCAAAAATTCTAGATTCTCAAAGCCACTAAGGGTCTCCTCACAGAGTTCTTAAGACCCTTTTCAAATTTCTGGCATCTGAAGTGCTCAGATTCCACCAGAGAAGGTGCAAAGCGGGATAAGTCATTAAATTTTGCTTCATACTCCCTCACTATAATATTGCCCTGGAGTAAAGACATAAACTCCATGGCCTTTTCATCCCTATAACTTTGAGGGAAGTACTACTCATTAAAGATTGTCTCAAACTGCTCCCAGTTCATTCCCATAACATCGATCCTTCTCCTGACCTGTTTCCACCAAGTGCTCGCTTGGTCTTCCATTTTGTATACAGCAAACTCCACCCAATATTCATCAAGCACTCCCATAGTGTTCAAGTGTTTCACTATGGAATCAAACTAAAATTCCATCTCCTGGAGTCCCCCCTCACTATTGAACATGGGGATTGGTGCACGTCTAAATTTTTAGAAGTAACTTTACTTCCTATCCTCAACCAGCCACTCATTCTGAGCTTTAGTAGCCATGCCTTGAAGGGCAGCATACATGGCATCCAAGAATTACTGATTCTGTTGTTCCGGTTGATTAACTGATCCACAATGAGGCACCATTTCCTTCAACTGAAATAAAACTAGACTGTTTAGTGGATTACAGATGTCACACATCTATGTACAATCTTGGGGTTTCTTAACCTAGTTCTCTGATACCACTCTGTCATGCCCCCCAAACGGGGTGGGTGATGTGGAGCTAGATTAGGGGTTAAGGTGTACAGTTTTAATAAAGGAAATCCCCAACAAGCCCCACACTCAGACTTGATTAAAATATAAACTCCTAGGACTTGAGCCCCTAACAACACATAGGACATACAGTATTGTAAATACATGAACATGTAAATAATCATTATAGACATCTACCACAGTCTAGAAATCTAAATATTCAGAGTTTATAGAAGTTACACTTCCTTATATTTATATGTCAAGAGGATGAACACAATCCTCAATTGTTCGATCAACAGTAAATAGTTTAGCAACTACGCACCGCTCCTAGAGTCTCCTGGGAGGGGTTTAATATTCATAAAAATAGTAAAATATGAGCGAAATCCCCAGTAGGATATAATTTGAAATAACTTTATAAATAAATGAATAAATAAATGAGCAAGAAATAAATAAATGGATAAGTAAATAAAATCAGACATTCAGTTCCAACACAATAGCTGGAACCTCACATCCTTTTTCTCAAAGGAAATACATTTAAAAATATCCATATTATAGGCATCAGCAAGTAATTAGCACAAATTACTTACACAACCAAGTGTACAAGCCTAGCTGGACCGAGCTTCGAGTTCTGGCTGCATATTTTTTTTTCACTGGTTTGCAAGACCTCTTATCTTAAGAAATCATTCACTAAACTTTATGAAATCGTTATTATGACCCCACGAACTACATAAGCCATGGGTCCCATGAACTGAACAAGCCATGGATTCCATGAACTAAAACAAGCCATGGTTTTCAAATAGTTTTTCTTTCACAAACAAGCCCTTTTCTTTAAAACACTTACATGGCCAATATTCTTTTGAAATCAGGCTCACAAGGAAAATGGGATAGAAATCCTACCTCACAATACCAAACCTATGACTAGCATTCCTCTATTCCAGCTTTTGCTTCCTCGAAGCCTTTCAATCTGAGCCCTCAGCTAGCAATCACACAAAACATCACTTTAGGATCAACTCTCATTTCCTAAAGTGACTCAATCTCAATTACAAACCAAGATTTCCTATTAGTGTGCCCTAATCAATTTTTATGTTCCAAATTATCATTCCAAGGGTTTTCAATCTCAAAACATGGATTAAGGATGCTAATCTATCTGGATCAATTATTACGCCCAAACGTGTACAGAAATAAGCGGTCAATTGTAGTACAATTTAAACGGTTGACCCCACGAGGAGGTGTTAAATTGAACAAAAAATGAATATCAAATAAAAGCATTAGGAAAGTATGCAATCAAACAAAGAAAAGAAATGAGTGTTTTTGATGTTTTTTTGAACAATTTAAAATGGAGAAAACTCAATAATAAAAAGTGGTAAGGCATTGAGAATCCTCCATATGCTTTGTTCACCTATTTAGATTTTGTTTCATAAAATGACTCAATTGAAGGTTTCACATCCCAAAAAATCATTCGGAAAATAAATATTTGAAGAACATATGAATTAAAAATGTATTTGAGTAAATAAAATTCTAATGTTTAGAACCAAGAAAAATTATCTTATGAGAAATCTAAAAGCGACAATATACCATTGGCAACATTGCAGTAAAAGACTACTCATAAAACATTACCTATCAATATATAATATAATACCACAGTCACATAAAGACAGCTTGACTAGATTTACATAAAAGTTGACAATAAAATATATTGATAAGAGGAAGAAATATGATAAAAGAAAATTATTTACTCAAATGTATAAAACTAACAAACCATTGGAGAATCAAAATCCAAACAAGTTTACTACACATGTAGGATCATCTCTGGCCTCACCTAAATTCTCTAGCCTGACTTGCACATAATTCCCATAAAATTCTAAAAAGAAAATATGAGAATAAGAGCAAGAAGATGAGAGAAAAAGTATCAAAACTCAGGCTTAAAATTCAAGAACCTAATACACTTCACAAAGTCCCAATTTATAGAGTTTTGGGAATGCTAAGAAAAACTATCAACAGAAAATAAAAATGTAAAAATGGATCCCAATAAATTAGAATTTACAAGGCTTCACTTTGAGAATAAAGCTTGGTTATGGTGGGAAGTAAAACCATCACAACAGAAACAAAACTGATGAAAACCCTACATGAATGGCTTGAGCAGGTAAAGAAAACACCATATGGCGTGCTGTGATTCGTCCAAGGCTGACGCTTGGAAAACGTGGACAAAAATTCACTCACACCGTAAACAAACTTTTGGGATTTCATTCTGGTCAAAAGGAAGATCTCATAAACAAACAAAGAGCCGAAAAAGACAAGCAAATATACACAAACTTTTTTTTTCCTTTCATTTTTCTCTCTTTTTCTTGTTGTTTTTTTGTTGTTTTTTTTTCTGAGGCAAGAGACAACATAAATTTGATAAAGCTAATGTAGTGAGGCATTCTTTTGATTGGCTGCTATGCAGCACAAGATGTGAATGCAACCAAACTATGCAAACAATGATGATAAATGATACTCTTGCTCTTTTTTCTTTTTTCTCATTTTTTATGATAAAATGCAAAAGAAAAATGATAACTATCTACAACACATGGCTCAATTCTAAAAATTATTTCTAATCAAAAATCGTTCCTCAAGCAAATGTCACAAGTCAAGTAAAGGTGTTCCGTTAATGACTTAACCAACTCAACAAATCAATGAAAGTTTAAAAAGCTGTTTTCTCAACTCTCACAACTCACCAAAAATGAAAAACTTAAACTCGGGAGTTTTTCTCAACTAAATGTATTAACAACCATCTTACCAGAAGGTCTGGTATGTGCTCAAAAATAACTCTAAAAATCATTTCATGGTAATTAAGATAGCAAAAACTGACTTAAACTGAACATTTTGGAATCATACCCAAATAATCTCAAAAAAATTTTGACCAAAAATAACAACAAGACAAAAATTAATCTCACGCATGAATATGCTCACCACCCCTAACCCAAAATCAGACAATGTCCTCAATGTCTACAAATATATACAATATGAAAAAAGACAGGGAAAGAGAACACTTGGATGATGAACATTGGAACTAAGCTGAGCCTCCTGAACTTAATCTCCAACACACATAAACTAATATAAAATCACACAAAAACAAACGAAAAATAAAAGCACACAAAACACACCAAACAAAATAAAGAAACCAAAATATGATACAAAAGGGTTGGAAGCAAACTCCTTAAGGTTGGTAAATCGGAGCCTCGAGAATGATTGATGCGAATTAATTTTGTATAATAAATTTCCGCAGTGTCCAGTTTTGAGTATAAGATGAGTGAGTATCATCTCCATAGGGATTGGGTTTAGAATTGCCATTAAGTACTACAATTATTGTAACTTAACTTTATCTAGGCAACCTAATAAAATGACAATTAAGAAAATAAAACAAAATAAATATGAAAATAAGAAAATAAAGTATCTATGTACACAAATGGTCTAGCGACTTGATTTCGCTTTATTATTCCTATGTTCATCCTATAATGTAATCGCTAATCAATTCCATTCCATTCATTAATCAAGGCTCTAATATTGATTACGCCCAAACGTGTCGAAAATAAAGCGGTCACGATAGCACAGTTAGGGCAGTCGTATCCACAAGGAGGAGACAAATTGAACAAGAAATGTTTAGCAAATAAAAAGCTTTAGGAGATAAATAATAAAGTAAAAAGGAAAGAGAAAAGAACTTTTGTTGAGAAGTTAAAGTGTAAGAAAAATATAGGAGAAAATTATATATTAAAACCGGTAAGGTGTCGAGATTCCCCTATATGCTTCGTTCACCCGAATGGATTTTGATCTTCACGATTACTCCATTGAAAGTTTCGCATCCCAAACTAACAATCAGAAAATATATATTTGAAGAACATATGAATTAAAATGTATATCAGTGAATAAAATTCTTACGTTTAGTATTAAGAAAAATCATCTTAAGAGAAATCTAAGAGCGACAATATACCATTGGCAATAGTGCAGTAAAAGACTACTCATAAAACAATATCTATCAATATATAGTATCATGCAACAATCACATAAAAATAGCTTGACTAGATTTATATAAAAGTTGACAATAAAATATATCAATATGAGAAATTAGAAGAAGATAGAAGAAAATTAACTACTCAAATATATAAACTTTGAAGAACAAATGGAGAATCAAAATCCACTCAAGATCACTTCACATATAGGTTTCTCTCTAACCTCACTAAATAGAAGAAAATGTCTAAACTTAAGCTAAAAACCTAACCACCCACATACTTAACAAAAGCACCTATTTATAGAGCTCCTAGGGAATGCCAACAAAAACATTCAGCTATAAAATTACAATAAAGAGCTAATTAAAACGTAATTACAATAGAATTTACAATGACTTAATTTCGTGAATAAAGGCTGAGAATTGAAAGAGGTGGACAACGGCAAATAACGGCACACACGTTGAGAGAGAAGTAGCTGGAAAACTTGTCACACAATAAAGAGCTGGATTCTTTGGGCTGGCTTTTGCACGTGCTTGACTTGCCAAAGAGATGAAGTTGGGCTGAAAATAATTAAGCCCATATGTTGTACTGGTGATTGGTGCACTCCTTGGGCTTCCTTTGCTTGCTTTTGAGGCCCCACTGTGTTGTTTTCCTGTGTTTTGACACTGACTTTTGCAACACACTCGGCCGAATTAGTCTTGGAATGCACTTGCAAGTGTGGACTTGCAGAAGAAAGTGGAAATGGGCTGATTTCTCTTGGGCCCAACTTTTGTTTCTTACTTGTTAAATTTGGCCCAATCAATTTTTCCTTCAAAATAAATGAAATGAAATCAAAATTAAATATTTTCAAACTAAAATATTTTAAATTAATTCGATGAAAATATTCAATTAAAACTTAATATATTTGACAATTATGTTCATGAAAAAAGGCAAATTTGTGCACTTATCAAATATCATCTCGCAACCTCTCCCGAGTACCTCACAAGAAATTGTATTTAAATACCCAAAAAATATCCCTATTCGAAATGAACATTTAAATACAAATTAAGCTTCGCCTTTAGAATTAGAAAATAGGAATATTGATCGCCTCCTGGCCTCACAACGACCTAAATCCTAATTTGATTATCTAAGCGTTGATCTCCTCCCGGTCTCACAACAACCTAGACTATGCTTCTCAAATCTAGATAAAGAATTAATTCTCTCCCGAGCATCAAATTTGCAATCTAAAAATCATCTAACTCATTGGCCAAATAAATTAAAAGCATTAAGCATAGAGAAACATAAATGAATTGAAAAATGAAATTAAATTAACAATCAACAAAATATTCAAAACATAGTTCAAATAAAACTACATCAAGTCCTAGATTTAATGTCTAGCTCAACATGGGAAAATAGGTAAAAGAAGATAAAACCCAATATCCATTGAAGAGCTTCCAAGGACCTCCAAGATGAAGGATTTCGGCCTCCTTTTGATGTTTTCTTCACTTTTCCGGGCTCTCTTTCCAAATGGCATCTCTTTCCTTTTATACTACAACATTTTGGAGCTAAGGATTTAGTCGCGCGCTGCAGGCAGCGTGAAAACGCGCTGCGGCGCGCATTTTTGGAAAAGGGATTTTGCTCGCAGGGGGCTGAGACATGCTGCAACGCCTTTGGACGCGCTGCAGCGCGTAGGACACATTCCTGGGCCCTTTTGGGGTGCTGGAGCGCCCCTTGGGCACGCTGCAGCGCATGTCCAGCCTCTGGGCACGTTTTGGGCATGCTGCAGCCCCTCTGGTGTGCTGCAGCGTGCATTTTTTGAGCTGGGCACGTTTTGGTGCACTGCAGCCAGCGCTTTCCTTCCTTTCTGTACTTCTTTGTATTCCTTTGCGCGCTGTAGCCCAAAATGGTGTGTTGTAGCCCTCTTTTTTGCATTCCAAGCCTCCTTTTTTGTGCCTTAAAATCCTATTTCGCCTCCTCTTGCCATTGATTCACAAGTTGGGCAAATATGCTTCTTTGCTCCATGCAAAATTATCCAAGTTCGCATTTATTTATAACTCCTATAAAAAACACAAAAAAGATATTAAACTAACAAAAATGCTTGCAAACTTACCAATATTCAAGCTTAAAAGTACTTGATTTGTTGGTAAAAAAAGGGACAAAATTGACAAATGGACAAAATTGTAGTAACAAAAACGAAAACTAACAATAATAGTAAATCAAAAGTCAAACTAACACAAACTTTTTTTTTTGTTTTTGAAACGTGCCAAACAAAAAAAAAAGTAAAATAAATAAAAGACTAATAGTACTCAAAACACAAAACGCACACACTAAAAGACCACTAACAAAAACGACCACTAAATCACACTAAAAGACAAAACCAAAGAAAATGAAAACAGAATATACAAATCATACTAACAAAATCGTACAAACCAAATCAAATCAGTAACAAAAACACACGATCGACTAGAAACTAAAGAAAAATAAAGTGAAATTAAAATAAGTAAATAAATAATGTACTTACCTCTTCGGCTAATTATCTACTGATTACTCTTGTATGTCGCACCTCCCCGGCAACGGCACTAAAATTTGATTATGTCTAAATGTGTACAAAAACAAGCGGTCAATTGTAGTACAATTTAAACGGTTGACCCCATGAGGAGGTGTTAAATTAAACAAGAAACGGATATCAAATAAAAGTGATAGGAAAGTAAGTAATCAAACAAAGAAAAGAAATGAGTATTTTTTATGCTTTTTTGAACAATTTAAAATGGAGAAAACTCAATAATAAAAAGTGGTAAGGCATTGAGAATCTCCATATGCTTTGTTCACCTATTTGGATTTTGTTTCATAAATTGACTCAATTGAAAGTTTCACATCCCAAACAATCAATTGGAAAATAAATATTTGAAGAACATATGAATTAAAAATGTATTCGAGTAAATAAAATTCTAACGTTTAGAACTAGAAAAAATTATCTTTTGAGAAATCTAAAAGCGACAATATACCATTGGCAATGTTGAGTAAAAGACTACTTATAAAACAGTACCTATTAATATATAATATAATACAACAATCACATAAAAAGAGCTTGACTAGATTTATATAAAAGTTGACAATAAAATATATTGATAAGAGGAAGAAATATGATAAAAGAAAATTATTTACTCAAATGTATAAAACTTACAAACCATTGGAGAATCAAAATCCAACCAAGGTTACTACACATATAGGATCATCTCTAGCCTCACCTAAATACTCAAGCCAAACTTGCACATAATTTCCATAAAATTCTAAAAAGACAATATGAGAATAAGAGCAAGAAGATGAGAGAACAGAGGTCAAAACAGTATTTTCGGGCAAAACAGGGTCAAACCCCATGTACACCGGTCGACCAATGACAGAGCAGTGCAACACCACCGGTCGATTGGTGGTGTGCACTCTGGTCAATCGCACCGGTCAACCAGTCAGGTCGACCTGTTGCCATGCGATCCGGTCGATTGGATAGGTCAACCGGTTAGATCAGTAGGGTGAGGGAACTCACCAAAATTAGTAAAAAAAAACCAACAAATCCAGTCCCAAATTGAAATCTCAAGGGGAAAAATTTGAATCTGCGTCCGAGGCACGAAATCAAGTCCAATGGCCCAAGATCCCAAAATTCTACCATGATTTTACTAAAAAATTCATAAAAATCTGTTTGAACTAAAAATATGTTTTCAAATCTGAAAATTCAAGATTCAAGAGAGGTTTTTTAGAAATGTGCCCATACACACTTCTGGGTAAAAATGTAAATGCTGAAAATATTTAAATACCTTGGAATTATTTAAATTCACACGTTTGAAACATTTACTAATTTAATAATCAATTAATTAATCAAGATTAGACACACTAATAAATCTCAATTACCTTAATTAATCTCATTTAATTCTTCTGGGTGTTACAATACAGTTTCCTCATGGGTTTGGTTCAAATCTATAGAAAAACGTGATCGATGGAAACAATAAACTTACTGGGTTAAAATCACAGGATTGTCATCTCATATTGCAGCGATTGTTGCCAATAGTGATTTGACCACTTATGAAGAAAGAAATTGTGGGTGCAATCACCGAATTAAGCAACTTCCTCCAGTTCATATGTTCCAGGACATTGCGGCGAGTGAATTAAAGAGAGCCCAACAAGATATTGTTGTTATTTTATGCAAGTTAGAAATAATTTTTCCTTCTGCGTTTTTTGATGTAATGGTTCATTTAGTAATGTACTTGCCAGAAGAAGCCATTCACGGAGGACCTATTCACTTGAGGTGGATGTATCCTTTCGAATGATTCCTTGGTTCATTAAAAAAATATGTGAGGAATCGTGAGAGACCGGAGGGTTCGATTGCTGAGGCTTATATTGTCAACGAAGCACTGACTTTTGTTTAATGCATATAAGTGGCATTGAGACAAGATTTAACGGACTTGAGAGAAATTGGGTAGATAGCGCAAATGGTAGTGTGAAGAAAATATATGTTTTCCAATCGAAATACTGTCCAATTGGGAAGATGGTCCCGATCACATTAGACAACCAGTTATGAAGTAAGGTTGAGTTGTACATATTATAGAATAGTTGAGAAATCCAACACTACATTGAGTAAGTATTACCTCGCTGCTTTATTACATAATTGAGTCACATGAAACGATAACACCAACTCAAATTTATAATTTCAGTGAACACAAGAAAGAACTTAATGATACTGGTCGAACTGGATCATTAGACGAAATTCAATTAAGAGAATTTCTAAAATGGTTTCGGTATAAGGTATTACGCTATAGTCATAATTTATAATTTCAAAAACTCTAAATACATAGAACTACAGTTGATATTGTTTAATGTTGACAGATGTCCCATCTACAAGAGCAGAACACGCCAGACGCGGCCGCACAATTAATTTTACTAAAAGCTACTCCAACTCTGTGGTGAACGTGTTGGAAATGTGTCCATAAAGTGGGATGTAATTTGTTATTTATGAAATGACAAATGTCAGACATTATTGTTTTTGCTGATTTTATAAAATGAAATAAAGTTATGTTTTGACACATACTCAAGAGTGTTAGTGATATTGCTTAGTCCATAGACTGTTAACAACGAAAGAAGAGTCAGGGGAACCCTGCCGGACAAACTCTTCTGATACAGTTTAAAATAGATATTCGCAGTCTTAGGATTGATTGGGCAATCGAATCCGATTATGATGTTAGATCGAACCATGTGATCTTTGGTCTAGGGGCATGGGAGTTGGACTCGTGGTTGATCTAGACATGCTCGCAACATGTTGAATAGACCATGTGACTGATTAGGTTAGAGTAAAAACCGTTTACACAACTCTAAACCTAATAATCACAACTTAAGTATATTTGTATAATTATCTTAATCCTGAAGTGGATGCATAGCTCGACTTAATATCTCATGATCTTTGATTCACCAATGAGATTAGTTCACAGTTATTGAACGATATCTCAGTCATTGGGATCATGACATAATTGAGTTGGAGTTATGTGATTCACAGATATGGAATTCGTAAAAATAATATCACCTCATGCTTTATTAACGGGTGTGTGAATAAATAAACCAGGCCTGGTATTCAATGATGATATTCATTGATTAAGACATCGTGACATGTGCAAGACATCTTATGAACATGTGTCTTTCTTATTCACAGTCATATAAAGGAGTTGAGGAAATAATGATTGGAATGGTAAAATGGTAATATTATATACCATTCTGATCACTGATATTTAAGAAGGATAATAATGCATTTACACTGTGGACCGTGTGATAAATTGTATCAACACCATTAGAAAAAATAGCGCACATGAATCGAGAGATTATTCGGCATCGAACTTTTAGTGGAGTCGTGCGATGTCAGAATTAAATATGTTGATAACTTATCGGGATAAGTTAGTCGAATATTGTAATTCCATAGCTTTGTTCATGTGGGTCCATTCGGTCTCAAGGCTAGCTCTGATAAATGGGAAAATAGAAACTGATGTTTTGTTATATAATTATGTTTAAAATTCATTATGTTATTTTTCATTTATTTGATAATTGAAAAATAAAAGGAATGAATTTTGAATTTCAAAATTAATACTGATTAATTTAAAATTCAAAATAAAATTTAAACATGATTTTATTTGGCAACTAAAGGAGAGAGAAAGTTGATATATTATTTTGGGAAAATTCTGAAATCCCTTGCCATAAGGGGATTTCGAATTTTTCTCCAAAATGGGAAGGAAAATTCGGAAATCCGTAGCCATGTAGGGATTTTCGGATTTTAATCTAAAGGTGAAGGGGAAATTTGAAAATCCCATCTAGGGTTTGAGTTTTTGAGTTTCCTCTTATATAAGGATATTTTATTAAAAACCCTAGAATGAGTTTTTGAGAAGAAAAAAATTATCACACATTTTTCTCTCCTAGGGTGGCCGGATTTTAGAGACAAAATAGAAGGAAAATTGTTTCCTTGGGATTTTGAAAAAGAGCCCACTCTCTTATCCCAAATACCATAGAATCATAGCCTTGAATCAACGAGTGGTTTTTGGTGTGATCGTGTCGATAGATCAACGATCTTGTTTCACGGCAATTCTCCATCTCAGAACGTGAGATAGTGAGACAAGATCCTTGCAGTCATTTATTTCAATCGTCACAAAGGTATGCGTGTTATTCTAATCCTTTGTCTATAAACATATATTATGCATGCATCTCTCGTTGTGGTTTACGTTTAATTTGGAATTAAATGGATATGGTAAAATTTTTTGAAATTCCGCCTACAATGTTGTTGTTGTTCAAATGATTTTTCATCTATAAATCACAACAAGATCCTACAGAACAGAGTCAAGTTTCTGACATACAGTCAGTATGTCAATTGAAATACCCAGAATAGTGGTACTTGTGTTCATGGATCAGATAATCAGACATATTACGAAGTACTAGAAGATTTTTATGAATTATCATACATAAACGACAACTATGTTCTTTTGTTTAAATGTAAATGGTTCGACACTCAATCAGGAAGAAAGTGAGTTCAACCACACAAGAATATAATGAACATCTTCATCAAGGACTCTTGGTATGAGAATGAACCATTTATACTGGCATCTCTGGCGGAACAAGTTTATGTGGCCAACATATCATAATCCCCCTTTTATGGATTCGAACTCAGATTTAAAGAGAAACGTAAATGTTCTTCAACAAGGTAAAACAAAGTATTGAGAGTAAGAAAAAAGCTAAAGTGACGAGGGAAGAGTCAAAATCCCCCTTTTCCAGGGTTTCTTCTAAACACTTCCTGCATCAGTAATGGACCTTCCTTCACATTCAGACCCTGTGACGTTTCCTTCTTCTTCTTTCCAGTACTGGAGCTTGTACTTAATCAGAAAAATGGAGGTGGTTTCCTTTTCCAAGTATAGCCGCCTCTATGTTGCAAAATATGACCAAGGACACCTTCTTTCTTCTCAGCTGCAGGTACTTATTGTACCCTAATTCCACGTGGTAGCATATGGGGAGGCCTCCAATTATTGCCCAATCATCACCCTTCATGGACATAAGACAGCTTATTCACCAACTCAAGTCCAGCTGTCAGTACATCACCTGTATGGCCCAGCTCGTGCTGCTAGAGCAACGCTAACCAGGATTTAATCACACTTCAAGATACGGGATGCTGCTCAAAGCTCCAAAAGACCATTTTTCTTAAAGCTGAGATTAACCACAAATTGCACCCACATTAGTTCTCTTTAACGCTAATCACGAGAGGGAATTTATGAAAAATAGTTAACTAAACAACTATTAACAAGACTAAAAATATAGGAGAAAACTAATACTACTTACCCTCTAGGTGATAATTTAAGCCTGAAAAATGCTCAATTAACTCTATTTTCATAGAGTTATCATACCCCCAAACTTAAACCATTACTCGTCCTTAAGTAATGACACAAAATAAAACACAACAAAACACCAAAGGACAGCTGCCAAACTCTATTACCTAACCTAAAATACGGTTTCTGCTATGAATGTGGTCAACCTTCAACCCTCAAATTTGCTTTTCCATCCTAATCCTTTGTTCAATACCAACACTCATGACTCTCTAGTTCAATTCATCATAGACCTTTCCCTAGAATTTAATCCTCCCCTAAGTGTGTGTGTGGAAACTGTGACTAGCAACTCTTGAATCACCTAGGTCCTAATAAACTAAGATCATAGCACCTAGATAGTGGTTGCATAGGTTGGCTCATCGAATCCCTCTTTGCTTTGTAAAGTTACCAATTACTTAAGATTCACCAGAAAATGGGTAGTTTAGGGGGAGGGTTTATTCTTTTTTTCTTCTTTTTTTTTTTTTTTTTTCAAAAACTCTTCCCATAACTCCTATCTTTTGACGTAAATGCCAACATTGGTGATGAAGGCACCCGGTTACTCAACATGGTTATGCTTCACAGTTGCTACATCATAACTCATGATTTAAACTACCTTTTTATGCAAAAGTACACATGGGGCACATGTTACTCCTGGTTACTCAACAGCTCAAAATAGAGGAGTGTTCCAAATTAATTCCCACTTTTAATTCTTTTCTTTTAACATATATAGACTCCCCCAAACTTGAGTTCTTTCTACCCATTCCTAGCTCTTCCAAGCTGCTTGGCTTCCTAACTATTGCCTTAAGGGATTCTTTAAGCTACTTCTAAAACCTTAAGCCTCCCAAAGTTCAAAATTTCCTAAGTTCTTCTCAAATTACTATCCACAGTCCAAAGTGTTATAAACGGGGAATAAATCTTTCCTAGAAATCAGTCCATAGTAAACATCACTACATCATCATTAAGCATCCTTAGGTTAACAACTAAACCAACAAAACCAGAGAACATCAAACTAAAAATACAAGTTCTAAACAGTAACAACAAACAACCAACACAAAAACAAATATAAAAATAAAAATGAAAACACTCCCTCAATTGTGCGTCATATGTTCCACTTTCAATTGAGTAGGTTGCGCAATGAGCGTCGCCTGGGTGGCAGGTCAGCGGCCACTGTTTTACCCTTCTGGATCCTCCATGGCAGGAATAGTTAATGAGGAGGATATTATGGAGCAGTTTTTGGATACCCGCAGAGGACACAAGATTGGAGTAGGTCTCACACTCCCACAAAATCTTTATCGAGGGGATGCGTCGTGATCTGGCTCACGCTCGGCAAGATCTTCTATGACACATTCTGACCCACACGTAGAAGAATACTTACAATGAACTTAACAACAAAACCCCTAGCTGTACAAGTGCGTCAGAATGATGTAGGATTTCATCACTCAAATGCACCCCAACATGAAATTCCCAGTGGTTACTCCTCTTGTGCCGTATGTCCGTCTATGTCATCCGCCTCTGAATCCTTCTGATGATAACAACGATAATTCTAGTGATTCCGCTAATTTAGGAGATTAGAGTTTTATTATTATAACAATTTGTACTTTCGCACATTTCTACTATAATTACATTTTTATTTTATTAATTACTTTTTGCCATAATAATTTTTATTTATATTTTTTATTATTTATTTCCTTTTATTTAATTTTTATTTAAATTTAATATCATGAATTATACTTATTATAATTATTAAAATGAGAAAAAATAAATAAAAAATAAAAATATTATTTGCGATGACAAATGTGGTCGCAAAAAATATATGCCACGTTAGCTACCGCAGCGTCTTTTGTGACGACTTAATTCAAAAACTGTCGTCACAAATACTTAATGCCATTTCATCTTAACGATATACCCGACGAAATAATTGTAGCGACTCATTTGCGGCAATTTTTGTCACAAATATAATTGCGACGACAAGCTATCGTCGTAAAAATTGTTTTTGCGACTATTCAACTGCAGCGACAGTTTTGTGATGACAAGTGGTCACTACAAATTCATTTAAGATGACTTTGTATTGTTTGCAATGACTTTTTGTCGTCCCTAATAGCCCTTTTTTCTTGTAGTGATGTGCACACTAAAAACGGAAAATTGTCAAAAGCAACGTGTGTATAATAACTATGCAAAATGCCACATAAAGCCTCTTGAAAAAATTCACAAATGTTACTAACCAAACGGTGTTCAAATGGAAACGTGTGCATAATAATAACATAAAAATATTATTATATTAAAAGTACTCCTCATAAACATTTCTAAAATAATTTGCTTTCTAATATGTCCCTACTTAACAGCCATTTCTCTCCCAACGCTACATCTTATACTATTTTATTCCTAAATCCATTTATCAAATGCGTCCATACTCTTAACCCACAACAAGAAAAAAGGCTATTAGCGACGACAAAAAGTCATTGCCAAAAATAGAAAGTCGCCGCAAACAAATTTTTAGCGACCACTTGTCATTGCAATCTTGTCGCCACAATTGATTCATTGTAAAAACAGTTTTTAACACAACAAGTAGTCGTCGCAATTATATTTGCGATGACAACCGTTGCAAATGAGTCACTACAATTATTTTGTTGGTTACATCATTAAGATGACATGGCATTGAGTATTTGTGATGACATTTTACAAATAATGCCATTGTAAAAAATGCAGAATTTACTGACATGGCTTATATTTTTTCCAAGCACATTTGTCGTCGCAAATAATATTTTAATATTTTATTTATATTCTCATTTTAATAATTAATGTTGTATATTACTATATATTAAACCCAATATTAAATATAATTTATGATATTATAATAATGAAGAAGAATTAAATAAAAGGAAATAAATAATAAAAATAAGAAATAAAAATTATTATTGTAAAATGTAATTAATAAAATAAAAATGTAATTATGGTAGAAATGTATGGAAATGGAAATAAAAATTTCATCTCTTAAATTAGCAACATCAATAGAATCATCATCGTTATCATCGGAAGGATTCAGAGGCGAATGACCTAGACAAACATACGGCACATGAGGTGTAACCACTGGGAAAGTCATGTTGGGCTGCATTTGAGTGATGAAGTCCTGCATCATTATGACGCTCTTGTATAGCTGGAGGTTTTGCTGGTAATTCTTTTGCAAGTATTCATCTACGTGTGGTTCCGAACGTGTCATAAAATATCTTACCGAACGTGAGCTAGATGAAGACGCATCCCCTCAATAAATGTTTTGTAGGTGTGTGTGATCCACTCCAGTCTTGTGTCCTCTGCGGGTGCCAAAAACTGCTCCAAAATATCCACCTCGTTAACTGCTCCTGCCAAGGATGATCGAGAAGTACCAGGCTGTGTTTGGATATGCGTTTCTCTTTCTCCCTCCATCCGATACTACAAATATTTTAAGAAATGTAATTAAATACATAATGCAATTTAAATAAAAAATATAATTAAACATTATGAGTATACTTACAAAAGTGTACTCAGCTTGGGGATTAATCTAAGTATCCCCACGATGATGTATGTCCCCTCAATTATTTATGATGGACATCGGCTCTTTAGTCCCTGTGAAGAGCTAGCACATGTAGCGACTGGGCCAAACATGATTGTCTGTTATGAAGTTTTATCAAATTTTATGAAAATTAACATAAATTATTTTGTAATATATCTTTAACATTCTAATAACTATTTTATAATATTTATTTTTAATTTTTTAAGCATCATATATATAATTCATTATTTTTAACTTCTTAATATTTCCATCTAACTTTTTTAATCATTATAAATATAATTCATTATTTTTAACTTCTTAATATTTCCATCTAAAATTTTTAATCATCATGTGTCACACCCCAAAACAGGGGTTAGTGATGTGGATACTTGTTTAGAGGTTAAACATGATTAAGAAAGTAATTAAACATTTGGAAATATAATAATCAAAACCAAAAGTAAAATATTAAGGAAGTTTCTAAACAAGCCCCACATTTTGCTGAAATTAAACTACAAGAAAGTGATGGGGAAAGTAAGTTTTAAACTAAGCCTCCAGCATCATTCAGGGTTCCACCCACAGGATATATAATATTGTACGTACATGAACATGTAAATTATCGTTTACAGACATCAACCACAGTCTAGAAATTAGAGTTTAAAATCTCAGAATTTGCAATCCTTACATTTGTACATGTGAGTAATGATCACAATCCTCACTTGATTGGATGGTAGTAACCACTTCAGCTATTCAGTGCTGCTTCTAACGTCGCCTGTGAGGGGTTTAATATTTATAGAAATAGAAGAAAACGTGAGCAGAAGGCCCAATAGGATGTATTTTGAGAAAACTTTATATAAACAAGTAAATAAATGAATGAGTAAGTAAATGATGATATTCAGTTCCAACACAACAGCCAGAACTTAACATCCTTTTTCTTAAAAGAAGTATAAACTTAAAAACCTCGTATTACAGGCATCAACAAGTAATTTATACTATGATAAATTACTTACACAAGCACAAGCCTTATCACTACCGTAGTGGCCTGGTTTGGGTTTTGGGTTCTGCCCCCAAGGATACGATCCCCATATCCTATCTAGGCCATTAGTGGGGTTATCGATTCGTAAGATATCTTATCTTAAGAAATCATTCATTAAACTTTTGAAATAGTTCATTATAATTCCAATAGCTAAAATCAAGCTAATGTGTTAAAATATTTTTCTTTCGCAAACATGTCATTTCCTTAAAACATTTGCAAGGCCAAAACTCTTTAAAACAGGCTATCAAGGAAAAGGACAAGAAATCCTACATCTTAAGCACACACATGTGGCTAGCATTGCGCTTTCCTAGCCTCCGCTTCCTTCAAGCCCTTCAATCTAATTCCTCAGCTTGTATTTATACAAAATAACATTTTAGGATTCAATTCTCATTCCTAAAGCAAATAAATCCCAATTTTACACTTCAATTTCCTATTAGTGTGCCTTAATCCAATTCCAAGTTTCATAAATTGTTTCATGCTTCAAATCATCATTCTAAGGATTTTGATCTTGAAACATGGATTAAAGATTCTAATTTATCTACTTTAGATTCCCAAATGAAACTAATTTGCATTCTCGTTGAAAATCGAGGTCAAAATAGCAATTTAAGAAAATTCAGCCCTATTTCCTCTGTCAACTGGCTGACCAGTGATAGAGAGATACATCACCACCAGTCGGCCAGTGGTGTGCTAACCATTCGACCTCATAGGTTGGCCGGTGGAGATCAATAGGGCGATGAAACTCACCGAATCAGTTCGAAAACCTACAAATTTGAGTCTAATCTGTCATATTTCAAAGAAAAATTACTAAATTCAGGTTCTAAATGATAAATCAAGTCCAAAGAATCAAAAATCACCCATTTCCATTAGGATTTACCAAAATCCATCAAAATTGATTTCAAACTAAAAATAAGTTTTTCTTATAGAAAAATTCAAGATTCAAGAGAAGTTTTTCAGAAATCTTCCCTCAAATGCTTCCCTTCACATTAAAAACTCCTTTATATCCTTCTTTGGTTCAAAATCTAAAAGATTTGGTGACAAATTCAACGAGAGAGAGAGAGAGAGAGAGAGAGAGAGAGAGAGAGAGAGAGAGAGAGAGAGAGAGAGAGAGAGAGAGAGAGAGAGAGAGAGAGAGAGAGAGAGAGAGAGAGAGAGAGAGAGAGAGAGAGAGAGAGAGAGAGAGAGAGAGAGAGAGAGAGAGAGAGAGAGAGAGAGAGAGAGAGAGAGAGAGTGAAGGCACAAGAGTGAAAGTGCATGGGAAAGAAAAGGAAAAGAAAGAAAAGAAAAATAAAAGAAAAAGGAAAAGAGATAAACATCAAAGATATTTAGGAAATTAGATCAAAAAATGTGTTTACACACAATCCTAGAATAACAAATATAAATACTAAAAATGTTTAAATTCCTTGGAAATATTTAAACTAAACATTTAACAAACATAGTTATTTAACTAAACCAGATTAGGCACACTAACAAATCACAATTCTCATAATTAATCATATTTAATTCCTTGAGATGTTACGTCGTATATATAATTCATTTTGTTTAACTTCTTAATATTTCCGTAGGTTGCCTATTTTTTAATCATCATCACATAATCATTATCAAAAAAATTCATACAAATTTTAATCTAATTACCACAAATTTCAATTTCAATTCTAATTTACAATTCACAATTGTAAATCCAAAACCACAAAGTAAATTCAATAGCCAAAAGAAAATCACAAACCACAACCAAAATACCAAAATAAATTTATAAAATACAAAAATATTAACTCACAAAATCTAAACCCACAAATACCAGGGGTTGGAAAACGGTATGCCAGCAAGGCTGGGAAGGTGACGGCGGCCGAAAAATGATGACGATAGTTGAAAAAATGGGCGGCAACGGTGAGGTGAAAACTCTATTTTTCTGGACTTTTTTAGAATATTTTTCTCCACAAATGAAGGATTTGAAGACAAAATGATATATTTTCTCTTTTTCAGAGTTTTTGGATGGTTTTCAGAGGTTTTGGATGGAGAAGGAGAGCAAAAATTGTAGGGTTACTAAAAAAAATGGAGAAAAAGAGTTCGGTGGCTGCGTTTATACAAGGGCCTTTTTGCGATGACTATATGGCATCGTAAAAAATATACATGCCGTCGCAATTAATATAAAAATGATGTTGTTCTTCGTCACCTCATTAATATTTGTGAGAATATTCTTGAGGAATTTACCCGTGCTCATTTTTTAGGACAACTTTGTTAAAATGTCGTTGCAAATAATTTTAAGGAAAACACCAAAGTTTTCACCCTTTTTTGGGAGAAATTTGAATTCTCAGTTATTTGTGATGACATTATTAAATATGTCACCGCAAAAAATAGTCATTCATGATAGAATTTTCTATAATTCTTTTTTCTGACAACACGTGTCGTTGTAAAAACAGTTGTCCTGAAAGGAATTTCCTGAAACTATTTTTTGCGATGACTTTTCAATATGTCGTCGCAAAAAATAAAGAAATATCTGGAACCTATTCATGAGAAACCGCCATATTTTCTGCCTCTTTTGGCCACATCACCACCAGTTATAACTATCACTATTTGTGATGACATGTTGTCACAAATAATGGACAAAGTGGCACCAAAATTGTTGGCACCAGATTGAGTTTGGTGCCAACGGATATTAGCGAGGACATGTCGTTGCGGTTAATTTTTCACTTTTAGTGACGAAATTTCATCGTGAATAATTTGTCACTTTTAGCGATGATATGCCATCGCAAATAGTGAAATTTTGTGCAACGACATGTCGTCGCAAGTAGTGAAAGCAACGACAAGTCGTTTAAAAAATTTTTGGTGACGACATGTCGTGCTAATACTGTAGTTTTAGCAACGACAAGTGTCGTCGCTAGTGATCCTTTGTGTTGTAGTGACCATTTTGTTCCATGCACCCCTCTAAACTCATTACATATACAATATTCATAAAAAATGCATATTTTGATTGCAACATACATTTTAGACAATTTGTTTTTCTTGTTAATTTGATTTCAAATATTTAATGTGCCTTATTCCTTTTTTTTTCTCAGAATTTTTCCACATTAAAATAACTTTTCTCAAATATTTCATTACTTAATTTATTTTTCATGTTGTTCTTTAAAAATATTATTTTGTTTCAAATGTTGTTCTTATAATTTCTTTTTCTCTAATTACTCCATTGAGATAATATTTACGAGCTGTCTTCCTACTTAGAGCATCTCAATGTAACGCTTAATGTTTCAATTGCAAATTTAACATTTGAGTGCAAAAAAAAAAAAAAAACTCTCCAATGCAATACTATTTATTGTCCCAAATTTCCAATATGATATACTTTGTAACAAATTTCTCATCAAATATAGTATATAGAAAATTTGGTATTTGGTTACTATTGATTGAAATCTTTACTTTTTCCATGTAATCAAAGCAACTTTTGCCATTTCTAATTATTTTAAAATTAAAAGTTCACTGTTATAACTTTCAATGCCTAATAATTATAAGAAAAAGTAGATTTAACATTTCAAATAGCATTATGTATTTTCAGTAATAATGAAAATAACATATCATATCACAGTTTTTAATGCTAAATATACAACTAACATAAGCATTTGCATTGGAGAATGTCTTAAATAACTTTTTTTTTTACAACCTTTATATTTTCTTATATGTGCCCCATAAATAATTTTAATGTCTAAATTATCCTACTGAAATCTTTTCTTTTTTCAAAGGTATATCTTCATACTTTTTATTTAATTAATTAAACTTCAAAGTGAAAAAATAAAAAAAGGAAACTAAATCCTAAGAAAGTTTTAGATCAATGCGGTATCTAAAAAATTTAACAAATTGAATAGACCAGTGCATAGCAAGAGCTTTCAACTGGTATATGTAAATACACGAGTTGAAGGAAGTCATGTGGACTCTGATCTAGATTTACTAATAGCTGGTATACCGTCATTTTTCAAAATTTATGCTAATTACGAAAAGGTTATGCCATGGTCTTGCAAATACAGTTTCATAATAGAATTGAAAAGAATCAGAAGTCTCCCCACTTGATTAGTGATCCACAACTCCCTACATCGTCGATCGAGTAAGGTAGACCACACACACACACACACACACACATATATATATATATATATATATATATATATATAAGTCAACTAGAAGGGAAATGACAATGTTCACAAGAAACAATGCATTTGTAATAGTAGAGGGGTCATGCAATTAATTACAGAGTAATATAATTCCAAGAGGCAAAATATGAAGAGGTGAATTACAGGAAATGTCCAACAATCAACCCCATGGTGGACCTCCTACTCATGAATACCGTGAGGACAATGATGCTCGATTTCTAGTACTATATATAATTCCGAGAGGACGAAGAGATGTCAAACAATCAACCCCATGACCATGAACACAATTTTGAAATGGTTGGACAACCTGAAGATCGCGATGCCCGTGGTGCACAACGTGGTGGAAACATGTTTGGTCCATCAACAAGCCGAGGAGATGTTGTTGGACAACCTGACGATCGCCGTGGCCGTGGTGCACAACCTGGTGCTCCTCCAACCTTGTTTGGTCCATCAACAAGCCGAGGAGAACTTGTTGGACAACCTGAAGATCGCCGTTGCCGTGGTGCACAACCTGGTGCTCCCCCAACCTTGTTTGGTCCATCAACAAGCCGAGGAGAAGTTGTTGGACAACCTGAAGATCGCCGTGGCCGTGGTGCACAACCTGGTGCTCCTCCAGCCTTGTTTGGTCCATCAACAAGCCGAGGAGAAGTTGTTGGACAACCTGAAGATCGCCGTGGCCGTGGTGCAACCCCTGGTGCTCCTCCAACCTTGTTTGGTCCATCAACAAGCCGAGGAGAAGTTGTTGGACAACCTGAAGATCGCCGTGGCCGTGGTCCACAACCTGGTGCTCCTCAAACCTTATCTGGTCCATCAACAAGCCGAGGAGAAGTTGTTGGACAACATGAAGATCACCGTGGCCGTGGTGCACAACCTGGTGCTCCTCCAACCCTTTCTGGTCCATCAACAAGCCGAGGAGAAGTTGTTGGACAACCTGAAGATCGCCGTGGCCGTGGTGCACAACCTGGTGCTCCTCCAACCTTGTCTGGTCCATCAACAAGCCAAGGAGAAGATCGCGTGTCCATCTCAAGCACAAGAAACTGATGAAGAAGCTGCAAGAACTGCTAAGGAAGCAACTGCTCATGATGAGGGACCGCGGGAGGCCGGCAACCAGGCAGGCATCTGATGGACACAGGGTTCGTTTGTCAATGATGAGTACATTTATATTCTTACACGATAACATATATAGTCGAATTATTATGTTATATATAGGTTTTACGAGGGGCACGAACCTAGTTGGGATGTCTCAACGAACCTAGATACTAGTTGTCTATTCTCTTTAGTTTTTACTTTTTAAAAAAAAGTTTATTTCTCAAATCAATTTTACGTTATATGTCAAGCACTTGTACAAACCCTAGTCAACAGCGACCTTTATGCAACTAAAATTACAGTGCCATTAGAAAATTTATCAGAGATTAATTACATAATTTAATTAAATCTAGGGCTTGGAGCTGTACACGGAGTACAATGGCGGTTTGGTTTTGTTTTCTGGCTTCCTTTCTTTCTTTTTTTCCTTGCATCTCTGCAACAGAAATGAGTTTGAAAGTGAAAACTATCTTCCATATACAAACTTCGTATGCGTAATGTATTTAATAAACAATGTGTAAATCCTGACAAAATTTATGAATCAGAGACAAAGTTGTCTTTCAGCGTTTCACTTTGATAGCAAAAAAAAAAAAAAAAAAAAAAAAAAAAAAAAAAAAACCTATTTTTTGTTTTTGTGTCCAACGTTTTGAAATGAAAAAATACATGTCCCCGAATTTGGTATCTACATTGTAATATTAATCCGACAAGGTACATACATATACATGTATTTACGTACAAGTATGTGTATATATGTAATAAACTCATATATATACACATATATAAACTCACACACACTCATATAACATATAGGTTATCTTCAAACAGCTGGATGATATAATGAATATCTTTGCGTAGAAATTTTTTTTGTGATCCGTGTGTCTATTATGTTGCTTTGGTTGATGTCACGGTAATAATTTTGAAACTTGTAACTGAAGTTAAAATATCATGAATGCATTTTAGTTTTTATCCTTGATAAGCTAATAAGATGGTGTTTGGAAAAATCAGAGGAGTGTGAAAAGCTAGTATGTTAATTGTCGCAAATATAGTTTCGATTATTTGTGCTAACGCATTGTTTTCATCATGACGACACACACACATACACCCAATCAAAAAGAATAAAATTGTACGAAAACCTTTTAGTCATAGTTACAATTTTCTTTTTGAGATTTGCATATATATATATATATATATATATATATAATTACCAAGCTTTTGTGTAGTTTAGTTTAAGATTATATATATATATATATATAATTACCAAGCTTTTGTGTAGTTTAGTTTAAGATTTTATTTTTCTTTTAATTTTTTTACATCTGCATCCGATATGTGATAGTTAAGTTGTATACGTTGTCCATCAAAAAAAACAAAAACGAAAACGAAAAACAAAAATTATTACCCAAGTATTAATTGCAGTAATTAAAATTTGTTATTCATTTATTTGGATGCAGATGATTTGGGGAGCAAAATTCGTCTAAATAGCAGATTTATCGTAGCACTACCAGGCACTGTTGCTGTTGGGCGATTATGGTCTTTCTGAGGCGTCCAGACAATACTTTGAATTTTCTATGCATGGATTGGTTTGAGAACATTATTGTGGACATGTAAGCTTATGAAGAACTATTTTATGCTCTTATATTCTGTTTTATGTAGTCTTTGTCGTTGGTACTGAACTTGTTTTCTTGTGACTAAAGCTCGAAACTGCATTTGTGTTTTGGTAAATAATAATTTCCATGCTTCAATAACCTATCGTTTCATCGCTTTGGTAAGCATAGGGACGTTATTATTAATTGAAAGATGTGTGTTAGGATTTTTAATCCTATCTGGCACAAATCTTCCTACGTGGCATTTGTGGTTTTCGAAGGATTTGTTCATTGTTGTCGGCAACCTTGTATCAAAATCATTTGAATTATTTGTTGCTTGTTTTAACGATGTTGTCTTATTTAGTTGATTACAGTTTAGTTGATTTGTTACCATAATAGCCGGATGGATAACTGAAGATTATATTGGTTATCAAATTGTGTTGACTTTTGGGCTAGTTTACGGTTTTAATTGCAGGAGATATGTGCTGAATTTATATGATAATATTTTGATTTACTAATCGTGTTTTGTTATAATTATTAATTAATACATTATAATATTGTTAATAAGTACTAGAGAATGAAAACAAAAAAGGAAAAACAACTTTCAACTATTTTTTAATTCTTTCACAAAAACCATTCTCACTGTTTTCGTTATCATTTTCGTTTTCAAAATATTTTCTAAACAAACGTCGTTTCACTTTTATTTTTATTTTTACTTCTCGAAATACGTGAAAATTATTTTCAAAAATGATTTCAGACATGCACATTGTCTTTGTGTCCAACGTTTTGAAATGAAAAATACATGTCCCCGAATTTGGTATCTACATTGTAATATTTATCCGACAAGTTACATATATATACATGTATTTACGTACAAGTGCGTTTTTATATATATATATATATATATATATATATATAAATCCATATATATACACACATATATATAACATATAGGTTATCTTCATACAGCTGGATGACATAATGAATATCTTTGCATAGATAAATTTTGTATGATCCGTCTGTCTATTATGTTGCTTTGGTTAACGTCACGATAATAATTTTGAAACTTGTAACTAGTTTGTCTAGGATCATGTAAGTGAAGGTAAAATATCATGAATGCATTTTAGTTTTTATTCTTGATAAGCTAATAAGATAATGTTTGGAATAATCTGAGTGTGGAAAGTCAGTATCTTAATTGTCGCAAAAATAGTTTCGATTATTTGTGCTAAAGCATTGTTTTCATCATGACGACACACACACAACCCCAATAAAAAATACTAAAATTGTACGAAAACTTTTTAGTCAGAATTACAATTTTCTTTTTGATATTGCATATATAATTACCAAGCTTTTGTGTAGTTTAGTTTAAGATTTTATTTTTGTTTTTATTTATTTTTTACATCTGCATCCGATCTGTGAAGTAAGTTGTATACGTTGTCAATAAAAAAAAAAAACAAAAACAAGAACAAAAAACAAAAATTGTAATCCAATTATTAATTGCCGTAATTCTAATTGGTTATTCATTTATTCGGATGCCGATACTTTGGGGAGCAGAATTTTAACTTATCGTACCACTACCAGACACTCTTGCTGTTGGGCAATTATGGTCTTTCTGAGGCGTCCAGACAATACTTTGAATTTTCTATGCATGGGTTGGTTTGAGAACATTATTGTGAACATGTACGCTTACAAAGAACTATTTTATGCTCTTATATTGTGTTTTATGTGGTCTTTGTCGATGGTACTGAAAATGTTTTAACTAAAGCTCGAAACTGCATTTGTGTTTTGGTAAACAATAGTCCATGCTTCAATAACCTATCGTTTCATCGCTTTTGCATGCATAGGGACGTTATTCTTAATTGAAATGTGTGTTAGGATTTTTAATCCTATCTGGCAAAAATTTTCTTACGTTTCACTGTGGTTTTCGAAGGATTTGTGTATTGTTGTCGGCATCCTTGTACTAAAGTCATTCTAATTATTTGTTGCTTGTTTTAACGATGTTTTCTTATTTAGTTTACTACAATTTGGTTGATTTGTTGCCATATTAGTCGGATGGATAATTGAAGATTAAATTGACTATCAAATTGTGTTTACTTTTGGACTAGCTTTCGGTTTCAATTGCAAGAGATATGTGCTGAATTTATACGATGATATTTTGATTTATTAATCACAATATTTATCACCTGCAGGAGATATGTGCTGAATTTATATGATAATATTTTGATTTACTAATCACAATTTTATCACATTTATTTCTAGCAATTTCAGAAATTGTTGAATTGATCCTTGTGCACAATTCAGTCTAGATTCATCTGAGGATTGATTCCATCATTGACCAAATTTTCTAGGCATTTCTATTAGGATTTTCCTCATCAATTTTAGATTGGATTGAAAATATAATTGATTGTTATTTAATTAGCAAATCACGAGTTATCTGTCTTGAGTATTTTGACTGCTGCAGGATCTGATACTTTGTCTAGTCAACAAGCTAGCTGTATGTTCACATATTGTGAAGGATATCATATATGTTCGTAGAATGATAGCAAGAATTTTGGGAAGACATAAAATGGAACGAGTTTGTGTGTCCAAAATTCATTTTATTAAGGAGATTGTAATAAGATCTCACTGCGATCAAGCAGAGAGATTCTAGGTCACTCTCATATCCAGATGTTTCATTATTTAAGGAGGACATCGTGTAACCTTTGTTCCTTGAGAGGCACGGATTGAAAATTTGAGTGTTCATTTTGTAAGAGAAAAATTGTGGGATTAATTTCACAAATGCCCCTCGAAGTATGTACTTTATTTCAAAGTCCCCTAATTTTTTAAAACAGTTCAAAACATCCCTAATATATAGAAAACATATCAAAACAACCCCTCCATCTAAGTCCGTTTATAAGGTTAACTAATTTGTTGATGTGGCTTGTTATTGAAGCTTCACAAAAGTCATTTAAAATATAAACTCTAGTTATTAATAGAAAAAACAATTAGCCTTAATATAAATCACACAAAATCAATAAAATTTAAAATTTAAAAATGGAGAAAATAACAAACAAAACAAAAATTAGAAAAACAAAAAGAAACAAAAATAAATAAAAACAGGTCAGATGAAAAACACGGATTTGGAAAAACTTATGAAAAACATTTTCGTCCCTAATAATGTATGTTCCATCGTGGAGTGAGTGGAATCATAAGCGTGTCGCACGAGAGGGGATGAGTCGTCGAAGGGGCATCGTAGCTAGGCTTACGCCGCCCCCAGCGGTGCCTCTATGCGTGACCCATCCAGACACTATGAACCACACTCACCATCGTCGCCCCCAACCAAACAACCTCAGAAGTGCATTGCCTCCCTCGCGAACAACGATTCCAATTAAAAACCAACAACAACCACAACTGTCTGATCTATTACCCTAAAACATATCTATGTATCCCACCATATATCGCCATATTTAGATGATGAATCCTTGGTTCTTGTCTGCAAAAACCAACCAAAACTTACTCTCCTCTCTCACACAAACAGGGTTCATCCTTGTTGCTCCATCCAGATCGTGTATTTCAGGAAAAAAAAAAAAAGAAAGAAAAAAAGAAAAAGAGCAAAGGTAAAAGGAGCAAAGGTAAGAACAAAATTGATGAAGGAGAATGAAAAAGAAGATGAGTGTTAAAAATTGCATCGAGCTCAAGAGGGAGAAATTTTATGGGATGGGAAAGTTGGGGCTTTTTTTTCTGGTTTCGAATCCTTCAAGAAAATTACAGTTTTTTAATTTTTTTTTGAAATAACGTTTTTGTTTATTCTCTATTTTTTAATATTTAACCATTTTATGTATTTAATTAGAATTTTATAGCTTTAATTATTTTTGACTAGTTGCCACGTCAATAAATCCGTTAAGATTATAGACGGAGTTGCATGGAAGGGGTATTTTGATACGTTTTTAATAGAGTAGGGGGTATTTTGAACTGTTTTAAAAAATCAAGAGGCATTTTGAAACAAGGTACATACTTAGGGAGTATTTATGAAATTGATCTAAAAATTGAGTGCTCTCATGTAAGAATCCAAAGGTTTTCTTAAGCTTCTTTTTGTTACTCTCAAACCCTGTAGTCTGCGGACTTTGTGAAGATCCGGAGTAGGTCCGAGGAGGAGCCAGCGGCGGATCATGACACTTGGAGTAGATCAGGAGCACCGAATGTGAGCATAAGACTTGGAGTAAGGCGAGGGGGTCGGAAGGCGAGTCAAGAAAGAGTCACCACTAGTTAGGAGTTGGTATAGATTCAGGAGGATTCTTATAAATCTAAGCTTTGTAACTGTTTTTTGTGATAGTGAATCCACTCATATCTGGAATGATTAGCTACCGTGATTTTTATTGGAAAGTGTTTTTGGCCATGCTAAAGAACCTTATTGCTATGTCATTTATTATTCCACAATTTACTTTAAGATATCAACTTTTAGTTTTTGTTTAAATAGAGTTGAGATAAGTGTCTTAGTACGCATAAAACGCTGATTGTTAGTCCATCCAGTCTAACAATTGGAATTAGAGCTTCTCGCTACACTTGTAGTGAGATCTCGGGCTCAAGACTGACGGACTGAAGGAAGGATCATTGATCTACTGTCAGGCCACCACTGCTAGACGGAGCAAACTACTCCTATTTGAAGGCCAACATGAGAGCCTTCTTGAGTTCTATTAATGAAAGTGTTTGGAGGAGAGTTGAACTCGGATGGTCTTCACCAGTGTGATAGAGAAAGACAGAGTTACCTTACCCAAGCCTCTGTTTGAATGGAGTTCTCGTGAAATAGAACTAGTCACGTGGAATACTAAAGGTTTGAATGCTATCTTCAATGTTGTTGATGCTAACCAGTTTATTAGATTGATCTCCACTTGCATAGAAGCAATGACATGGAATAAACTTGAAGTGGCTTATGAAGGAATTGAAGCAGTGAAATAGTCAAAACTCTAATTGTTGACAACTGCTTTTGACAATCTTATGATGCAAGAAGATGAGACGTTCATTGATTTTTACTCAAAATTTAGTGATATCGTTAACTCATTTGCCTTGGGTGAAGGATACATAAATGCTAAAGTAGTAAAGAAAATCTTAAGATCTCTTCCAGATAGATTTCATGCTAAGGTGACCACTATTGAGGAATTTCGTTATTTGAGCAAATTTCCTCTTAAAGAACTCCTTGGTTCTCTAAAAACCTACGAGATGAAGCTGAACAACAAGAAGAAAAAGAAGGACCAAGGAGTGGCACTAGTGGTAGAAAAAGTGGAAGAAAGTGGTGTATCTGATGGAGATCTCTCTAATGAAGTCCTAGCTCTGTAAAACTTTCAGAAGTTCTTGAAGGAAAAGTTTCGTGGGAAAAATAACAAAAAGTTCCTTGTCTCTCAAAAGAAAAATCAAGGGAACTAGAATCGTTTTAAAAATAGCAAGATTCAAGGAGCTGACATGAAGAAAGGAGTTCAGTGCCATGAATTTGAGGGCTACAGTCATATTGCTGCTGACTGTGCGAACACTCGAGCTAAGAAGGAAGATAGCAACCGTGGCATATGCGCAACTTGGAGTGATGAAGAAGACGATGTCATTAGCAATTTTGTGATCTTTGCCAAAACAAAATCTGAAGATGAAAGTCAAGATATCTCAGAAGATGAAGAGGATGACAACAATGATGAACTCCAGGATGCCTATAACAGACTCTATTTATTATGGGATTAGTGATGGTTTCTGAATCAAATTCAGATGTGGAAGCATAGAGATGACGGATCGTGTATATTAAAAGTTTTTCCAAAACTTTGATATAGTCAATAGATTATAATAATTTATATACGAATAAGTTAATCTCATTAATTTATTTATTAAGAACTGGATTAGCAATAATACCTAGTGACAATTAGGCCGATAACTTAATTTCTTTGACCACGAATAATCCTTGCTTCAAAGCTCTGTGTTTAGAAAACCCGAGTCTTTCTTGTCAATTCTTTGAATTTACGAAGAAGTGTGTGTAGGCACACCTGAAACAAAACGGGTTGATAAAAACATTCAAGAATTTCTATGAACACCAACGCATGTATGATGTAAAATTTTTGGAGAAAATTTTCTCTCTCTACACTAGAGAAATCAAGCCACTATATGGAAATTAGTAGTTAGTGTTGGAAAATAATGGCATTGAGTGCGCAGCGGAATTTCAAAAATTTAATCAACGTCAAAGCCAAACAAGAACATGCTATATAACATAAATACTAAAGATCTAAATCATACCTTTTGAGATTTCAGGAAACAGCACGTCTGACAGATCAAAGCGTTCCAAACAGCAACCGGAAGAGCCTCAACCAACTGGTCTTCTTTGCTATTCTCGTTTCCATGATCAGTGTGCGGGTGGGCACACTTCGTTTAATCTCCTCTTGGTATTCTTAATCTCCTTCCAATCACAAGAGAGCCAAAGAAAAATTGTTCTTGATAATTAAACAATTTTTCCTCTTGGAATCTCTTATCAATAGCCTCCAAAATGTCTCTCAAGTGATCTACCGAGTAATGTGACTTAATAGGCTATTTATACTGTTTAGGAAGTCATACTTCTGTAACAATTAGGTTTCCCAAAGATTTAATCGCATCCAAAGTCAATTTTGCCACATCAGCACGCGTTATGCGTTACAACCGGTCGACCGGAGACAGAGACGTTATAACTCACCGGTCGACCTGTCCTTCACAAACTGGACTACCCACCGGTCGACCTAACCAGTTGACCGGACCGGTCGACCTGTGACCGGTCTACCCACTGGTCAACCTGTCTGCACTAACGAAAGTTGTTTTCCTAGTTCTTCAACATGGGAAACTTGCATAGAGCCTCAGTTTTGATTTAAGCAACCCAATAGAGAAATTGCCTGATCAAAACAGTCATATAATAGTCTTCCCATATTAAACAACTCTTAAAACAATAATTCAACCAATTTATCTAGAATCAATTTATCAATTAATTCACCCGATAAATTAATCATGAATTAACTTTGAACCTCTTTTACGGAAATAACACAAGTTACCAATATGTAGGAAATATACCGTATCGTTACAGGAAATTATGTAAGCTTGCAAAGGGACCTGATGGACATATATAAATCAAGCTCCTATAATCACAACGATACTTGTAAACCAACAAGTCCGTCTCATGATTATAAAACTCTAGCGCTATTCCACTAAAAGCCTAGAGCTGTACTCTCGATTTATATAGCGTATTTGCAAAGCTCTGATTAGCTCTAGTCCATGACTCAATATATTAGTATATCATCCCCATAGGATATCCATAATCGATTTGAGGTCAAGCTCCGTTTTACCTTCCCGATTACATTTATCTTATGTTCCATTATCAAACCATTGAAAAAAACACTATTCATACTATTACAAACAGTAAACCATTAGATAACACAGAGTAGTCTAATGGCCGAGCGCTCATATTTTCCAATCCACTGATAATGCATAAGAGGATATCATTGACTCTTTATAGGAGCTATGGATTCCACTATCTATGAATAAAGAATCTACGCATACACTAGTCATACCCCCAATGTACCGGCAAGCGTACCTTTACATAATGTCAGGATGTCTCCCTTTAGTACATCAAAGGATACAAGTCAAGTATACGGGTTCATCATCCATCTCAGGATTAAGATGACAACATATAATTCGTCAAAAGTGAATTGTTTTATTCAAACAGAATTATTAATTAAAACAATTCATCTTTGGTCCGATCCAATATAGATTTCACCATTAGAAACTATATCAATGTCTCTACCCATGGAGTCCCACCTCCGACAACCAAGACAAACTGTCTTCGTTTGGAAGTAGACAACATAACAATCTTAACATGAATAAAGCGCCCAACTTTATTCCCTCGATTGTGGATCATAAGATTTAGACTATCATCTTTAGATTCTTGTCGTCTGCATGTTCTACACATTACATGCATGATCTAAAGATTTAGAATGATAGTCTTAGACTTTCAGTTTGCTTATCATACATTCAACTATTATGAACATAAAGAGGACAATACATAGATATATAAACAAATCTTTATTAATAGTCAAAATGTCTCGAAGAATATTGTTGCATTTATTCCTAAGGGCATAAACGCTAACAATCTCCCACTTGCACTTAAGTGAGTAAATGTGAAATACTACGCATCCCCATAGCCTCGACATGCTTCTCGAAGACCTTAGCCGGCAGGGCCTTCGTGAACGGGTCAGCCATATTGTCCTCTGACGCGATCTTGCATATTTCCACATGCCCTTCTTCAATAAAGCTTCTTATCACATGATACTTCCTGTCTATGTGCTTACTCATTTTCTGATACCTTGGTTCTTTGGTGTTAGCTATTGCTGCATTGTTATCATAGTATAGTCTCAATGGCTTATCCACACCAGGAACAACTTCAAGATCCATCAAAAATTTGCGGAGCCACACTACTTCTTTTGAAGCATCACTAGCTGCCACATACTCGGCTTCCATCGTTGAGTTAGAAGTGCAAGTTTACTTGACACTCCTCCAAACAATAGAACCGCCTCCCAGAGTAAAGACAGAACCCGAAGTCGATTTCCTAGAATCCAAACAAGATTGAAAATCTGAATCTGTATATCCTAGAGGTGTCAAATCCTCCCCGGAATATACCAGCATATAATTTCTAGTTCTCCGAAGATACTTGAATACATGCTTGACCGCAACCCAGTGGTTAGGTCCTTGATTCGACTGAAATCGACTTACAATCCCAACTGTATGGCAAATGTCTGGTCGAGTACAAAGCATTGCATACATGAGGCTCCCGACCGCCAAAGCATAAGGCACCTTTGCCATGTATTCTCTTTCTTCAGATGTCTTGGGACAATCACTGTTCGAAAGAGTAATTCCAGACCTAGATGGTTGCCCACCTTTCTTTGAATTATGCATTGCATACTTCTCGAGAATTTTATCTATGTATGAAGCCTGAGAGAGAGCTATCATTTTGTTCTTTCGATCCCTTAAGATTCGAATGCCTAGAACATAATTAGCTTCTCCTAAGTCCTTCATGTCAAATTGTTTGGTAAGCCAAACTTTGACTGATGATAAAGCCCCTACATCATTGCCAATAAGTAGAATATCATCAACATATAGCAGTAGAAAAACTACTTTCCCATCTCCATATTCTGTTGGAATCCAAAAGTCTTGACCACTTGGTCAAATCTTTTGTTCGAAGAATGGGAAGCTTGTTTTAATCCATAAATGGATTTCAACAACTTACAAACTTTTCCCTCTTGACCAAGCCTTCTGGTTGTACCATATAGATACTCTCCTCAAGATGACCGTTCAAGAACGCTGTCTTGACATCCATTTGCCAAATCTTGTAGTCGAGAGCAGCCGCAATGGATAAGAGAATGCGGATGGACTTAAGCATGGCTACAGGTGAAAAGGTTTCCTTGTAGTCAATTCCTTCCTTTTGCGTGTATCCCTGAGCTACCAGTCTAGCCTTATAGGTTTCGACCTTTCCTTCTGCATTTCTCTTTCTCTTGTAGAACCATTTATACCCAATGGGCTTAATCCCATCGGGAAGATCTACAAGTTCCCAGACTAGATTAAAATCCATAGATTTCATCTCAGCTTTCATGGCTTCTGTCCAAAGGTTTGCATCAACATCCTCCATAGCTTCTTTGTAAGTATAAGGATCTCTGTCATGTTCCAGAGATTCTGCCAAAAAGGTTTCCCCATTAGCCATGAATCTCTCAGGTTCATGTCTGATCCTCCCACTACGCCGAAGCCCCTTAGGTTGTTGTTGGGTTTCCATTTCTACTCTGATTGGATCGTTTTCCAAAAGAACAGTTGGTATGACCAAGTCACTCGACATTTCCTCAAGCACTATTTTGCTACAAGGCTTAAAGTCATTCATGTAACTTTGCTCAAGGAATGTTGCATTCGTTGAAACCACGACTTTATTTTCCTTGGGATTATAGAAATAACCCCCTTTCGTCCCTCTCGGATAACCTACAAAAATGCATACTTCTGAACGTGCTTCCAACTTGTTCACTTCCTTGTCCAGGACATGTGCAGGACATCCCCATATGCGAATATGGTTCAAGGATGTCTTCCTACCCGTCCACAACTCGTGAGGAGTTTTAGGAACCGACTTTGTTGACATGTTGTTCAGAAGATAACGTGCAGTTTGTAAAGCATATCCCCAGAAAGATATAGGCAATGTCGAATAACTCATCATGGACCATACCATGTCCAACAAGGTTCTATTTCTTCTCTCAGCTACACCATTCTTTGTGGAGTGCGGTGCAGTTAAATGGGATAGAATCCCATTCTCTAATAAGTATTCGGTGAACTCATCAGAGAGGTATTCTCCACCTCGATCGGATCGAAGTGCCTTTATGGGTTTACCCAGTTGCTTTTCCATTTCAGCCTGAAACTCCCTGAATTTATCAAAAGTTTCACTTTTGTGATGCAATAGGTACACATAACCATATCTTGAGTAATCGTCAATAAAAGTGACGTAATACTCATACCCTCCTCTTGCCTTAATGTTCATGGGACCACAAACATCACTATGCACAAGTTCAAGAACATCTTCAGCCCTATTGCCTTTAGACCCAAATGGTCTTTTGGTCATTTTGCCATCCAAACAAGATTCACATTGGGGTAAGGACTCAACCTTTAAAGAACTTAAAGGCCCATCCTTTACCAACCTCTGTATCTTGTTAAGGCTAATGTGGCCAAGTCGCAAATGCCAAAGATATGTCTCATTAGAGTTAGAAGTTTTAAGCCTTTTAGAGTTATTAACGACTTCAGTGTTTAGTAGTGAGTCCATCTTTGGTTTGATAAAATATAGATTATTTTGCATCCATCCATCACAAATAAAAGACTTGTTTTTACGAATCACAACTTTATTATTAAAAGAAACTAAATAAGAATCTTTAAATAAACAAGCAACAGAAATAAGATTCCTCTTAAACTGAGGAACATAAAAACAGTCTCGCAAAAATAAACTCCTATAACTATCAAAATAAAGATGGACATCTCCCACTGCTTCAGCCAACACTACTGTTCCATCGCCCATCCTCAACGTGAAGCTTTCATTTAGAAGACTTCTCGTTTGCTTGAACCCCTGCAGAGAAACACATACATGATTAGTTGCTCCAGAATCTATGACCCAGTTGTCACTGGATTCTTCAACTAGACATGCTTCCACAATCAAAAGATCACACTCACCTCCTTTGCCTTTAGCAGCTAGCTAGTCTTTGCAATTCTTCTTCATGTGCCCCACCTTCCCGCAATGAAAGCACTTAAGCTTGTTCGGGTTCCTCCTCTTCTTGTTCTTGCCCTTGTTTGGCGGAACTGAAGAACTCTTCTTCTTAGCTACTTGCTTCTTCTTTCCATTCCCTGAAGGGGGTTTGGAAGAAGATACCTCAGCAAAGTTGGCCTCCACAATAGTTGACCCCTTGATCATCCGCTCAAACTTTTGGAGTTCTTGCATCAACTCTGTCAGGGTTATATTCTGTCTAGCGCTCAAATTGAACGTTGCCCTAAACGGAATACACTCCTTCGACAAAGTCTCAAAGATCATGGTCAATTGAGACTCAGCATCGATGTCGGCCCCATTGGTCTGACCTTCAGCCAAATAGCCCATCACCTTCAGCATATGTTCCTTTATGGAAGACCCAACCTTCTGTCTGCAGTTAATGAGGTTGCTTAGGGCTTCTCAACATTTTTCAGTGGCTTGGCCACCGAACATGTCCTCAAGATTATCCATAATATGATGAGCAGTTATGTAATCTTCATGTTGTGCTTGTAGCATAGTGGACATGCTCGCCATCATATAACAGCGAGCCATATCGTCAGAGTCCTTCCAGCGTTGATACGCTACGAAAACCTCATTAGGAGCATCAACAGGTGGCTCCGGAGGGCAAGGTGTGTTTAGTACGAAATTCAGTTTCTCAAAGGTTAGGACGATCTTTAGGTTCCTTTTCAAATCGGTAAAATTCTCGCCAGTTAATTTGTGTTTATTAAGTATCGATGATAATGCGCTAGAAGACATTTTGATCTACAATAAACATTCATATATCTAGTATAAGCAAACTTGCATAAATATTTAGTAATCAAACATATATACATGTTATAACGCAACAAATATGTTTGTGTGTCAAAACCTTGAAAAAATCACAACCTTACAACAATAATTCCCAACTCAAAATTTTGTAAGTCTCCTAGGGGAGAACATGCAAAATTTAATTGGGAACACGGATCCCCTCTGATCAATATATACCATCCGGGTCAATCTCTGTCCAGCATATATTGATAATCGTTTTCTTTGGCCATTAATTTAATTATCAGAGCTCCTAGGGGAGATTAATAATTAAATTAATCTTGAGTGTATAACCATCGTTTCAACTATTTGATCCATATACTACAATTGTCACCTAGGGGTGTACAACCATAAAAATATGCTCAAATAAATTATCCTCTCGGAGATCCACACCGGTACATAATGAATCCCTTCCTAGGGGTCGGTATCACCATGTGTTACCTGCGGATCAACGATGGAGGCCATGGGTCTTTTCTTCAAAAACCCTCACCCACTCAATCTTTTGGAAAACAAGGTTTTATGTTAAGAAATATGCATGAACCATTTTAATGAGTGACACTCCCTATTCTATATGACATGTTATCACATATATAGCAAATCATATTATATGCAATCATACAAAGTAATTAAGCTAGGCAACAAGCATAATAATAATAATAACCGTAATATTATGGTTCCATCCTAGAGAAAAGAAAGAAATTCAAGATTACAAAGAATAATCGAAACATATATCGATTCTTCATCTTGAATCTTCCCAGTTGTCCTTGAATTCTTCATCACAATCTAATTCTGGTTATCATAAAATTATTTTCCATGTTTTCTTGAAAAAATCACAAAAAACTGCAAAATCGTATACTGTCCCGTTAGGTCCGGTCGACCGGAGACAAAGTAGTTATACTCTACCGGTCGACCGCCTTACACTAACCGGTCCACCGGTGAGGTCGACCGGTGCCCGTGCGACAGTAACCCAGATTTTCATAAATCAAAGCAGTTTTTCAATTTATTCAAAAAACACAAAACAATTTTATAAACCAAGAAAAAATTAGATACCTTCATCTCCTTCATCTTCAATCTCCTCCAAGAATTTTACATAAAAATTCCTATACCGTTTTCCGGTTTACAAAATTTCTACTAGAGAAAATAAAATAAACCCTAACGGTGATGATAGGCCGCATATCTAATTACATTGCAAAGAACAAATTCCTATGCAACCATTCTAAACTCTAAGGAACCATAACCGGTAAAAATTAAAAAATAAATAATCATTGATAATTCATAAATGACAACCAATAATAATTATTTAATCATTCATTCACCATATATTCATGACAACAACATAATATAGAAACCCTAGAGTGCCATCTCTCTAAAATATCAATTCAAGCATAAGAGAGATATTTTTAGATCACAAATCTATGTACATAGCATAATCATGAACAAATAACCATGGCTCTGATACAAATTATTGGAAAATAATGGCATTGAGTGCAAAGCGGAATTTAAAAAATTTAATCAACGTCAAAGTCAAACAAGAACATGTTCATGATGCTATATAATATAAATACTAAAGATCTAAATCATACCTTTTGAGATTTCAGGAAACAGCACGTCTGACCGATGAAAGCGTTCCAAATAGCAACTGGAAGAGCCTCAACCAACTGGTCTTCTTTGCTATTCTCGTTTCCATGATCAGTGTGCGGGTGGGCACACTTCGTTTAATCTCCTCTTGGTATTCTTGATCTCCTTCCAATCACAAGAGAGCCAAAGAAAAATTGTTCTTGATAATTAAACAATTTTTCCTCTTGGAATCTCTTATCAATAGCCTCCAAAATGTCTCTCAAGTGATCTACCGAGTAATGTGACTTAATAGGCTATTTATACTGTTTAGGAAGTCATACTTCCATAACAATTAGGTTTCCCAAAGATTTAATTACACCCAAAGGCAATTTTGCCACATCAGCACGCGTTATGCGTTACAACCGGTCGACCGGAGACAAAGACGTTATAACTCACCGGTCGACCTGTCCTTCACAAACCGGTCTACCCACGGGCGACCTATGACCGGTCCACCCACTGGTCAACCTGTCTGCACTGACGAAAGTTGTTTTCCTAGTTCTTCAACATGGGAAGCTTGCATAGAGCCTCAGTTTTGATTCAAGCAACCCAATAGAGAAATTGCCTGATCAAAACAGTCATATAATAGTCTTCCCATATTAAACAACTCTTAAAACAATAATTCAACCAATTTATCTAGAATCAATTTATCAATTAATTCACCCGATAAATTAATCATGAATTAACTTTGAACCTCTTTTACGGAAATAACACAAGTTACCAATATGTAGGAAATATACCGTATCGTTACAGGAAATTATGTGAGCTAGCAAAGGGACCTGATGGACATATATAAATCAAGCTCCTATAATCACAACGATACTTGTAAACCAACAAGTCCGTCTCATGATTATAAAACTCTAGCGCTATTCCACTAAAAGCTTAGAGCTGCACTCTCGATTTATATAGCGTATTTACAAAGCTTTGATTAGCTCTAGTCCATGACTCAATATATTAGTATATCATCCCCATAGGATATCCATAATCGACTTGAGGTCAAGTTCCGTTTTACCTTCCCGATTACATTTATCTTATGTTCCATTATCAAACCATTGAAAAAAACATTATTCATACTATTACAAACAGTAAACCATTAGATAACACAGAGTAGTCTAATGGTCTGAGCGCTCGTATTTTCCAATCCACTGATAATGCATATGAGGATATCATTGACTCTTTATAGGAGCTATGGATTCCATTATTTATGAATAACGAATCTACGATACACAAGTCATACCCCAATGTACCGCAAGCGTACCTTTACATAATGTCGGGATGTCTCCCTTTAGTACATCAAAGGATACAAGTCAAGTATACGGGTTCATCATCCATCTCAGGATTAAGATGACAACATATAATTCGTCAAAAGTGAATTGTTTTATTCAAACAGAATTATTAGTTAAAACAATTCATCTTTGGTCCGATCCAATATAGATTTCCCCATTAGAAACTATATCAATGTCTCTACCCATGGAGTCCCACCTCGGACGATCAAGACAAACCGTCTCCGTTAGGAAGTAGACAACATAACAATCTTAACATGAATAAAGCGCCCAACTTTATTCCCTCGATTGTGGATCATAACAATCTTCTGCATGTTCTACACATTACATGCATGATCTAAAGATTTAGAATGACAGTCTCAGACTTTCAGTTTGCTTATCATACATTCAACTATTATGAACATAAAGAGGACAATACATAGATATATAAACAAATCTTTATTAATAGTCAAAATGTCTTGAAGAATATTGTTACATTTATTCCTAAGGGCATAAACGCTAATAGTTAGACCCTTAGAAGGAGTCTTGTCTGTATCTTCAAGATAAAACTTATCTATTTTCTCTTATTTGAATTTGGAACAAATTCTCCCTTACTTTATCCACTAATGGCCGGCCATAGATAGGGGATCTTATCCCTGTGGTAGATGCCAAAATGCAGATGGGGAAGGAAGTGAAAATCATCATTTATTCTGCAATCCAATTTTGACTCAAATTCAAATTCTAATTTAAGTCAAACTTAAATTAATTTGAATTCTAAATTGAACAATTTATCAAATAAGTTTTAATGGATAATTCTAGATGTGTTCATACATGTGTTCACACTATGTGTCCAGATTGTGCCTTGCGTTCACACTATGTGAACACCTTCAAATAAGTGATCCAAAATTCAAATTTAAATTTAAATTATCACATTATTTAAATTATAATTAATTCTCAACTTATTATTCTCGAGTGTTTAATTTTAGAATTTCATAATTCTAAAATTCATATTTTGCTCTTAGTGTCTTGTAGAATTACAAGGACGCCGTGGGGACTCATGGACCTATAATTTCAAGCTCCAATAAAATTAATAATTAATTAAATACTTTAATTAATTAGTTAATGTTATTAATTCCAGTAGTTACTCTACTATAAACTTGAAATTGCACTCTCATAATTATAAATATGAATTACTTCTAAACCGTGAAGTATCCATGTAATGTAGTCATTGTATATAGATCAATCCTCCATAAATAATTCATAATTAGAGCTAGGTGAAATCCGTTAACCTCTCTAATTACATATTTATCCTTGAGTACTATTGATTCTCTAATAGACAGTGATTCATAAAACACATTCATAAATCGGAGCTCCTACTAGTCTAAGTACAAAATCAACCCTCAAGTGAATTATTTATCTACTTCTTTCTCAGGAAGGAATGGATTTCATCTCATGTAATAATATTTCCGGCTACCTATTTCATCATGTCTCCAAAATACAAGGAATAGGATTAAGGATCTTGTACCTAGTAAATGAAAAGACACAAATCCATAAATAGGAGTCTATTCACTACACCACAAAAGGCCTTTCGTAGCTGATGAAAAACGCTATTACTCACTAGCAATAGCGCTTTTTAGAGCGCTAGGACAGCCGGCGCTATTATAGGTCCTAAGAAAACATAACGTTTTAGAAGAGTTATAAAAAGCGCTATAGAATTGAAGTATTATAGCGTGTAATAAAAGTTATTTTCATCCTCTTACAGCTGTTTATCATAGCTACGATACAGAGTAATAACTTTTTTTTCCTGTTATGTTCATACTGTTGTAACTTTTTAAAATTATTATTGATATCCATTTGAATTCATTCAAATAAAAGTAATTCCGAGATATGTGATATATCTAAATTGGAACATTCAAATTAAAACATAAAAACATTCAACATATCAATTGTTATCAGTATCTACCAAGCTGTCAATAAAATTACGTCTACAATATAATTCATACAGTGTCCAAAACCTTAACATTCAAAACAAGTAAAGAAAACAGAGAAGTCATCTCCAAAACATCTAAGTGCAATGGTGAAGTAAATCTTTCCATCTTGACATAATACTTCAACAAAAAAGTGAACTCCATTGTTTAACCTGTAAGAAAATGATCCACTATCAAAACAAGAATCAAACTCAATGTTTATTCTTCCACCATTTAACCTATAAATAAAGCAAGGACTGTGAACAGAAATTACAAAAAGGAAAAAAAAAACAAAAAAAACAAAAAAAACAAAAAATGGGTAAAATATACACCGTGAGCATACCTTGCCAAACTGCTTCTTGACCTTCTCTCGCCTAGTTTTCTGAAATTGCAAACATGACACCATTGCAATAGGAAGTAAGACAATGATGCACAAAAACTAGAGCAACCATAGAGTTATAAGAATCTTATAATTTCTAGAAACACAACATACATACAAATAGTACTTGCTAAACATAACTCAAATAGTTCAGGCATATGGCCCACAAGATTTATGCTTGACAACATGAGCCACTCTTAGTTGGAACAAAAATGGGAGCTATATAATTGCTAATTTAATCCTTCTTAAATTGGAGGACAAAAAAAAAAGATTCGGTTGATGCATACCCTCCAAGCTAACAAGACTTCTCTTTCCGTATCAAAGGACAACACGTCCATACCAACTATAGGAGCACATGATTTGAGGGCCATGACATTACGGATAAATGGCTGGCTTTCTCCCTGTAAAGTAACTAGATTGGCAACCTATGGAAAAAAAAAAAGAAAAAAAAAGCAACAAACTCAATTACATATATAATAATAACCAAGAATAACATTCAGGCCCTAAACATTCAATCACCATTCCCAAAATCCCCAAATCCACTCTAATATGACTTCTACGAAAAAATACATTATATATAATAACTTCAGTTTCTTGAACACCAGTTAACAAACACCTAAATCAAATACTCATTCTCATTTTTGTTCCTTTTTTATTCCAATTTCAGTTCATAGTGGATCTGTGGCTCTGTGCTAAGAAAATTAGCATACGACACAATTTGGCTACATCCCATATAATTGGATTGATCAAGAAAATGAGTCACAATCCTAAGTCCCCTTTTTCACTTGAACTAAATAGATAAACAATAATACTCAACCCTGCTTATTTGAGGGGAAAAAATTACAAAGATATATAAATAATTGAATGGTTTTTATCACTGTTCCTTCATTCAACAAACTTCATTTAGCAAATCTGCTCAATTCCCATTTTCATTTCCAATTTCATTCTCTTTCCATTTCCAAATTTCATTTCTATAGGATTAGCATTTAGTAATTTATAATGTTACACCACTAAATCTTACACGGCTAGAAGGGAGGCAAGGCCCTCTAAAATTGATGTTATTCCTTCAACGACAACAATCGCAGCATCCCTACCAGCATATCTCGAATACCCTTTGTTGTACTCTTTCCCTGCCAAAGACATAAATAAATAAATAATCACAAAACATAAAAAATAAAAAACTCCATGACCCCTTCAAAGATTAGTGATCATAACCAACTAAAGATTCAAACTTTATCAAAGAAGAAGATATATATATATATATAGACATATATATATATGTATCTATTATGTGTACATAAAAAGACATACAAACTTCAGCCGAGTAAAAAAGCAGTCTTGTCCTTGTAGAATTCAGGATTGAAAACCTACCAGCACATTTGTTGAAAGAAATTAAGGAAAATTTGTAGGAATATCATATTATAACTCACCCAGTTATGAATGCCCAAGGCAAGAACGACTACAACACCAAAATGACGAACGGAGCAATGCCTAAACAATGACGATGCCCAATAACGGAAGAAATTTCTGAGAAAAGTTTGAAATACAAAACCATAATGAAGAAACTCGCCAAATTTTGTGCAAATACACGATGTACAAACAAATTGCAAATCAAAAGCCAAAGAAAATCACGCAATAGTAGAAACACTCACCAAAATCTTTGCAAAGACTCTGACGCCCAAGGAAACAATCTCGTCCCTTGCCAACCCATTTTGTTCCTGGGGGAGTTCTGAGCATCCCACATCTGCCTCGCATGACGGCAGGTCTTCCCCCTTGAGATCCGGACATAAGTCGACCACGAAGAGGTCCTCCATTGTAGCAACTCTCGCGATCTCCGGTCCCAGCCAAAATCCCCTCCCCTGGCGGCACAAACCCCATATTCATGACTCGGACAACGAATGGCGGCAAGCGAACCAGCAACGCGTCGGCCCGCCGGCCTCGACCCCCTTTTTCTCTCTACTGTTCTTTCTCTTGCTCTCTCTCTAAACATGCATAACGTGAATGTTTGTTTTTTAATTGCATGATGCGTCAATGTTTTTTTTCCCTTGTTCGAATGGGATTCAACAGATTGGAGGAAGAGACAAATGGGGATTTTTTTTTTCTTATGTTCAGTTTGTATGGGATTCGGTAGAGTGGTGGAAGATGGGAAGAGGGGAAAGCTAAATCATACCAAAAAAAGGGGGAGGAGCGGGAATTTTGAAATTTTTGGGAAAAGGAAGGAGCGGGAATTTTGAGATTTTCAGGAAAAAATTTTCATTGCCCGCCCAATGCCATTCTAACGTGTACATTAGTATATATTTAAATATATATATAATAAGCCAGTCAAAATTTTATGAACTTTTAATATTATATATATATATATAAATAGAAACATATTGTAACTGTTTATAAACGTTATTATACAAAATTAAGGTGACGTTTTTTCAAAAGCGCTATGACTAAGCGTTATTAAAGGACAGTTTTGTTGTAGTGATTAAGAACATAGGATTAAGATCATTTCATATATGACCATCGGGAGACTCAATTAGAATTTTTATACTCAGAAATAATCAGAAATTCATATTGTGTCTGTATCCCTGTTTCACATAATCTCATTATGCGTAATACACTCATTCAATATCTCGTCATATTAACAGTGTAGATAACATCCTTCCATTCTAAATGAGAATGACATGTATTAATAATGTTTTAATTAAAGATTCTGAATTTTAATTAAATTCATTACGAACATCATTTTGATTATTATCCTTAAACATTATCCTCTTGTATATAATACTTATATACAATGTTTAAGGCTACATAAATAATAATTAAATTTTTATTGGTATTCATAAATATATGCACATAAAATAATGAATAAAGTCTTTTATAATAAATATTCTATTACATCTTATCCTTTTAGGACACCATTCTCAACAAGAAGATAGTTCTGATGAACAGTAGTTTGTAAGAAAAGGTTATAGGTTTGCAGCCAGAGAAGAAAACGTTGAATTCTGATGTCAACACGCTGAAGCAACAATTGGCTACCACTATAAAGAGGTTACACGTTGTCACAACAAAGCTGAAACTTCAAAAGAGGCAGTACAAAAGCTGACAATTAGTGCAATCAAACTGGACAATGTGTTGAGCTTGGGAAAACCTGGCAACAACAAGCATGGTCTGGACAAATTTGATTTTGACAAGAAGAATAAAAAAGGAAAAACCATGTTTGTCAAGGCTGAAGACTGATCAAATGTCCAAACAGCATACCATGAATCATTCCAAAAACTGTCGGATCAATCTACCCCTATCACCTCAATGTTCATGCATTGGATAGACTTCACGAATGAAGGTATAGCTAGGTAAGTAATCAAGGTAAGAAATCTCGTACTATACCTATTTGTCATCATTATGGCATTAAAGCGCATATAAGACCAAATTGCTTTCAAATTTCAATTTGCCAATACACATTTAGAACTCATTCTAAAATAATTTTATTTTTGTATGAAAATGAAAATGAAAATGAAAATATTTTCAATCTCATATAAAAATTATTTTTAAAAATGCGTTTGGTAGTTTTATCAAGAGATTATTTTTAATATAAAAAACCTCATTAAAAAACCTCATTAGTTTTATCAAGAGAAAATGAAAATAAAAAATAAAAAATGAATAAAAGACAATTTTCATTTCTTTCTCATTTTACACTAAATTAAAAAATCATTTTCATTACTATATATTTTTCGTCTTTATTGCGCCAAATACCGTTTTGAAAACATTTTCATTTTTCTTTCTCGAACACGGCCAAGATTTTCAATCTTGTTCAAAGAAAAGATTTTGTCAATGAAACCAAGCAGCATCTTAAGAATATTAAAAACTTGTTGGTTAGAAAAAGTGACTTGTTGTGCAATTCATCTCAAATTGCCCTTAAAGCTTTTTCAACAGAAATTTGGTACTTTGACAGTGGATGTTCTAGACACATGAGAGGTGACAAATGGCTACTCAAAGACTTTAAGCCCTGTACTTTAGAGACAGTCACCTTTGGAGAAGGTAAAATTGGAAGAATCTTAGAAAAAGGAACAATTAGAAGTTAATGGATTCTTAAGGTTGAAGAATGTGTTGTTGGTAGAAGGACTCAAGGTAAACCTGATCGGCATCAGCCAAATTTGTGACAACAAGCCGCATGTTCAGTTTACCAAAGAAGAATGCAGAGTCCTGAATGAGAAAGGTGAATGTGTCTTGACAGAGCGAAGATCAACAGACAACTATTATCTGTTAGCACAAGAGCTTGTTAGCTTCTCTATCACCACGGACCCCATAGAGCTGTGGCATTAAAGGTTAGGACACATGAATTATAATGATCTCAATAAACTTGTCCGTGTTGGTGCAGTCAGGGATAGTCCAAAACTAGGAGGAAAGCCAGAAGGTGTGTGTGGGCCTTGCCAATTTGGAAAACAAGTTAAAAGTGGTCACAAACTACACGCCTCAATCTCAAAGGTAATGGAACTACTACACATGGATCTTAGGGGTCCTATGACCTCTAAAAGTATTGGAGGTAGGAGGTATGCATTTATTTATGTTGATGATTTTTCTCGATTCACATGGGTTGATTTTTTAAAAGATAAATTTGAAACTTTCGAGAAATTTAGAATTGTAAGTGATCACGGAATGGAATATTTTCTCCCCCAATATTCATGGAATATTAAGGTGGTAGAAATATTCATGGCATATCTCAGGAATTTTCTCCCCTAAAACACCTGAGCAACATGGGGTGATAGAAAGAAAGAATCGTTACTTGCACGAAATGGCTCAGGCAATGCTGAACAACAAAAAGCTGACAAAGAGACTTTGAGCTACTTTCATGGGACGAGGTATGTTGAATGATATCTAACCTTAGCTACTTTCATGTGTTTGGAAGGAAATTCTAGAATCGTAGAAAACCTAACCTTGGCTACTTTCATGTGTTTGGAAGTAAATTCTATATGTTGAATGATCATGACCAGCTTGGTAAGTTCGATGCTAAAAGTTACGAAGGAGTTTTCATTGGATATTCTAAGAATAGCAGGGTTTATCGAATTTATAATATGAGAACTCAAATTGTTGTATGCCAAGAGTTCCACATCGGTTGGAGACGGGGGCCTAGAGGTGCATAAGGCAAACCCCTCCTATCAACTGAGGCGCCTTTTACAAAAAGGACAAAACCGTGAAGGAGAGTGGGTCCACGGACCAGAGTGCCCAGAGCGGACAATACCTCGGCCGGTGTGCCAGATTCTGGTGTCAACAATTGACGCCGTCTGTGGGAACGTTTGGCCACGGCCTGCCTTCCCAATCCCCCGTCTCGGGGGGTATTATTGTATGCCAAGAGTCCCACATCGGTTGGAGACGGGGGCCTAGAGGTGCATAAGTACCCAAAGGCAAACCCCTCCTATCAATCGAGGCGCCTTTTAAGGAAGGACAAAACCGTAAGGGCCCAGCCCAGGTAGAAGGCCCAACCACAGGCAGGCCCAGCCACAGGCAGGTCCAGAGCGAACAATACCTCAGCCAGTGGGCCGGCCGGTGTGCCAGATTCTGGTGTCAACACAAATTAAAATGGAGTCAATCAACATTATTGCTGATTGGAAATGTTGATGATAGTATGGTGACAAAGAGTCTACAGCTGAACATGATGGCTTTACCTTGCTACGTCTCCACCATAGAGCCCAAGAATGTGAAGAAGCTCTTCACGATGAATCATGGATAAGGGCTATGCATGACGAACTTGAACAGTTCATAAGGAATATCATCTAGATGCTTGTGCCTAAACCTATTGGCACAAAATGGATCTTTCACAACAAGTCTGATGAACTTGGAAACATCACAATAAACAAAGCAAGGCTCATTGCTCAAGGCCACACACAAGTAGAAGGAATAGACTTTGAAGAAGTATTTGCTCCAGTTACAAGATTGGAATCCATCAGGCTTCTACTTGCAGTTGCATGTGTCGTAAAGACCAAGTTGTACCAGATGGATGTCAAGAGTGTGTCTCTAAATAGCATTCTAAAACAAGAAGCATATATGGAGTAACCAAAAGAATTTGAAGATCCCCAAAGATCTAGACAATGAATCACTACAATGTAACAGTGTTTTGATAACTCTTAGTTACAGCTGCTTTTTAAAAACTTCATGTTGCATATATTTCTGGCGTTTGAAAATAGTTATGCCATATATATATTTATTTATATATATATATATAATAGAAATTTGGTATTTTACTAATATATTTTAATTTATATATATATATATAATAGAAATTTGGTTAATCGATTTAATGGTATTTTACTAATATATTTTAATATATATACATATTATATATTAGAATTTCTTTGAAAATTTTTAACGGTAATTAGTAAGTGCAATTAATTTGCAATCGTTAATGTTCATAATTGTCAAACTATTTTATCAAATTTGTGATTTTAATTTCAAATATTCCTAAATTAAGAGGATTTAATTTTAATTGGCTTTATTTTATTTTTCAGGTTTTTGAAGAAAACAATTGAATTTTGGCTAGTTTACCAAGCAAAACCCAAAAGTTGAGCCCAAGAAAAGCCCAATTCGCCCAAAACCCATCGCCCATCATTCACCAAGCCGAATAGAGCCGCGAGCCGAGCCAAGAAGTCATGAGCCGAGCTAAGCCGACTGCGTGTTAATCATCACCGACCGCAGGTGGGACCCAATCGCCCTCGAGCGCTGGCGCGTGACTGGGCCCACTCTCCTCGCGTGAGTTCCTCACACCGCGTCGCGGCAAACTTTCTCTCTCTTTCGTGGGACCGCGTGCGATTACTCCTCCAGCCAAAATAAGCTCGTGTCCCGGTGTTCCCCCACACGCCGCGTTTCCCGCAAGCCGTTCCCTCTCCGCGAGTTCCTCTCCGTGCGGCGTCCCGTCTTCCTCCGATGGTCCACCTATGGCCACATTTCTCCACGTCTGAATAGCATGGCGACACGTGTCCCACTTTCGAAACGTGATGATATTTCTCCCGGATTAAGCCTTGTAACTTAATTAAGCATCCGGTTTTACATTTTAACATCAAAACTATAAATAGGATCATTATCAAGGTGATTGGGGTTGGATTTTTAGAGCCTAAATTCTCACATATTTTCTTGTTCTTATTCTCATATTTTCTTTTTAGAATCTTATGAGAATTATGTACAAGTTAGGCTAGAGTATTTAGGTGAGGCTAGAGGATCCTATATGTGTAGTGAATTTATTTGGATTTTCGATTCTCCAATGGTTTGTAAGTTTTATACATTTGAGTAAATAATTTTCTTTTATCATATTTCTTCTTCTTATCAATGTATTTTATTGTCAACTCTCATATAAATCTAGTCATGCTCTTTTTATGTGATTGTTGCATTATATTATATATTGATCGGTATTATTTTATGAGTAGTCTTTTACTGCATTATTGCCAACGGTATATTGTCGCTTTTGGATTTCTCATAAGATAATGTTTCCTAATTTTAAACGTTATAATTTTATTTACTCGAATACATTTTTAATTCATATGTTCTTCAAATATTTATTTTCCGATTGATTGTTTGGGATGTGAAACTTTCAATTAAGTCAATTTAAGAATCAAAATCCAAATAGGTGAACAAAGCATATGGAGGATTCTCAAAGCCTTACCACTTTTATTTATTGAATTTTCTCTATTTTAAATTGTTAAAAAAAATCAAAAACACTTATTCTTTTCTCCGTTTGATTGCTTACTTTCCTAACGCTTTTTGTTTGCTAATCATATCTTGTTCAATTTAACACTTCTTCGTGGGATCGACCGTTCAAATTGTACTACAATTGACCGCTTGTTTTTGTACACGTTTGGGCGTAATCAAATTTTGGCGCCATTGCCGGGGAGGTGCATCAACAAGATTGTTCAGAAGATAATTAGCCAAAAAGGTTGGTATTATTCATCTTTTATTTATTTATTTACTTTTGCTTGGCACGTTTTATAAAAAAAACAAAAATAAAACCCGTGTTGCTGTATTCCTCTCTTTCTTACTTTTTGTTCTCCACTTTCTCACGTTTTTCAATAACCCATGTTCTTCAATATATATTTGTTTAAAAAAAAAAATTTGTTGCTGGGGAGGCATTCCAAAAAAAAAAAAAACACGTTCTTTCCGCGCTCTTCATTTGTTTTTATTTTTAATATTTTTTCCCTTTTTAGTTTTAAAATTAATTGTGAATTGATTTTGTAATCTTTTATTTTTGGTAAATTAGGATTTTATTTTGTTTCCTCATTTGTATATTTTAATTGTTGCCTTATTTAATTTTTTTTTCTTTTATAGTTTCATTAACTCTTAGGATTATAACTAGGATTGTAATTAATTGACTAATTTAGATTCCTAATCTAGAATTTTCATAATTTGGTAGATTTAGGTTTTTGACTTTAGGAATAGTTTCCATTAATTAGATTACATTTCATAATTTACTCAATAAAATTTAATAATTACATTTGAGAATAATTGTGTGATTACGTGGAAAGTATAATCTGTGGGAGTTCTGTCTAGGAAAGTTGGCACTTAAGCGGGCCTCGCCCCACCAATCTTTCCTGGGAACGTTGTTCTGTCTATGAGACTATTCATTGAGCCAAGAGCTATAGTCTTTCCTGGGAGCACTCTCGGAGGTTACAATTTACGTTACTATATAATTATTTTCTTTTTGATTAAAAAAACAAAAAATAAAAAAAAACAAAAAAAACAAAAAAAAGGTGAAACGTTATAGGGTGAATGAATCGTTATAGAGACGAATTAGGGAGATTCACAATAAAACCGGAGGACCCTAGTGAAGTTTCTTCCCACAAGTCTAGTCCTCCCTCGACCCCAGGCTCATTCGCAGTTGCAAATCTGTTAGCAATGGCTCAAAACGAGGAAGTCCAGCAGAAGACGTTAAACGATTATCTCCACCCTACGCGTACGGCCACACCATCATGCATAATGTTTCCCCCAAATATGCCAAATTTGGATTTCAAGCCAGGCATGATCCAACTCCTGCCGACCTTTCACGGGTTAGAGAGCGAGAATCCATACGTTCATATTAGGGAATTTGAAGAGGTAGTGGCCACTTTTCACAACCGAGCTGAAGTCGTGGACTCTGTGTCAATTGAAATTCTTTCCTTTCTCTTTGAAGGACAAGGCTAAAAGATGGTTGTATTCCCTACGACCTAGGTCTATTGGAAGCTGGGAAGAAATGACGACATCATTTTTCAACAAGTATTTCCCTCACCATAAGACCAATGGTCTGAAGCGACAGATCTCAACCTTTACCCAAAAGGACAATGAAACTCTGTATCAAGTTTGGGAACGGTTCAAGGATCTGTTAAATCAGTGTCCTCACCATGGTTACGAGAGTTGGCACCTCGTCAGTTATTTCTACGAAGGACTCACGATTCGAGAGCGCCAATTTGTGGAGATGATGTGCAATGGTGAATTTCTCCAAAAGGATCCCGAGGAGGCTTTTGAGTATCTCAACGAGTTAGCCAAAAAAGCCCACACTTAGACTGGACCTAGTGCTACTGATAGCACCAATAGGTCCCGACCGGTTGAAATCTATCAATTAAGGGAGGAGGACAACCTCAAAGCCCAAGTCGAATCATTGACAAGGAAAATCGAGGCCCTCAAAGGCAAAGAAGGTAGAGGAATCCACACGGTCGCAAGGGCAGAAACACATGAGCCATGCTTTGTCTGTGGTATGGTGGAACATCTAGCTAAGGATTGCCCTGCTCATGGTGAAATGAGAGGAGTTTATGAGGAGCAATGCAATGCCTTAAGGGCATACAACAAACCCTTCTCTAACACATACAATCCTGGCTGGAGGAACCATCCAAACTTCAGTTGGAGAGATTCCAACCAAGCAGAACCATCAGGAGGACAATGGAGAACTGTGCAACAGCTGTAACCACCAAAGGCGTATTCTGCACCTCAATACAATTCGCATAAGCCAAGGAGTTCTCTTGAGAACACCTTACAATCTTTCATGGAGGCGCAAAGTAAGACAAATCAAAATTTTGAGTCACTTTTCACACAAATGGTGGAGGAAAGTAAAGAAATGAAGAGCCAAATCATGAAATTGACTGGAGCTTTGGCTGTTCAAGAACGCGGCAGGTTCCCTTCACAAGCTCAGTCAAACCCAAAGGGTCAACATATGGCGCAAACCTCATGTCTTGATAATCAAAATGTTAAGGAGGTGAATGCCATCAGTACTCATAGTGGTAAGATTATGGAAGAACCATCTACAAGTGCCACCGCTTCGAGTAGTAAGGAAGTTGTCCCTAAGAAAAATGAGCCAACAAATGTTCTGGTACAGGTGCCTTTTCCCTAAGCTCTGCGTTCAACTGGAAAGTACTGGAACACCAAAGTGAGATCCTAGAGCACTTGACTCAAGTGAAGATTAATCTTCCTTTGCTTCATGTTATCAAGCAAGTGCCTGCTTATGCTAAGGTTATCAAGGATTTGTGCACTATCAAAAGGAAGCACCATGTCAAGAAGACAGCATTCTTGACAGAACAGGTAAGCGCGGTGATTGACCAGAAAACACCGCTCAAGTACAAGGATCCCAATTGTCCCACAATTTCCTGTCTAATTGGGACACATGAGTTCAGCCACGCTTTGCTTGATCTAGGAGCGAGTGTTAACCTCATGCCATACTCTGTCTACTCGCAACTTGGTCTTGGAGAAATTAAGCCCACATTTGTGGTTCTGCAGCTGGCTGATTGCTCAATCAAGAAGCCTCGGGGGATAGTTGAGGATGTTTTGGTTTAAGTTGATAAGTTCTATTACCCCATTGACTTTCTAGTCTTTGATACTCAATCCGTGGTGAGTATGGAGTCCAAGATTCCCATAATCCTCAGAAGACCTTTCCTTGCTACAGCCAATGCTCTCATCAACTGCAGGAATGGTCTGATGAAGATATCTTTTGGGAACATGACTTTGGAGGTGAATGTTTTTCACATTGCAAAGCAACCATGTGATGATGACGAGTGCCACCAAACATTTCTAATTGACACACTCATCTCGGAGGAGGTTCAATTGTGTAGCAATTCTGATGATTTTGACGATTTCCTCCGAATTTTTGAATCTGAGAGTTCTGGTCCTTGTGAGTTGGCCAACAATGTCACCATTTTCAAAGACTCACAAGGCAGAGGAACCAAGTTTTGGCAACCACGCTTTGAAGAGCTACCTAGAGAGAAAGAAAAGCCAAAACCATCCACCGAAGAGACCCCAAACCTCAAGCTGGCTCAACTGCCTGAGAATCTGAAACATGTCTTCCTGGGAGCTGGTGATACCTTTCCTATCATCATTTCATCTAAACTTGATGCATTTCAAGAGCAGCGGTTAGTTGACATGCTGCGTGAACATAAATCGGTATTAGGTTGGACGATTGCCGACATTAAGGGTATTAGCCCCTTAATTTGCTCTCATCACATCAATTTGGAAGACGGGGTTAATCCACGAAGGGATCCCCAAAGTAGACTGAACCCGACGATGAAATAGGTCGTGAAGAATGAAGTCTTGAAGCTTCTGGATGCAGGAATCATCTATCCAGTCGCTGATAGCAAGTGGGTCAATCCAACTCAGGTAGTACCTAAGAAATCCGGGGTGACAATGGTGGAAAATGAGAAAGGGGCTCTTGTTCCCACAAGAACTATGACGGGTTGGCGAATGTGCATTGACTATCAAAAGCTGAACGCCGCCACCTGTAAAGATCACTTTCCGATTCCATTTATTGACCAAATCCTAGAATGTGTGGCTGGTCATCCTTACTATTGCTTTCTTGATGGCTACTCAGGCTATTATCAAATCGAGATCGCATTAGAGGATCAGGACAAAACTACATTTACCTGTCCTTTTGGTACTTATGTTTTTCGGCGTATGTCATTTGGGCTGTGTAATGCACCAGCCACCTTCCAGAGGTGCGTGATGAGCATTTTTAGCGACATGGTCGAGAAGTGTATGGAAGTGTTCATGGATGATTTGGCCGTCTTCGGTGACTCATTCGACTCATGCCTTCTCAACTTAGAAACTATGCTTAAGAGATGTGAAGAGAAGAGTCTCGTGCTTAACTGGGAGAAGTGTCATTTCATGGTGCCATCTGGCATAGTCTTGGGGCATGCTGTTTCTGAAAGAGGGATTGAAGTTCATCAGTCCAAAATTGAACTCATCTCAAAGTTGCCCACCCCCAAGACTGTCAAAGACATTCGATCTTTTCTAGGGCATGCTGGTTTTTACAGGAGGTTCATACAAAACTTTTCAACAATTTCTCGTCCGCTTTGTAACCTCTTGGCCAAAGACACCTGTTCGATTGGACACAAAAGTGTGAGGATTCTTTTCAAACGCTTGTGGTGATGTTAACATCTGCCCCCATCAGTCAGTCACCAGATTGGAGCTTACCCTTTGTGATCATGTGTGACGCAAGCAATTATGATGTGGGGGCTGTCCTAGGTCAACGAAGGGAAGGAAAGCCCTTTGTTGTGTATTACGCGAGTAGAACTCTAAATAGTGCTCAAATGAATTACTCAACCACTGAAAAAGAGTTGCTCGTTGTAGTCTTTGCACTTGACAAGTTTCGTGCATATTTGATCAGTTCACCCATCACCGTCTTTACAGATCATGCCACCCTCAAGTATCTCCTTTCCAAAAAGGATGCTAAGGCGCGATTAATTAGGTGGATCCTTCTATTGCAGGAATTTAACTTGACCATTAAGGACAAGAAAGGTGTCGAGAATGTCGTTGCCGACCATCTATCTAGATTCGAGTTCAATGATCCCGCTGATGGCCCTGCCATCTGCAATAACTTCCCTGATGAAAATCTTTTCGCCGTCACTAAGCTGCCTTGGTACGCTCATATCGTAAACTACTTGGCGACGGGCGAACTTCCTTCTAATTGGAATGCCTAAGATAAACATAAGTTCTTGGTTGAAGTATGAAACTTCTATTGGGACGATCCATATCTTTTCAAGTATTGTCCCGACCAAATCATGAGATGGTGCATTCCTGATGATAAAATCACTAGTGTCCTGAACTTCAGCCATAACGATGCATGTGGTGGTCATTTTTCTGTGAAAAAGACCGCCGCAAAAATCTTCTAGTGTGGTCTTTATTGGCCTACTTTGTTCAAAGACACTAATCAATTATGTCGTTCCTGTGCCCGGTGCCAAAAGATAGGTGCTTTGTCCCGCCGCCATATGATGTCTTTGAACCCGATTCTCGTGATCAAAATATTCGATTGTTAGGGGATCGACTTTATGGGTCCATTTCCACCTTCTTCTGGGTACCTTTACATCCTACTCGCTATGGATTACGTTTCTAAATGGGTTGAAGCCGTGCCGTGTCGAACCAATGATAATGCAACAGTTGTTAAGTTCTTAAAGGAGAATGTGTTATCTAGGTTTGGCACTCCACGTGCTATCATCAGTGATCAAGGCACTCATTTCTGCAACCGTTCATTTGAGGCTCTTATGCGCAAGTACGGTGTACTTCATAAGGTTGCTACTGCCTATCATCCACAAACGAATGGCCAAGTTGAGTTGGCGAATAGGGAGATCAAACAAATTCTAGAAAAGACGGTAAACTCCGACCGCAAGGATTGGTCCTTACATCTTCTTGACGCTCTCTGGGCATACCGCACTGCTTACAAATCTCCTCTTGCGATGTCTCCCTATAGGCTTGTCTTTGGGAAAGCCTGTCATTTACCTGTCGAGCTCGAACATAAAGCTTATTGGGCCATCAAGGCCCTTAACTTTGATCTCAATGCTGCAGGTATTCAAAGAAAACTCCAATTATCTGAGATTGAGGAGTTAAGGAACGACGCATACGACAATTCCAGGATCTACAAGGCAAAAATGAAAGCGGCTCATGACAAGCAGATCCTGAGAAAGAATTTCGAGCCAAATCAGCGGGTGCATCTTTATGACTCCCGTTTGCATCTCCACCCAGGTAAGTTAAGGTCGCGGTGGACTGGTCCTTTTGTGGTGAAACAAGTTTTTCCCAACGGTGTTGTTGAGGTCGAGGACCCAAGCGATGGGAAAGTATTCAGAGTAAATGGCCAGAGACTGAAGCATTACATTGAGCGTGTGAGCCAAGCTGAAGAGATCATTCTCGAGGCTCCGATTTACCAAAGTTTACAAGTTTGCTTCAAACCCTATTGTACCATATTTTTGTTTCTTTGTGTCGTTTGGTGTGCTTTGTGTGTTTTTAATTTTAGTTTGATTTTCTGTGATTTTATATTTGTTTGTGTTCTGGAGAATCAGTTTAGGAAGCTCGGCTCAGTTCCAATGTTCATCATCCAGGTGTTCTCTTTCCCTGTCTCCTTCGTATTGCATATAATTTTAGACATTGAGGACACTTTCTGATTTTGGTTGGGGGTGGTGAGCATATTCATGCGTGAGATTAATTTTTGTCTTGTGGTTATTTTGGGTCAAAATTTTTGCGAGATTAACTGAGTATGATTTCAAAATTTTTGGTTTGAGTCAGTTTTTGCTATCTTAATTACCAAGAAATGATTTCCAGAGTTATTTTTGAGCTAGACCTTGTGGTAAGATGGTTGTTGACACATTTAGTTGAGAAAAATTCTCGAGTTTAAGGTTTCCATTTTTGGTGAGTTGTGAGAGTTGAGAAAATAGCTTTTTGAACTTTCATTGATCTTTTGAGTTGGTTGAGTCATTAAAGGAGCACATTTACTCGACTTGTAACATTTGCTTGAGGGATGATTTCTAGTTAGGAATAATTTTTAGAATTTGAGCCATGTGTTGTAGATAGTTATCATTTTTCTTTTACAAAAAAAAAAGAGAGAGCAAGAGCATCAATTATCATCAATGTTTACGTAGTTTGGTTGCACTAATGTCTTGTGCTGCATAGCAGCCAATCAAAAGAACGCCTTACTACATCAGCTTCATCAAATGTATGTTGTCTCTTGCCTCGAAAAAAAAAAGAGAAAAAAAAGAAAAGAAAAAAGAAAGAGTTTGTGTATATTTGTCTGTATTTTTCAGCTTTTTATTTGTTTATGAGATCTTCCTCTTGGCCAGAATGAAATCCCGAAATCTTGTTTACAGTTTGAGTAATGAATTGTTCCAGATATTTGATTTGCCTATCATTTGATCAATGTTTGTTTAATAGCTTGTCCTTAAAATGCCTTTTCTCACTTGAGCGTTAATTGTGACATTTCCAACTCCATGAGCGTAATCCCTTTGCAGCAAAATATTTCCGTCCCCCGTGAGGTAAATAGCGTTGAGACTTTACCTTGGTGAGTTTTTCGATGCTATTTGTGTTAAGGAATGTGGTAAGAAGGATACGGTTTGGTGCACACACACACGACTCTGGAGTTATGACTGAAGTAGTTTTGATAGCATTTTCTGATGACTTACTAATGTTTTGTTTGATTGCTTAGGTGATTTTGAAGGTTTTGATTTGAATTTTCAGCTTGACATGATTTTTCTTTCGCTTGAATTGCTAGAGACTAGCAATAAGCCGGTTTGGGGTTGTGATAAGTGCACGAATTTGCACTTTTAATGCTCATAATTGTCAAACTATTTTATCAAATTTGTGATTTTAATTTCAAATATTCCTAAAGTTAGAGGATTTAATTTTAATTGGATTTATTTTATTTTTCAGGTTTTGAAGAAAACAATTGAGTTTAGGCTGGTTACCAAGCAAAACCCAAAAGTTGAGCCCAAGAAAAGCCCAATTATTTAAAACCCATCATCCATCATTCAGCCAAGCCGAGCCGAGAGCCGCGAGCCGAGCCAAGAAGCCGCGAGCTGAGCCAAGCCGACACGTGTCAATCATTACCGTACCGCAGGCCGTGGGACCCAGCTGTCCCCTCGCAGACGCGCGCCTGGCGCGCACTGCCCACTCTCTGTGCAAGTTCCCCTCATGCGCGCGTCAGGCAAGCTTTCTTTCTCTTTCACGTGGGACCCACGTGCCAGTGCTCCTCCAGCCAAATGTCGCCACATGTCCCAGTGTTCCCCCGCATACGTGCATTTCCCGCGCACGTTCCTTCTCCATGCGAGTTCCACTCCCGCGCGCGGCCAGTCTTCCACCGCGTGGTCCAGCTGTGTGCCACATTTCTCCCACGTGCGAAAGTGTCCCACTTTTAGAAACGTGATGATATTTCTCCCCGGATTAAGCCTTGTAACTTCTTAATTAAGCATCCGGTTTTTACATTTTTAACACATCCAAAACTCTATAAATAGGATCATTATCAACGTGATTGGGGTTGGATTTTTAGAGCCTAAATTCTCACATATTTTCTTGTTCTTATTCTCACATTTTCTTTTTAGAATTTTATAAGAATTATGTACAAGTTAGGCTAGAGTATTTAGGTGAGGCTAGAGATGATCCTATATGTGTAGTGAATTTATTTGGATTTTCGATTCTCCAATGGTTTGTAAGTTTTATACATTTGAGTAAATAATTTTCTTTTATCATATTTCTTCTTCTTATCAATATATTTTATTGTCAACTCTCATATAAATCTAGTCATGCTCTTTTTATGTGATTGTTGCATTATATTATGTATTGATCGATATTATTTTATGAGTAGTCTTTTATTGCATTATTGCCAATGGTATATTGTCGCTCTTGGATTTCTCATAAGATAATTTTTCCTAATTTTAAACGTTAGAATTTTATTTACTCGAATACATTTTTAATTCATATGTTCTTCAAATATTTATTTTCCGATTGATTGTTTGGGATGTGAAACTTTTAATTGAGTCAATTTAAGAATCAAAATCCAAATAGGTGAACAAAGCATATGGAGGATTCTCAAAGCCTTACCACTTTTATTTATTAAATTTTCTCTATTTTAAATTGTTAAAAAAATATCAAAAACACATATTCTTTTCTCCGTTTGATTGCTTACTTTCCTAACACTTTTTGTTTGCTAATCATATCTTGTTCAATTTAACACTTCCTCCTGGGATCGACCGTTCAAATTGTACTACAATTGACCGCTTGTTTTTGTACACGTTTGGGCGTAATCAGTAATCAAAATGGTTTCTGTCACGACACCAAAGATAGGGCTGTGATTATTAGGGTTTAATTAAACATTTAACTTAATTAAGCTAGATTAATTAAGGAAAATCTATGAAAATAAAATAAAATATAGAAATACAAAAATAGAATTAAAATATATTGCTCCGGAGTCTTTCTTTTACAAACAATATTTAAAACAGTCCATAGCGTTTAAAATTATACAACTTTGTGATAATATCAACCAAATACAGTTTATATACAGATATACACTACAACTCAAAATTAAAATTGTAAATTCAGAATAAACTAACCAATTTGAATCTCGCGCCTTTAATCCATTGGCATCCACTTGCCATTCTATAAATCTAAACTGCTAACTCTTGAAGGAGAGGTTAAAACATTGAATATAGAGGAAAAGTGTGTGACGACCCTAACTTTTGGTCATCATCCTATGCTCATACTTACCATTTCTTAACCTCTATGACGACCCTAGTTATAACTTCTTAAAATTTCAGGCCATATTTTTCATCATTTACCATGTATGTCAAAAATGTAGCAGCATTCGACAACATTCTATTACATTAGTCATCAAAATACATAAAACACTATTTTATTTTACATATAAAGTTTAGCAGCGTTTCCAAAACACGTGATGCATCCACAACCCACTTGCCCTAAGCATATCTTCTAAAGTTTGGATGGTACGCTCCGATTGTCCATCAGTCTGAGGATGAAAAGCTGTGCTAAATCTTAATTCTGAGCCCATGGCTTCTTGTAGACTCTTCCAAAACATGGAGGTAAAGCGGCTATCCTGATCTGAGACAATGGATAAAGGTATTTCATGCAATCTAACTATGTTGGTGACGTATAACTCTGCTAACTTGTCAAGGGTATGTTGGTTGTCGAATCGAATTCGGCGGTGGAAGCGCAGCGGAAAGGCGGATCGTGTATAACAAAAATTTTCATAAAACCTTTGAGATACTCTATAGATTATTTTAATTTATGCACGAATAAATTAATCTCATTAATTCTTTTATTAAGAAGTCAATTTAGAAAAATACCTGGAGGCCGACTCGGTTGATAACTTGAGTTCTTTGACCTCGAACAATCCTTGCTCCAAAGCTTTGTGTTTAGAAAACCAATGTCTTCCACGTTAATTCCTAGAATCCACGAAGACGTGTGTGTGGGCACACATGAGATAAAACGGGTTACAATAAACACTCAAATTTCCACAAACACCAACGCATGCATGATGTGGAATTTTTGGAGAAAATTTTTTTCCTTCCTCTCTACTTGAGAAATTCGGCCAGCCTTAACATTTACGGCTGAAAAAATTGTTTAAAAATTCCTATAGAGAAATTTCGGCCACCTCTAAAATTAGGGCAAAAAGCCATTCCGAAAATTTTCTCAAAAATAGTATTTATTGAGTAGAAGTCAAACTTCTAGAATGAATCAAATCTCTATCTCTAAGATAAAGCTTGTTAATTATCTACTATTTGAAGTTTAAACAAAATCTCCTATTCCCTTATCCCTTAGTGTGGCCGGCCAAGATGGGGACTCTCATCCCTGTGTGGCGCCAATACTAGATAGGGAAGGAAGAGAAAATCATCCTTTATCCTATAGTCCAATTTTATTTCAAATTCAAATTCAAATTTAAGTCAAACTTAAATTAATTTGAATTCTAAATTGAACAACTTGTCAAATAAGTTTAAATAGATAAATCTAGATGTGTTCAAATTCAAATTTAAATAATCACATTATTTAAATAATAATTAATTCTCAATTAATTATTTCGAGTGTTTAATTTTAGAATTCGTAATTCTAAAATTCCCATTTTGTCCTCTCGTGTGCGGTAGAATTACTAGGACGACGCGGGGACTAATGGACCTATAATTTCGAGCTCCAATAAAATTAATAATCAATTAAACACTTTAATTAATTAATTAATTCTATTAATTCCAATAGTTACTCCACTATAAACTTGGAATTGCACTCTTGAAATTATAGATATAAATTACTTCTAAACTGTGAAGTGTCCATTTGATATAGTCATTGTATATAGATCAATCCTCCATAAATAATTCATAATTAGAGTCAGGTAGAATCCGTTAACCTCTCTAATTATATCTTTATCCTTGAGTACCGTTGATTCTCTAATGGACAGTGATTCATAAAACACATTCATGAATCGGAGCTCCTAATGATCCAAGTACCGAATCAACCCTTAAGAGAATTATTTATCTACTTCTTTCTCAAGAAGGAGTGGATTCCATCTCTTATAATAACATTCCTAGCTACCTACTTCATCATGTCTCCAAAATACAAGGAATAGGATTTAGAATTTCAGAATCTGTACCAAGTAAATCAAAAGACACAAATCCATAAATAGGAGTATGTTAAGAACTCAGGATTAAGATCATTCTATATATGACCATCAATAGACTCAATTTGAATTTCTATACTTAACGAAAATTATTAGAAATTAATATTGTGTCTGTGTCCTTGTTCCACATAATCTCATTATACGAAATACACTCATTCAATATCTTACCATATTAACAGTGTGGATAACACCGTTCCATTCTAAATAGGAATGACATGTATTAATAATGTTTTAATTAAAGATTCCGTACTTTAATTAAATTCATTATGAACATTGCTTTTTAATTATTATCCTTAAACATTATCCTCTAATATATAACACTTATATACAATGTTTAAGGTTACATAAATAATCATGGAATTTTAATTGATATTCATAAAATATTCATAAATATATGCACATAAAATAATGAATAAACTCTTTTATTAAATAAATAATAAATATCCTATTACATCTCATGCTTCTAGGACACCATTCCCAACAGGGTATATGTCACTTTTATGGGTACAAAATGGGTAGATTTAGTCAATCTATCAACAATTACCCAGCTTGCATCATAACCTTCACTTGTTTTGGGTAGTCCTACCACAAAATCCATAGTTATATGCTCCCATTTCCATTCCTAAATATCTAACAGTTGCAGCTCTCTAGCTGGACGTTTATGCTCTGCTTTAACCTTTTGGCATGTTAAACAACGACTAACGTAGTCCATGATGTCATTTTTCATATATATGCACCAAAAGTGTTGTTTTAGATCTTGAAACATCTTAGTCACTCCTGGATGTATCAAATAAGGGGTATTATGAGCTTAAGAAAGAATTTGACTCTTAGGATCTTTATCTTTTGGAACAAAAATTCTTCCTTGAAACATAAGTATTCCCTTATCAGAGACTTTGAATTCTGTCTCTTTTCCTTCTTCAGCTTCTTTCCAATATTTATCAAGAGTAGAATCTTGACGTTGAGCTCCTGTCATCTTGTCAAAAATAGATGGTTGTATCTATAGAGTGGCTAATTTACCTGTAATTAGCTCCAACCCTAATGAATTAATATCCTTTTGTAAAAGTGCTGGAAATCTATCCAATGACATATGACTTAATTCGGTAGTCTTACGACTTAAAGCATCAGCTACCCTATTGGCTTTTACAGGGTGATAAAGGATTTCACAATCATTATCCTTTACTAACTCCAACCATCTATGCTGTCTCATATTAAGTTCTTTCTGTGTAAAGAAATACTTGAGGCATTTGTGTTCAGTGAAAATCTGACATTGTGCACCATATAAATAATGCTTCCATATCTTTAAAGCAAAAACTACTGCTGCTAATTCAAGATCAGTAGGATAGTTTCTCTCATGAGTTTTCAATTGTCTAGATGCATACACAATTACCATTCCATTTTGCATCAATACCGCTCCCAGCCCTAGTTTGGAAGCATCACTGTATACATCAAACTTTTCTCCTTCCTTTGGAATAGTAAGGATTTGTCCAGTAGTCAGCTTTTGTTTCAATTATTGAAAACTTTCTTCACACTTCTCAGTCCATTCATACTTCTTTTCTTTTCGTGTGAGGGTAGTGAGTGGTGCAGCTAGTTTTACAAAACCCTCTACAAATCTTCTGTAATACCCGGCCAAACCTAAGAAACTACGAATCTCTGTTACGTTTCTTGGTGCGGGCCAGTTACTAACAGCTTCAATCTTTGCTAGATCCACCGAGATTCCATCCTTTGAGACTACATGTCCTAAGAAATGAACTTTATTGAGCAAAAATTCACACTTGGAGAATTTAGCATATAGCTGATGTCTTTTCAGCGTTTGAAGAATAGTTCTTAAGTGTTCTTCATGTTCCTTATTATTCTTTGAATAAATTAGTATGTTGTCAATAAAAACGATAACAAATTTATCCAAATATTCCTTGAAAACACGATTCATCAAATCCATAAAAGCTGCTGGGGCATTAGTTAGTCCAAAGGGCATCACAAGAAACTTGTAGTGTCCATAACGCGTTCTGAAAGCCGTCTTAGATATATCTTCATCCTTAATCTTCAATTGGTGGTATTCAGATCGCAAATCAATCTTTGAGAATATCGCCGCCCCTTTGAGTTGGTCGAATGAGTCATCGATCCTAGGCAGAGGATATTTATTCTTTATCGTGACCTTATTGAGCTCACGATAGTCATACACATTCTTAATGTGCCATCTTTCTTTTTTACAAACAATATAGGGGCTCCCCAAGGTGAATAACTTGGTCAGATAAATCATTTGTCCATTAATTCTTGCAGTTGCATTTTTAATTCCTTAAGTTCTGCTGGAGCGATCCTATAAGGAGCCTTTGAAATTAGTGCCATTCTAGGTAAAAGTTTGATTTCAAACGAAATCTCATGTTCTTGTGGCAATCCTAGAAATTCTTTCAGAAAGACTTCCAGAAAATCTTAAACTATTGGCACATCTTTTGGTTGCAACTTATCAATTTTAGTCGTATCCACAACATGAACTAAATATCCTTCGCAACCACTTGAAAGTAATTTCTTTGCTTCCATTGCATTAATTACATAGTCAAAAGTTTCTTCCCCATTGGGTCGGAAAATCACCTTCCTATTACACAATCGATAGTAGCTTGATATTTTCCTAAGAAATCCATTCCTAGGATGATGTCGTAGTCGATTATCTTTAATATGACTAGATTTGTGTATATCTCCCTGTTAGCTATGACTATTGGTACATGCTCTAACCTAAATTCTGGCAATAGAATTTTCCCGGATGGCAAGGTAGTCCTAAATGTCTGACCAATTCTATTCATAGCATAATTTAATTTCTCAGCAAATCCATATGATGCAAATGAATGTGATGCACCGGAATCAAATAATGCATACTAAGTGCTGAGCAATAGTAAGCTGACCTGTCACGACTCTTGACGTGCCAGCTTCTGCATCATTTCTCATGTATGCCAACAACCTAGCATTGGTTTGCGATGGGGCTTCTATTCCATCTTGCTGAGGTTGCTTTTCCTCAACTCTTATCTACATCGCATTTGCCTGGTTAGTAGGCTGTCTATTTGAATTCTAAGGACGATTCTAGGAATAATGGCCCTCTTTGCCACATGTATAGCAACTGTTTGTTCCATAACGGCATACACCCGAATGTTTCTTTCTGCACTTAGAGCAGTCAACTATATTTGTGTTGCGATCTTGCCTCTGTTGCGGACTTTGGGAATTAAAGTTTTGATTTCTATCAAATTTTCTCTTCCTCTTATTCGAGTTTTGGTTATTTTGTGGACAACTCTGCAGAGGTCAATTTCCTTGACCAGTTCTGTTAGCTTGGTTACTCTGACCAGCTTGATTATTCTTTTGATTCCCCTTTTGGGTTTGCTTTGCTTGGGCTTGTTCCTTTTTCTTGGCATCCCAGAATTTGGTTCTTTCTTCTTTAGCTTGGGCTAGGTGATATTCTGCTCGAATTGATCTACCAACACAATCCACCACTATTGTGGGTGGTATTTCCCCACTGTCAACTACTGTAGCTATTTCGGGGTGAAACATCACTAACATTCATCACACCCTTTCCATTTCTATTGGCAATAGCTGAGGGCATAACCTTGCTAATCGATCAAACTTACGACAAGCCTCCATAACAATCATATCACCTTGCTTCAAGTTATTGGATTCATTTTGTTGAGCTCGGAGACCTACAGTATCATAGTACTTAGTATTGAATTCCCCTAAGAATTCATTCCAAGTCATCATTGCTACATTCCTTCTTATTACCACTGTCTCCCACCATAGCGGGCATCTTTCTTTAACACATATGAAGCACAGAGAACTTTTTCTTGCGCTGTTAGATTCATGAAATCTAAAATCATTTAGAGTGAAGTTAACCACTCCTCAGCTTCTAGCGGGTCAGTGGAACCTTCAAATTCTGGTGGCTTCATCCTACGGAACCGTACATATAATGGTTCCTGATTAGCAATCGGCATATCTTATGGCACCATTTCTGGCATCGCCACAGGCTCTGGTTGCGGTGCTGGTTGAACAGGTGGCGCTCTTCTTCACTCCTGATCCTAGTCTCTTTGCTCTAACTGTGCCCGTAAATTTCTATTTTCATTCTCTTGAGCCTCAAGTCTGGCTCGTAAATTAGCTACGGTGGCAGCTAAATCCCCTCCTAGTTCTTGGACCAATTGTTCTCTACGTGGACGAACCATGTTTTCGTGTGTCTACATAAGAGGAGTAATGGTAAACATGGTTAAATTTCCAGATATGTGTATATGTATAAATCTAAATAAATCATAACATCATTTCATAACATAAAGTTGTTTTAAAAATAGTACAACTTTTATTAAATGTGGTGGCATTCTGGCAGTATTTTAACCACACTTATCATTTTTTTTTTAAATGCATTCCTAGGTAACAACATTTTTTTTCCTATATTTGATTCATTTGTATACCTGTATACACATACATACACATATCCGCTCAAACATACATATACATTCATCATTCATTACTTACACAAGACAAGTATGATTATCTTATACATCCATAGTACATTTTTTTTTTTACATTGCCAAAATGTAACATCATCATCAAAATGTTACATCATATTGTACATTAGCTTAATTCCCAGTGGCCTCCCAAAAATCTTCCACCGGATCTTCTTCCTCACTTGTATTTGCAGTGTTTTGGGAATCCACATTTGCTTGTCCCTATTGTTGGGGTGATGATGTTGTTCCAATTTTTACTCCAGAACACACTCCACTGATCTATTTCTACATAGGTATTCTCTCTGCCTACATTCAAACCCCATTCGACGCTCACTAACACGTCGTTCCTGCTCCTCTCGTTCTAAAGCTAAAATTTCTTCTAATTTCGCTACTTCCTCTACAAACTGGGTGAGGGTATACGTAACTTCCCATCATGGAAATACCATAGTTTGTAACTCTTCTGTTAACCCCCTCCATAATGTGAAACATGCATCCTGTTCTTTTAACTCAATAGTGGTATCAGTCATAATCTCACTAAAGAACTGATCAGCGTAGATTGCCACAGTGTCATAAGGTCACATCTTAAATTTATCGACCTTGTGTATATACTTCTCCATTCTCTTAAATTCAGTCTCCCAATATGTGGTTGAGCCTGTGAGGTAGAGGCAACCTCTGGTGCCATCCTTACAGGTACCTCTCTTGGTGGAAATTGAGCTAGCAATAAACTACAAAAGTTGCCCCATGGCACCTCATGTGCATTTCTTGTTTCCACCGCACCTCTCCAAAATTGTCTAGCATCATACTCTAATAGGCCGGCGGCTAGAATCACCCAATCACTCTCATCAATATCACAGGCTACCATCAAATATTCAATTCATTGTAGCAAATCCTGTAGTTTGGTTGGTTGAGCCTAACCATCATACATAGGTGGGTTACACTGATAAAGTGCAAAAGCAGCTCTTGCGGTGACCTTAAATCCTATTGATCTCTAATCATTGCTACTTGCATGTCCCTATTAATTGGGGGTGGCTTAGCTACTCTAATAGGCCGTAAGGGTTGTATGGGTACCTCTATAGGAATAGGTTCCACTTCTTGTACCGAAGGTAGACTATGCGGACGTCTTCTCCTTCCTGGACCCCGAATACTTCTTCTATGCAAACCTCTGGGTATCATCTGAGTTCGCCTTATTTGAACCATATCATATATCCTATAAGGACAAAATTCACACATTGAATTCTAAATTCAAAAGAATGAATAACTTACTTGGACAATGTAGAGTCAGATGCTCATCAAAATGTGGGTGGGTGGCAAAACTGTCGCTCTGATACCAACTGTGATGACTCTAACTTTTGGTCATCATCCTATGCTCATACTTATCATTTCTTAACCTCTATGACAACCCTAGTTATAACTTCTTAAAATTTCAGGCCATTTTTTTTCATTCTTACCATGTACGATAAAATGCTGTAGCATTCTGAAAACATTCTATTACATTAGTCATCAAAATACATAAAAAACTATTTTATTTTATATAAAAAGTTCAACAGCGTTTCCAAAACACGTGATGCATCCATAACCTCCTTGCCCACATTCTACTACTATACCCTCTCTGCATGCCCAACATCAAGTTTTAGGGAGCTGGTGCCTTACCCGTGCTTCCTATAACACGAACAAACTTAATGAGCTTTTGCTCAGCAAGTATCAATAGGTCATAATAGATGCAATAATTATGCATACCCATATATGCATTCATGTCATATAGCCTACTACAGAATTCTAAACAACTTTCATTCTGTGTTTCTCATTCTTTTCATTCTTGTTTACGAATTTAGAAATTAAATTCCGCTGGAAGGTGATGTAATATAGAATACTAGTATGTATGTTCAGTTCTAAGAAGAAGATATTACAACCATTGTCTTAGTAAAGAACAACGGACTGTAATAAATTATGACAAGTTTTCGGAAACTAGTTTGATATCCGAATCTTTAAAGTAATAGCAAGATATGTTATTAGCGTAACAACATAACATGTTAAGAACCCGATGGTTAAAGTAAAGAAAAAAAAATTTACTCGCACATGAACGTAAATTAAAGAGACAATAGTCTAACAACGAATAATGGATTAGACTATAGCTTAGCCCATTAGTAGAGTAGTATAAGGAATGGCGACCGTGCCGCGAGGGCACGGGTCGCCACATTCCGTAATTTTAAAATTCCCATTTTGCCCTTTGTGTCTGGTAGAATTACAAGGACGACGCGGGGACTAATGGACCTATAATCCCGAGCTCCAATAAAATTAATAATTAATCAAACACTTTAATAAATTAATTAATTCTATTAACTCCAATAGTTATTCCACTATAAACATGGAATTGAACTCTCGAAATTATAGACATTAATTACTTCTAAACTGCGAAGTGTCCATTTGGTATAGTCATTACATATAGATCAATCCTTCATAAATAATTCATAATTAGAGTCAGGTAGAATCCGTTAACCTCTCTAATTACATCTTTATCCTTGAGTACTATTGATTCTCTAATGGATAGTGATTCATAAAACACATTCATGAACCAGAGCACTCTTACTATTCCAAGTACCGAATCAACACTCCAGAGAATTATTTATCTACTTCTTTCTCAAGAAGGAATGGATTCCATCTCGTATAATAACATTCCCAACTACCTATTTCATTATGTCTCCAAATACGAGTTTGTTAAGAACTCAAGATTAAGATCATCCTATATATGACCATCAGTAGACTCAATTAGAATTTCTATGCTTAACGGAAATTATTAGAAATTCATATTGTGTCTGCGTCCATGTTCCACATAATCTCATTATGCGAAATACACTCATTCAATATCTCGCCATATTAACAGTGCGGATAATGATGTTCCATTCTAAATGGGAATGACATGTATTAATAATGTTTTAATTAAAGATTCTGAACTTTAATTAAATTCATTATGACACTTTACTTTTGATTATTATCCTTAAACATTATCCTCTCGTATACAACACTTATATACCATGTTTAAGGCTACATAAATAATCAAGGAATTTTATTTGTTATTCATAAAATATTCATAAATATATGCACATAAAATGATGAATAAACTCTTTTATTAAATAAATAATAAATATCCTTTTACATCTCATGCTTCTAGGACACTATTCCCAACAAAGGATTCTAGGAAATATTATCCTGTACAATAATTCTAATAAATTTCTTGATCACGACAAAAAGTGAGCAAAAGACCCAGATACTAAATAAATAAATGAAAGTACAGGCCCAAACGAATCAGTCGGAACCAAACAATGTTTTCACTTAAAGGTTAATAAATTTCAATTCCAGATTTCAGCCAACCAGCAAGTAATTTAATGATAAATTACTTATGACCAATGCAAGGCCAAACACCACCATAGCGGCCCGTCTGAGTTTTTTGTTCTACCCCTAAGGATACAATCTCCATATCCTGTCTAGGCCATCAGCGAGCTTACCAGTTCGCAAGATATCTTACCAAAAGAAAATGTTCATTAAAACTTTAAATCAGTTCATTATGAGATCAATAGTAAGAATCAATCTATTGTCTTTAAACACTTTTCTTTATCAAACATGTTTTATCTTTAAAAACATTTGCATAGGCCAAAAAACTTTAAAACAGGCTAACAAGGATATGGACAAGAATATCCTACCTCTTGGAGGTTTATTATATTGATAACTTCACGTTGCCCAACTATCTATTCTTGAAGCTCCACAGCTTGCTCTGAACCTTAATGAATCTATTTAATTCACCTCGATCTACGTGCACAGTACTGGTAGACTTTTGAAAGTAGTGAAATTGGTGCAAACGAAAGTCACCATTGCGTTCAGCACGTCGAATCGAGTCGAGATATGGTCTCAAATCTTTGATCGGACGTCGAGAATGTAATGTCCAGGAAAATCCAATAATTAGTAAGTAGAATTAAGTATGGATTTTCCATAATTACGTCGATAAATCATAAGAAAATATAAGTATATAGCTTATAATATTAAAATTTTGCATTAGTTACGAGAAATTGTTATAAGAAAAAGAGAAGGTGTAACACCTCAAGGAATTAAACAAGATTAATTAAGGTAATTAAGATTTATTAGTGTGCTTAATATGGTTTAATTAATTAATTATTGATTATTAATTGTTTCTGATGTATAAATTTAATTATTTCCAAGGGATTTAAATATTTTCAGTAATTATATTTTCACCCCAGAAGTGTGTGTAGACACATTTTCTGTGCTGCCTTTTTAATTTTGTGACACTTGTATTTTTCTTTTCTTTTTCTTTTCCTTCCTTTTTCCTTCTTTCCCATGCATCTGTTTCTCCCTCTCCTTCATTGTCATTTCTATCTCTCTCTCTCTCTCTCTCTCTCTCTCTCTCTCTCGTTCGTTCCTCTCTCTCTCTTTCTCGTTCAAATCTTCACCAAATCATCCAGATTTCGATCCAAAGAAGCATTTCAAGAAGTTTTCAACTTCAAGAAAAGGATTTGGGGTAAGATTTCTAAAAAACCTCTCTTAAATTTTGAATTTGTCAGACTAAAAAGCCTATTTTGGTTCAACATGGATTTTGTTGGTTTTGTGCTTATTTTCTTTGGATCGGCCGTGTTGGCCATCCTGCATTGATCCCATCAGTTGACCTATGCAGTCGACCTGATTGCACTCCACCAGGTTGACCTATACAGTCGACCAGATTGCACTCCACTAAGTTGACCTATGCAGTCGACTGGATTGCACACCACCAGTCGACCGGTGGTGTTGCACATCTCTGCCACCGGTCGACCGGTGTACACGGGGTTTGACCCTGTTGATAAGTGAGTTTTAACTCACTCATTTAATATCCTGAAATTGGATAATTTGCAATATCTTGAAAGTTTTTAGGTTGTTTTAATATGTTTGTGAGTGATTCAGGTAAATAAAGAAAAATTAGATCACTTGGAAGAAAAAGGAGATGAAAATCAAGAAAACATCAAGAAGAACCCGATGCAGAGGTGCGCTCGCATGCCCACATTAGTGAAGCCAGCGCGCGTCCACACACTCACATCAACGAGTTCCATTTACGCGCCTGCGCGTGAGTTCCAGGTGCGTGCCCCACATCTAGGCGCGTGCCCGCGTATATCCCACACCCAGGAGCGTGCCCGCTCGCGCTGCTGCGCGCCCAGCATTCCACCAGGCCCAATTCATCCCAAAAAAGCCCAAAACTCACGGGGGAGTTAGGGTTTGAAGGAGACAACACATACGACATGGAGAGGAAAAGAAAAATGCTAGATTTTGGCGAATCAGGGGAGGAAATTCTTGGAGGAGGAAGCTGCACTACACTGAGTTTTATTTTTCTTCCTCTTCCCTTCTCTTGTTCTTAAACCTAGTATTTTCTTTGTTTTTTGGATTTATCATGTATTTTCATATTTGTTTAATCTTGAATATATTTGAGTTTACATTGATGGGTTGCTAGATTTTCATGTTAGGCGACTTGATGTAACCTTGCTACAATTATGCTATGAATATTTGATGCTATTTGATGTTTTTCATGCCCAAACATTTGTGCTCTTCTTTGCTTAATGCTTTAATCAATTGAAAGATTGATTAGAAGATTTAGATTTGTGGATTTAGGCTTGGGAGAGTCACTTGCATTTGTTGGGATTTGTTGAGCATATCCTAGTGAGTATTGGAATCGGGAGATGAATATGAGCTAGGTAATCACAAATGAATTAGAGCTTAATGAATGTACAATTAACTTAATTAATAGGGATATTAATTAGGTGATTTTGCATATATTTGACTCGGCACTCGAGAGAGGGAGTTGGATTATTTTAGGAAATTCATGATTAATGTTTGGTCTGAGGGAAATCAATATCATTAAAAAGGATTAAAATAACTACGCAAGGTGAAATCAAGGACCCTAGCTACCTTATCATTAGAGCCCCCTTCGATCCCAAAAATTCCTTCCATTGTTTTATTTGCTTATTTAATTAGTTTAGCATTTTAGTTTTGTTTTGATTGATCTCATTCTTTTGTTGGACTTATCTGGATAAAATTAGGTTACTCTAGTTGCAGTACTTAGCTAGATTTTAGGAACACATGTAGGATCTTGTTGTGATTTATAGATGAAAAATCAATTGAACAACAACAATTTGTAGGCGGAATTTCAAAAAATTTTATCATATCCATTTAATTCAAAATTAAACGTAAACCACAACGAGAGATGCATGCATGATATATGTTTATAGACAAAGGATTAGAATATCACATATACCTTTGTGACAATTGAATTAAATGACTGCAAGGATCTTGTCTCACTATCTCACATTCCAAGATGGAGAATTGCCGTGAAACAAGATCGTTGTTTTACTGCCACGATCACACCAAAAACCACTCGTTGATTCAAAGCTATGACTCTATGGTATTTGGGATGAGAGAGTGGGCTCTTTTTTCAAAAACCTAAGGAAACAATTTCCTTCTATTTTGTCTCTACAAAATCCGGCCACCCCTAAGGAATATGTGTGATATATTTTTTTTTCTTCTCAAGAAAATTCTCTTAGGGTTTTCAATAAAATATCCTTATATAGGAGGAAATTCAAAAACTCAAAACCCTAGATGGGATTTTCGAATTTCTCCTTAACCCTTGGATTGAAATCTGAAAATCCCTACATGGCTAGGGATTTCCGAATTTTCCTTCCCCTTTTGGAGCAAAATTCGAAATCCCCTTATGGCAAGGGATTTCCGAATTTTTCCCAAAATAATATATCACTTTTCTCTTTCCTTTAGTTCCAAAATAAAATCATGTTTAAATTTTATTTTGAATTTTAAATTAATCTCTATTAATTTTGAAATTCAAAACTCATTCCTTTTATTTTTCAATTATCGAATAAATGAAAAATAACACAATGAATTTAAACATAATTATGTATTGAACATCAGTTTCTGTTTTTCCCATTTATTAGAGCTAGCCTTGAGACCGAATGGACCCACATGAACAAAGCTATGGAATTACAATATTCGACTAACTCATCCCTATAAGTTATTGACATATTTAATTCCGACATCGTACAACTCCACTAAAAGTTCGATGGCGAATAATCTCTCGATTCATGTGCGTTAATTTTTCTTTTGGTGTTGATACAATTTATCACACGGTCCATAGTGTAAATGCATTATTATGCTTCGTAAATATCAGTGATCAGAATGGTATATAATATTACCGTTTTACCATTCTAATCATTATTTCCTCAACTCCTTTATATGACTGTGAATATGAAAGACAAACGTTCGTAAGATGTCTCGCACATGTCACGATGTCTTAATCAATGAATATCATCATTGAATACCAGGCCTGGTTTATTTATTCACACACCCGTCAATAAAGCATGAGGTTATATTATATCTTACGAATTCCATATCTGTGAATCACACAACTCCAACTCAATAATGTCATGATCCCAATAACCGAGATGTCGTTCAATAACTGTGAACTAATCTCATTTGTGAATCAAAGATCATGAGATACTAAGTTGAGCTATGCATCCACTTCAGGATTAAGATAATTATACAAATATACTTAAGTTGTGATGATTAGGTTTAGAGTTGTGTAAACGGTTTTACTCTAACCTAATCAGTCACATGGTCTATTCAACATGTTGCGAGCATGTCTAGATCAACCACAGAGTCCAACTCCCATGCCCCGAGACCAGCATCACATGGTTCGATCTAACAGTCGTAATCGGATTCGATTGTCGAATCAATCCTAAGACTGCGAATATCTATTTTAAACTGTATCAGAAGAGTTTGTCCGGCAGGGTTCCCCTGACTCTTCTTTTGTTGGTAACAGTTTATGGACTAAGCAATATTACTAACACTCTTGAGCATGTGTCAAAACATAACTTTATCTTATTTTATAAAATCAGCAAAAATAATAATGTCTTACATTTGTCATTTCATAAATAACAAATTACATCCCACTTTATGGACACATTTCCAACAAACTCCCACTTGGACTTAAAGTAGGTGTGTACAATCTCGCATGCCCAAACCTTCCAGATGCCTATCGAAGACTTTACCAGATAAAGCCTTTGTGAACGAATCAGCCAAGTTGTCATGTGTTGATATCTTTGTTACTTCAACATTGCCTCTTTGTACAATCTCTCGGATGAGGTGGTATTTCCGCTCTATGTGCTTGGACCTTTTGTGGCTTCTAGGCTGCTTAGAGTTTGCTACAACCCCACTGTTATCGCAATACAGTACCATGGGCCTATCAGCTTCCGGAACAACTTCTAGTGAAACAAGGAACTTCTTAAGCCATGCGGCCTCTTTCGCAGCTTCACAAGCTGCCACATATTCGGCCTCCATGGTGGAGTCAGCTATGCAAGTCTGCTTGATACTCCTCCATACCACTGAACCTCCATTCAGGACAAACACTGATCCTGAAGTGAATTTCCTGGAATCCTTATCCGATTAGAAATCGGAGTCGGTATATCCTGTCATAGTCAGTTCAGTACCTGAATATACAAGCATATAGTTCCTCGTTCTCCTAAGATACTTGAGGATATGCTTTACAGCAATCCAGTGCTCGGGTCCAGGGTTTGACTGAAATCTACTCACCACGCCTACTGCGTAGCATATATCAGGTATGGTGCAAAGCATCGCATACATGAGGCTTCCTACGGCTGAAGCGTAAGGAACTTGGCTCATGTCTTCCTCTTCTTGAGGAGTCTTAGGAGACTGCTCCTTAGAGAGGGATACTCCATGTCTGAAGGGTAGATAACCCTTTTTGGAGTTTTGCATGGCGAATCGGTCCATTACCTTATCGATGTAGGATGCTTGAGACAGTGCCAGTTGTTTGTTCTTCCGATCTCAAAAGATCTGAATTCCCAGAACATAGGCAGCTTCTCCTAGATCCTTCATGTCAAATTGCTTTGCCAATTAGAGCTTAACCTCAGTCAGTCTTCCTACATCATTCCCAATGAGTAGTATGTCATCTACATATAAGACTAAGAAAACCACTTTGCCTTCTTGTATAAGCTTATACACACAAGGCTCATCCATTGACTGAACAAAACTGTAAGTTTTAACAGTCTCATCGAATCGATATTCCATGATCGGATGCGCCCAGTCCATAAATGGACTTCGCATTCGCAAACCTTTTCTTCTAGACCCTTTTCAATGAATCCATCTGGTTGTGTCATATAAATGCGCTCATCCAGATTGCCATTCGAGTAAAAGTTGTCTTTACATCCATCTGCGATTTCATAATCTAAAGCAAAGAAACAATGGATAGAAGAATGCGGACTGATTTAAGCATGGCTACCGGAGAGAAGGTATCCTCATAGTCGATGCCTTCTTTCTGGGTGTAGCCCTTGGCTACAAGCCTTGCTTTGAATGTCTCTACATTCCCATCCAGACCCCTCTTCTTCTTGTAGATCCATTTACACCCTACGGGTTTTACTCCTTCAGGAGGATCTACCAGAGTCCATACGCCATTTTTATACATTGATTGTATTTCGGCGTCTATGGCTTCATGCCATAGGTTTGCTTGAGAACTTTCCATAGCCTGTGAGTAGGAGACAGGTTCGTCGATGTCTAAATCTGAGACTTTAGTCAATGCATCTCCATAAGACATGTACCTATCAGGTTATCTCACAACCCTCCCACTACGTCGAGGCTATATTGGTGTTAGTTCTGGTTGTGGTTCATCTGTTGTCGGTTCAGGAATAGATCGCGAACATGTTGCCTAAACATTTTCACCAGTCAATTCCTCAAGTACAAGTCTGCTTCTAGGCTTCATATTCTTTATAAAATCCTCTTCCAGAAAACGAGCATTCGTGCTGACGAATGTTTTCTGATCAGTAGGACTATAGAAGATATAGCCTTTTGTTCCTTTAGGATATCCTACAAACAGGCATAGTTCTGAATGACTGGTCAGCTTACCAGTCTTCTTTCTATGCACATGTGCCGGACAACCCCATATTCTGGTGTTGCCAAGAGATGACTTCTTGCCACTCCATCTTTCATATGGAGTTCCAGGTACTGCCTTAGATGGAACTTGGTTCAGAATGTATGCTGCTGTTTCCAAGGCATATCCCCAAAAGGAATCTGGAAGAGATGAGTAACTCATCATTGATCTAACCATATCTAACAGAGTTCGATTCCTTCTCTCTGACACGCCATTCTGCTGAGGAGTACCTGGCGCGGTCAGTTGAGAAAATATACCTTCTTCCTTAAGAAAGTCTTCGAACTCTCCCAGCAAGTATTCACCTCCACGATCAGATCGTAGTGTTTTGATCTGTTTATCTAATTGCTTTTCAACCAAGGCCTTGAACTCTTTGAACTTTTCAAAGGTTTCAGACTTTTGACGCATTAGATAAATATGACCAAAACGAGAATAGTCATCAGTGAAGGTTATGAAATATTCATATCCTCCTCTTGCTTGGATATTGAATGGCCCACATACATCACTATGTATGAGTTCTAGGCATTCATCAGCTCTGTTACCCTTTGCTGAAAAGGGTCTCTTGGTCATTTTTCCTTCTATGCAGGATTCACATGTAGGTAGTGACCCTACACTTAAGGTTTGTAAGGGACCGTCTCTTACCAACCTTTTAATCTTGTCAAGGCTAATATGTCCAAGATGTAGATGCCATTTGTAGGTTTGATCAATTGGGTCTAACCTCAATCTCTTACTATCTCTCATTGAATCATCATTCAATTCAGTATCGCAAATCATTGGAATATTTGGTTTGACGTAGAACAGATTGTTTATCATGACTGTAGAAGTAATCATGAAGCCATTCTTTAGAATTCGAATAACATCATTATTAAAATCCAAAGAATATCCTTGCTCAATCAAACGAGCCACAGAAATAAGGTTTTTCCCAAAAACTGGGACATAATAAACATTGTTCAAAACAATAAAACTGTTCTCAAAAATTAATTTAATACTTACAACAGATGTTGCTGAAACTGATGCTCCATTCCCCCAGCGGAAGTTGAACTCATCCTTGCTAAGCCTTTTGTTTTCCACGAACCCTGCAGAGAACAACAAACATGATTAGTGGCTCCAGAGTCTACAATCCAAGAAAAAGTAGAGTCAGCCACAAAACAGGCTTCGGTAACAAGTAATGTACCTTTAGCTTTAACCTCCTTGAGGTATGTAGGACAGTTGCGTTTCCAGTGGCCAGCTACTCTGCAATGGTGACATTTGTCAGTACTCTTGTCCACCTTTGCAATGTTCTTGCCTTTTGCAGCCGGCTTCTTCTTGCTACTGCAGGCTTTCTTCTGTTTCTTGGCACCAGAGGTGGAAGGCTTCGCTTTAGCAAGGTTTGCCTCTCCGTTCCTCTTTTTACCTTTGAGCAGTAGACTTTCCGCAGTTTGAAGCTCCTTCATGAGTTCTGGGAGTGAATAGCTCAACTTATTCATCGAGTAGTTGAGTTTGAAGTTGTCAAACATCTCCGGTAGAGTCTCTAGGATCATATCCACCTGAGTCTCTCCATCTATTTCAGCTCCCATGAGCTCCATCTCATTCAGGTGACTAATGATCAATAGCATATGGTCCCAAACAGGAGTGCCAGATTTCATCCGGCAGTTCATGAAGTTACGCACCGCAGCTTGCTTGGCTTGACGGCCCTAGCTTCTGAACATTTCAGAAATACTGTAGATCATATCCGCAGCTATCAGCATGTTCCGATGTTGCTATTGCAACACATTGCTAATTGATGCTAGGATATAGCACCTAGCAATCTCATCGGAACGCATCCAAGCAGTGTATGCGTCTCGCTCTTCTTGAGTCGAATCATCATTTGGCTCAAGAGGACAGAGGGTGATGAGCACATGCTTGTGCTTGTCTACTGTCAATACAATATCGAGGTTACGTTTCCAGTCAATGTAATTTTCACCCACTAATTTGTTTGTACTAAGAATTTGCGCGATCGGGGATAAAGACATAATTGCTGAAAAATAAAATAAAGTGGTGTTGGTAATTTGCTTATATTTAAGAGAAGTATGATGCATGAATGCAAATACTTAAACATAAATAAAATCCTTAAAAAAAGTTTCATCTATGGTGTTACGATCACAAACGGCAACACGTCCCACCTAGGGGTGGCGTCCGTGAAGCCCCCTATCGCATCGAGACTCCTCTCGTTTGGTCCACTTCACAAGATGTCTCCACATCTAGTGCAACCAATCACCATCTCTTTTGGTCACCTCAGATCTAGCTCCTATGGGAGGTTACAACGATCTTCAGTCTAAGTGTTTAACCGACTAATCAACTCTAGAGGTTGTTATGAACTAACGATCCATCTAGGGATGGTCTCGCCTCACTACTTCCTTTTTGAGTCTTATCTTCTATAAGCAACCTGATGACTCCCTAGCGACATGTTTCATGGGTTTCTCGCATTGACGTGAGGACCACTAAGGTGGTTCTTAACCTATCCACATGTCACGATCAGGCTAAAGTCGGAGACCTTGGGAACGTTTCAACGCAAACGACCCTCCCACTTAGCTTTTTGAAAAATAGATTTTGTTTTAAAAATTAACTCCAGTTAATAATTCAACAAAATTATAACCCTTATAAATTTGTTGCATTTTATAACTTTTTATAAAATTTACCCATTGCATTTATTATTATAACAATTTATAATATTAAACTACAATGATGCATGAACATGCTTGCATGGCAATTTGATATTGGCATCTCTATATCCTATATGGCATGTTATAATGATGCGAGATTAAATAATAAATCATACATTTACAATTTAACCTCTCTATGGCTCATTTCTAATTACAACCCATAAAAACAAATGAAAATAATTACAATAATTTTCTTCATCTTGTCTTCTTGGCATCTTCTCAATTTTCTCTTCTCACGATCCCTGAAATATGAAAATGATTTTGTGGGAAAAATTTAAAAAAAATTTTTAAAAATTTTTTTTTTTTATTTGCTTCCGGGACCGGGACACTCCGGGCCCACCTTATCTTCATTTGGGCGGGGGCCTGCCTGGCACCATGGCTATCAAGCCAGGCAGCCCCCTTGCGCGCTCGGCAGGCCCGCGACCCCTCACCTGGGCAAAGGCCGGTGGCGGGCCTGTGGCCCCCTGCCTGGGCAGGGCCTGTGACCGGGCCTGTGGCCCCTGCCTGGACAGGGCCTGCGGCCGGGCCTAAGGCCCGCTAGGGTTTCAGTAAACCCTGCGTAGCTCGCTAGGGGCCGCGGCCCTTGCCTGGACAAGGCCAGCGGCAGGGCCGGCGGTCCTTGCCTGGGCAGGGCCTGCAGGCCAGCTAGGGTTTCAGGGAACCCTAGCGCATACTAGGGTTTCCGAAATCCTAGTCTGCCGCACAACCAAAACCCAGGGAAGGGTCTGGCGGCTGGGCTTGTGGCGGAGGCTAGGACTCGTCTTGTTGCGTCTGCGGCGGCGGCGGTGATGGCGATGGCGGCGGCAAAGACAAAAAAATTTTTCCGGAAATTTAAATTACAAAATTTCCTATGCCCTTTAATGGCTTAGATTATTTTCTAGAAAAAAAAAATAAACCACCAACATGGTGTAATTAAAAACCTAGAGCCAATCGATCGGGATCCAATCACATATACAATCAAAACAATTTTGAATTCATCATATATTCATGCAAGATGCCAATATCAACACATATCATACATTCAATCGCATAAACATAAATCATGCATGATCAAAAGCCCTAGGCTCTGATACCAATTGTAGGATCTAGTTGTGATTTATAGATGAAAAATCAATTGAACAACAACAATTTGTAGGCAGAATTTCAAAAAAAATTTATCATATCCATTTAATTCAAAATTAAACGTAAACCACAACGAGAGATGCATGCATGATATATGTTTATAGACAAAGGATTAGAATATCACACAAACCTTTGTGACGATTGAATTAAATGACCGCAAGGATCTTGTCTCACTATCTCACGTTCCAAGATGGAGAATTGCCGTGAAACAAGATCGTTGTTTTACTGCCACGATCACACCAAAAACCACTCGTTGATTCAAAGCTATGACTCTATGGTATTTAGGATGAGAGAGTGGGCTCTTTTTTCAAAAACCTAAGGAAACAATTTCCTTCTATTTTGTCTCTACAAAATCTGGCCACCCCTAAGGAATATGTGTGATATATTTTTTTTTCTTCTCAAGAAAATTCTCTTAGGGTTTTCAATAAAATATCCTTATATAGGAGGAAATTCAAAAACTCAAAACCCTAGATGGGATTTTCGAATTTCTCCTTAACCCTTGGATTGAAATCTGAAAATCCCTACATGGCTAGGGATTTCCGAATTTTCCTTCCCCTTTTGGAGCAAAATTCGAAATCCCCTTATGGCAAGGGATTTCTGAATTTTTCCCAAAATAATATATCACTTTTCTCTTTCCTTTAGTTGCAAAATAAAATCATGTTTAAATTTTATTTTGAATTTTAAATTAATCTCTATTAATTTCGAAATTCAAAACTCATTCCTTTTATTTTTCAATTATCGAATAAATGAAAAATAACACAATGAATTTAAACATAATTATGTATTGAACATCAGTTTCTGTTTTTCCCATTTATTAGAGCTAGCCTTGAGACCGAATGGACCCACATGAACAAAGCTATGGAATTACAATATTCGACTAACTCATCCCTATAAGTTATCGACATATTTAATTCCGACATCGTACAACTCCACTAAAAGTTCGATGCCGAATAATCTCTCGATTCATGTGCGTTAATTTTTCTTTTGGTGTTGATACAATTTATCACACGGTCCACAGTGTAAATGCATTATTATGCTTCAGTAAATATCGATTATCGAATGGTATATAATATTACCATTTTACCATTCGATCATTATTTCCTCAACTCCTTTATATATTTGTGAATAAGAAAGACAAACGCGTTCGTAAGATGTCTCGCACATGTCACGATGTCTTAATCAATGAATATCATCATTGAATACCAGGCCTGGTTTATTTATTCACACACCCGTCAATAAAGCATGAGGTGATATTATATCTTACGAATTTCATATCTGTGAATCACACAACTCCAACTCAATAATGTCATGATCCCAATAACCGAGATTTCGTTCAATAACTGTGAACTAATCTCATTGGTGAATCAAAGATCATGAGATACTAAGTTGAGCTATGCATCCACTTCAGGATTAAGATAATTATACAAATATACTTAAGTTGTGATGATTAGGTTTAGAGTTGTGTAAACGGTTTTACTCTAACCTAATCAGTCACATGGTCTATTCAACATGTTGCGAGCATGTCTAGATCAACCATAGAGTGCAACTCTCATGCCCGGAGACCAGCATCACATGGTTCGATCTAACAGTCGTAATCGGATTCGATTGTCCAATCAATCCTAAGACTGCAAATATCTATTTTAAATTGTATTAGAAGAGTTTTTCCGGCAGGGTTCCCCTGACTCTTCTTTCGTTGGTATCAGTTTATGGACTAAGCAATATTACTAACACTCTTGAGTATGTGTCAAAACATAACTTTATCTTATTTTATAAAATCAGCAAAAATAATAATGTCTTACATTTGTCATTTCATAAATAACAAATTACATCCCACTTTATGGACACATTTCCAACAACACAATCCTCGTGGGACATGACACTCACTCACTACTTTATTACATGTCGACCTCGTGCACTTGCGAGTAGAAAATAGGTGATATTTTCGCACCGATCAAGTTTTTGGGGCCATTGCTGGGGATTGGTTATTGTTGAAACTTGGCTAATATCGTGACGAAGTAGCCTACTTTAATTTAGACATTTTTTATGTTTATTTTTCTTTTATTTTTCTGTTTTTAAATTCTTTTAAATTTTTGTTTGCTTGGGGATTGGCGTTTTATTTTGTTGCTAATATTGTGATGCTTTATTTTTGCGAGGTACTTGGAGACGTCACATTGACTAGTCCTCTTAAGATTTGCTCAATGAGACTCGGAGCCGTTCTATAGTGCTTGGGATAGATATAAGGAATTGCTCGTTGGCTCCCCGAGCATGGTCTGTCAAAAGTGTGTCAACTACAAAACTTCCTAGATGGGTTAAACGCTGCAACACGAACTTGGGTGGAAAGAGGAAATGGTACCACCTCTCTCTACCAATTATCAGCGGATGAAGAGTATTGGTTTTTGGAAGACATGGTGGATTATGACAATTGGTGTTGGAATCATTCTCCAAACAACCAAGGTTGGGAAGAGAATTCTAAAATTATGGAGCCATGGTATGACACTCAACCCCAGCAAGCGGAGTCTTCTCTAGACCTTGAGGAGATTCTTGCCCAATTTGTAGAGGAGACAAGGGTTAGTAGAGAGAAGTTGGAGAAGATGGAGACCCTTCATAGCCTACAAGACAAAATTGCCTAACTTCCATGACAAGGATGGTGGAAATAAGGGACTCACAAGTCACCAACATGTATGAAAGCCATCATGAGGAGCCGAGTACAAGTAGGTGGAACTTGGATTTGTTCGATGACGATGATTCAAGAGTCTACACCTTTTGAGATCCAAGTTGTTATGCCACCACAAATCAATGAAGAACACATCTATGAAGATCCAATGTGGCTGTCACCTTGTCCACCATCTCTAGCACTGTTCATTCCATCCTACCAAGCTTATGAGCCGGAGCCAAGTCAAATTGAGCGAAAGAGCCAATTAATTCCATATCCTGCCAAGCTTAAGGGCGTCAAGAATCATGACCCATACGTCGTGTTGTATGACATGTACTATGGGTTGAAGCCACTCTTTGATGAGCTTCCATGGCATTGGAATAAATGAGCCTCAAGATGCAATTTATGGAGGAAGGCCCACAAGAACCCGAGAATATGCCACGATGCCCTTAGCATCTTCGCCGACAACATTAGGAGGCGAGATTGTCTCACCTCCCTGGTATGTATTCTTGGTCCCTTGTGCTTAAATTGATTTATTCCAACATTGAGGACAATGTTGTATACATGTTTGGGGGTATCGAATGAACATGTCCAAAAAACCAAAAAACGAAAAAAAAAGTGTTTGCCTCGTAACTCTTTGTTAGCCAAAGAACTCAATAATAGAATTGTGTTAAGAAGTGTCCTTAGGTCTTTGGAAATGTTTTTAGCATCGATTGTTTATGTGCTTGACTTCCTTGTTGGTTGCAATTCTCTCTTGATTTCCTACATTTTCTACCACAATAAACCTTGATGACCTAGTCTTTTGAGCATTTAGAGAACATTTATGTGACTTAGGAGGCTCTTGCATCTCAAAAAGGAGTTCTAGAACTCATCCTAGTGCTACTCGAGGCGAAATCCTAATTTAGGGTGTTGTTGGAGAAATGATTTAGGCATTTTATTGGATCATTTGAGCCATAAATAGCTAACCTATGGAAAACTTGTTGGGAATAGTATCCTAAAAGCATGAGATGTAAAAGGATATTTATTATTTATTTAATAAAATAGTTTATTCATCATTTTATGTGCATATATTTATGAATATTTTATGAATATTAAATAAAATTCCTTGATTATTTATGTAACCTTAAACATGGTATATAAGTGTTATATACAAGAGGATAATGTTTAAGGATAATAATCAAAAGTAATTGTTCATAATGAATTTAATTAAAGTTCAGAATCTTTAATTAAAACATTATTAATACATGTCATTCCCATTTAGAATGGAACGGTGTTATCCGCACTGTTAATATGGCGAGATATTGAATGAGTGTATTTCGCACAATGAGATTATGTGGAACATGGACGCAGACACAATATGAATTTCTAATAATTTCCGTTAAGCATAGAAATTCTAATTGAGTCTACCGATGGTCATATATAGAATGATCTTAATCCTGAGTTCTTAACAAACTCCTATTTATGGATTTATGTCTTTTGATTTACTCGGTACGGATTCCGAGACCCTGAATCCTATTCCTTGTATTTTGGAGACATAATGAAATAGGTAGCTGGGAATGTTATTATACGAGATGGAATCCATTCCTTCTTGAGAGAGAAGCAGATAAATAATTCTCTTGAGTGTTGATTCGGTACTTGGATTAGTAAGAGCGCCTGGTTCATGAATGTGTTTTATGAATCACTATCCATTAGAGAATCAATGGTACTCAAGGATAAAGATGTAATTAGAGAGGTTAATGATTCTACCCGACTCTAATTATGAATTATTTATGGAGGATCGATCTATATGCAATGACTATATCAAATGGACACTTCACAGTTTAGAAGTAATTAATGTCTATAATTCCGAAAGTGCAATTCCAGGTTTATAGTGGAGTAACTATTTGAATTAATAGAATTAATTAATTAATTAAAGTGTTTAATTAATTATTAATTTTATTGGAGCTCAGAATTATAGGTCCATTAGTCCCCGTGTCGTCCTTGTACTTCTACCAGACACAAAGGGCAAAATGGGAATTTTAGAATTACGGAATTCTAAAATTAAATACTCGAAGAATAATTAATTGAGAATTAATTATTATTTAAATAATGAGATTATTTAAATTTGAATTTGAACATATCTATATTTATCCATTAAAACTTATTTGATAAGTTGTTTAATTTAGAATTCAAATTAATTTAAGTTTGACTTAAATTCGATCTTGAATCTGAATTAAAATTGGACTACTGGATAATGGATAAAATATCTTCCTTCCCAATCTTATTTAGGTGCCACACACAAAGGGATAAATCCCTAGGGTGGCCGGCCATTAAGAGGATAAGGGAAAGGGATTTTTTGTTCAAAATTCAAAATTGGAGATAAGGATTTGATCCAATTTTGAAGTTTGACTTCTACTCTTTAAATATGAGATAGATAGAAAATATTAACAACAATTTTTGTCATATTTTCAGCCGTAAAAGAAGGTGTGGCCGAAATTCTCATATAGGGAAAAAGAGTGAAAAATATTTTTTCTCCAAAAAATTCCACATCGTGCATGCGTTGGTGTTTGTGGAAATTCGAGTGTTTTAGAAACCGTTTTGTCTCTCGTGTGCCCACACACACGTCTACGTGGAATCAAGGAATTGACGTGGAAGACTTTGGTGTTCTAAACACAAGAGCTTGAAGTTAGGACTATTCGTGGTCAAAGAAATTCAAGATATCATCCGAGTCGGCTACAAGGTATTTTTTCGGTTGATTCTTACATCTTACAAATTAATGAGATTAATTTATTGGTGCATAAATTAATATATTCTATTGAGTATCTCAAAAGTTTTATGAAAATTTTTGTTATACACGATCCGCTATTCCGCTGCGTTTCCGCCGCCGAAGTCGATTCGGCAACCAACAATTGGTATCAGAGCGGTCTATAGACGATATTAATTTATGCTTCGATTATTTGATAATCATAATTGATATTAAATATATGATATTTAATTATGTATGTATGTGATGAGTAGGCACTTGCATTTATGGATGTTTATTTTTATTCTTTATGATGAATGTATGGATGATGGATTTGGTCGTTAATTATATGGTTCCATGGATCGGTTATATTCATTCGTTAATAAATTATTTGTAAATTAATTCGGGATTAGAATTATGGTAATTCTAGGATTTGGGTAGAATTAGGGTTTTTGATTTTGAATCAAGAAGGAGGCCTTGAAGATCATGTTTGAAGCCTTCAAAGAAGCCCGGAAAAAGTGCCCGGAAAGTTCCAGAAACGCGCCCAGCGCGGGCCAGATGAGGCCCAGGCGCGGCCGGGATGCGCCCAGCGCGTCGGGCCGCGGCTGCCCAAAAGGCCCAGGCGCGCCCGGGTGGTGGCCAGGGGCCAGGCGCCTTGCGCTGGCGGCCCAAGTTCGGGATTTGATCCCGAGCGGGCTCAAGGTTTCGAAACCCTCGTAAAGTGTCTTGACGAGCCGGAAAAGTTTCGGATCCCAAGGAAGGTGAAATCCAACCCGGAGACAAAGAATGAAGCCAAGAATAAAGAATTCAAGAATCAAAGACCCGTTGATGTAACGGAAGAATATAATTATTGTAATTATTTATTTATTCGATTCGATTGAGTTGTAATTTATTTTTCCATGGGACCGGTCAAATCCATCTCAATAGTTGATTGCATATATTTATATTTTATGTTGATAATTATATATTATATATGTCCATGCATATAACATGCCATGTAGATATAATGTGCCTACTCATATGTTTTTATAACATGCCATGCATACACGCGCAATTGTTATTGTTTATTTTATTTATTATAAAAGTGTTTTAGAAAAATAAAATAAAAATAAGAACCATGCGCTGAAAATTGATTTAATATGATTAAATTGATTTAAGTTGCAAAATTGATTTGCAAAATAATGTTACATGTGAAATTGAATTTAGAAGTTAAATTTTTGAATTTCACATATCCAAAAAATAAATTGTTTATTTTTTCGATTTGAAAATCATGAGATGCTTTTTCAAACAAAATACATGTTTGCAAAATAATGAGTGGGAGAGGGTTGTATGACAATACGACCCACTAGTCTCCATCGTTAGCACAACACCGTGAGATCCGGAAAGGGGCTTTGCGGCGACATTGAATCGCCCTCCTAAAGGAGAGTGTCGTTGCCGGATTAATAACAAGGTTGGCTTCCTAGAGATAAGATTTCAGGATGTATTTCCGAATTGACTACCCAAAGGTAGCAATCCGGAGTTAAGTCTATGGGATCTGAAACGGTGGGTTACACTCATAAAATATAATGAAATCTGTTGGTTATATTTTGACTGAAAACAACGGTAGTTAATAAATATGAAAATATGAGATATTTTGACTATATTTATTAACTGAGAAGAGTCTCGGTCTAATTGGCACATAACTTGACTACCCAAAGGTACACTTTATATGTGAAAAATTGGATTATCGTTGGCACCTAAAATTAAAACATGATTTATGTATTTTCATGTGCATCATGCATCATATTTAATTGTGCCTAAATTAACATGCCTTGATATTTTATGCACATAAATTAATTAGATGAATATTCTATTTATTTCCAGCAATATGTCGAATCCCATTATCACACTACTAGCGACTGAAAAATTAGACGGTGATAATTATGCTAAGTGGAAAAGTAACATGAACATACTATTGGTCTGCGAAGACTATAAGTTTGTCCTAGTGGAGGAATGTCCTCCTGAACCCGCGGCAACTGCATCCAAAATCGCGAGGGAGCCTTTTGATCACTGGATCAAGGCCAACAATAAAGCAAAGTGCTTTATGCTGGCCAGCATGAGCGATGTGCATCGCAAGAAGCATGAGGAGATGGAGACTACTTATGAGATAATGGAGTCTCTAGAAGACATGTTCGGCGCTCCTTTTGAAAAGGCTCGCTTGGATGCCGTAAGGGCTTTCATGAACGACAAGATGAAGAAAGGTTCTTTAGTCAAGGCACATGTTCTGAACATGATTGATCACCTCCACGATGCGGAGCTCAATGGTGCCAAAATCGATGAAGCCACCCAAGTTGGCATCATCTTGGAAAGCCTGTCCTCTGACTTTCATGAGTTCGTAAACAACTTTGTTATGAACAAGAAAAAGTGCAATCTCACTGAACTCATGAATGACCTGCAAAACTTGAATCCACCAACAAAAGAAGGGGAGGAGAAGCAAATGTTAGAAGTTGCAGGAAGTTCTGGTAAAAACAAAAGGAAAAAACCGTAACCGGGGAAGAGGAAAGAAGGAAAGAACAAGAGACCCAAGAAAGCAAAGGGCCCCATCTAGAAACCCAAAGGAAAATGTTTCCACTACAATGGCGAAGGGGGCACCGGAAGAGAAAATCACAAGTATCTCGAGGAGTCGAAAAGAAAAAGGAACAAGGTAAACCAGATTTACTAGTCCTTGAAACATGTTTAGTAGAGGGTGATACCTCAGCTGGATAATTGATTCAGAGACACTAATCATGTTTGTTTCTCTTTGCGTAGTCTTAGTTCTTACAATCGAGCTAGCCGATGGGGACTACACGATGAAAGTAGGCAATGGTGCAAGATTTTCGCAAAAAAGGTGGGAGAAGTTAGACTTCGTTTTAGGAAAAATAAATTTTTAGTTTTGAACAATGTTTATTTTATTCCGGACATTCGCAGTAAATTTGATTTGTGGCCAAATTATTTGAACAATTATTTAAAGTTTATTTTGATAATGAATTTGTTCATATTTCTAAATGGTTGAAATATTTGTTCGGACGTCGGATGATGGTTTATATTGTATAAAACCAATACCTAACTCATTGCTTAACACTCTTTGAAATGTTCAGAGTTGCCGAACCTAAGAATAAAAAGCAAAAGATTTCTCACGATAACAATACATATCAGGGTGGCATCTTAGGCTTGGTCATATTAACCTAAATAGGATTGAAAGACCGGTAAAGGATGGTCCTTTGCGTGAGCTAAAAGTTGGCGAGCTTCCAGTCTGTGAATCTTGTTTGGAAGGTAAAATGACCAAGAGACCTTTTACAGCAAAAGGAGAAAGAGCTACGGAACCCCTTCAGTTGATACATTCAGATGTATGTGGACCGTTAAACGTCCAAACTAGAGGAGGTTACGAATATTACATCACTTTTATTGACGACTATTCGAGATATGGTTATGTTTACCTGATGCAACGGAAATCTGAAACTTTTGGAAAGTTTAGAGAATTCCGAGCAGAAGTTGAAAAACAAATAGGTAAACCAATCAAGATACTTCGATCAGATCGAGGGGGTGAATACCTGGACCAAGAGTTTCGGGATTTCTTGATTGAAGAAGGTGTGGTATCCCAATTGACTGCACCCGGTACACCACAGCAGAATGGTGTGGCCGAAAGGAGAAATCAGACTTTGCTTGACATGATGAGATCAATGTTGAGTTATTCTTTACTGCCTACTTCATTCTGGGGTTATGCCCTAAAAACAGCTGCCTACATTATGAATAGAGTTCCATCTAAGTCTGTACTTACAACACCCTTAGAGTTGTGGTGCGGTCGAAAACCTAGTTTGAGACACGTGCGCATATGGGGGTGCCCAGCACACGTGCTGAAGGGAAAGACTGGGAAGTTGGAACCCAACTCAAAAGTATGTATGTTTGTAGGATATCCTGATGGGACAAAGGGAGGTTTCTTTTATAGTCCTGAAGATCAAAAGGTGTTTGTATCGACAAATGCCACATTTCTGGAGCATGACTATATGATAGATTTTAAGCCCAGAAGTAAGATACTGTTAGAAGAGTTACTTTCCGATGAGATCGGACCACAATCGACAAGGGTTGTCGGACCACTCAGAGAAAAGACCACGGTTCCTAATCATACCCGGTGGCACCTCGTCGTAGTGGGAGGGTAAGCACGTTACCCCGACCGTTATCTGAGTAGGAAGCTCAAATAAATCACCTGCCGATGGCGGTAAGGAGGATCCATCGACCTTTAAGGATGCAATGGATGATTCTGATAAGGAAGAATGGCAAGCGGCTATGAAACTCAAGATGGAGTCTATGCACTCTAACTCAGTCTGGCAACTTGTAGATCTACCTGAAGGGGTAAAACCCATTGGATGCAAGTGGATCTTCAAGAGAAAGAGAGGAGCGGATGGAAAAGTAGAGACTTTTAAAGCAAGGCTAGTGGCTAAGGGTTATACCCAAAAGGAGGGAGTTGACTATGAGGAAACTTTCTCACCAGTAGCCATGCTTAAGTCCATCCGGATACTCCTGGCCATTGCAAACATATTTTGACTATGAGATATGGCGGATGGACGTCAAGACGACTTTTCCGAATGGCTATATTGATGAAACCATCTATATGGATCACCGGAGGGTTACATAGAGGAAGGCCAACAGCAGAAAGTCTCGCAAACCGCAAAGGTCCATTTATGGATCAAGCAGATTCTAGATCATGGAACATCAGGTTCGATGAGGTCAGTAAAGTCTTATGGATTTGATCAAAACATTGATGAACCATGCCTCTACAAGTATAAGAAAGAAGAGAAAGTGGTCTTCTTAATTCTTTACGTCGATGACATCCTACTCATAGGGAATGATGTGGGAATGATGATAGATGTAAAGGAGTGGTTAGCCAGCCAATTCCAAATGAAAGATTTAGGAGAGGCAAGCTATGTTCTTGGGATCATGATTATTCGAGATTGCAAGAAAAAGCTTTTGGCGTTATCACAAGCATCTTATATAGACAAAGTGTTGTCTAGGTATTCGATGCAAAACTCCAAGAAAGGGAATTTGCCTTCTAGGCATGGTATTCATCTTTCTAAGGATCAATGTCCAAAGACCTCGCAGTAGGAAGAAGATATGAGAAGGTATCCCCACGCTCGGCCGTGGGAAGCCTTATGTATGCCATGTTGTGTACAAGACCGGATATACGCTATATGCGGTGGGAGTAGTCGATCGTTACCAAATCCAACCTAGGATTAGATCATTGGGTTGGGTGAAGTGTATTCTCAAGTATCTTGGGAGAACGAAAAACTATATGTTAGTATATTCGAGAGAAGATCATCTCTCACGGATACACGATTCGATTTCCAATCGATAGAGATAGTCAACGGTCGACATCGGATTTGTGTTCACTCTTAATGGAGGAGCCGTGGTATGGAGAAGTATAAAGCAAAAGTGTGTTGTTGACTCTACCATGGAAGCTGAATATGTTGCAGCTTGTGAAGCCAAAAAAGGAGCTACATGGCTCAGGAAGTTCTTAACTGATCTGGAAGTTGTTCCAGATATCGATAAGCGAATTAAGCTCTACTGTGACAACAGTGGAGTGGTGGCTAATTCAAAAGAACCTAGAAGCCATAAGAGTACGAAACATATAGAAAGGAAATATCACCTGATCAGAGACATTGTGGATAGAGGCGATGTAGCAGTTCTGAAGATCGAGTCAGAGGACAACCTTGCTGACCCGTTCACAAAGACATTGCCATTGAATGTTTTTGATCGGCACTTAGATGGATTTGGGATTAGAGACATGACACACCTGCTTTAGGACAAGTGGGAGATTGTTGGGAATAGTGTCCTGAAAGCATGAGATGTAAAAGGATATTTATTATTTTTTTAATAAAATAGTTTATTCATCATTTTATGTGCATATATTTATGAATATTTTATGAATATCAAATAAAATTCCTTGATTCTTTATGTAACCTTAAACATGGTATATAAGTGTTATATACGAGAGGATAATGTTTTAAGGATAATAATCAAAAGTAATTGCTCATAATGAATTTAATTAAAGTTCGGAATCTTTAATTAAAACATTGTTAATACACGTCATTCCCATTTAGAATGGAACGGTGTTATCCGCACTGTTAATATGGCGAGATATTGAATGAGTGTATTTCACAGAATCAGATTATGTGAACATGGACGCAGACACAATATGAATTTCTAATAATTTCCGTTAAGCATAGAAATTCTAATTGAGTCTACCGATGGTCATATATAAAATGATCTTAATCCTGAGTTCTTAACAAACTCCTATTTATGGATTTATGTCTTTTGATTTACTCGGTACGGATTCCGAGACCCTGAATCCTATTCCTTGTATTTTGGAGACATAATGAAATAGGTAGCTGTGAATGTTATTATACGAGATGGAATCCATTCCTCCTTGAGAGAGAAGCAGATAAATAATTCTCTTGAGTGTTGATTCGGTACTTGGATTAGTAAGAGCGCCCGGTTCATGAATGTGTTTTTTCGAATCACTATCCATTAGAGAATCAATGGTACTCAAGGATAAAGATGTAATTAGAGAGGTTAACGGATTCTACCCGACTCTAATTATGAATTATTTATGGAGGATCGATCTATATGCAATGACTATATCAAATGGACACTTCACGGTTTACAAGTAATTAATGTCTATAATTCCGAGAGTGCAATTCCAAGTTTATAGTGGAGTAACTATTGAATTAATAGAATTAATTAATTAATTAAAGTGTTTAATTAATTATTAATTTTATTGGAGCTCGTAATTATAGGTCCATTAGTCCCCGCGTCGTCCTTGTACTTCTACCGACACAAATAAAGGCAAAATGGGAATTTTAGAATTACGGAATTCTAAAATTAAATACTCGAAGAATAATTAATTGAGAATTAATTATTATTTAAATAATGAGATTATTTAAATTTGAATTTTAACATATCTAGATTTATCCATTAAAACTTATTTGATAAGTTGTTTAATTTACAATTCAAATTAATTTAAGTTTGACTTAAATTCGAATTTGAATCTGAATTAAAATTGGACTACTGGATAATGGATAAAATATCTTCCTTCCCTATCTTATTTAGGTGCCACACACAAACGGATAAATCCCTATGGTGGCCGGCCATTAAGAGGATAAGGGAAAGGGATTTTTTGTTCAAAATTCAAAATTGGAGATAAGGATTTGATCCTATTTTGAAGTTTGACTTCTACTCTTTAAATATGAGATAGATAGAAAATTGTAACAACAATTTTTGACATATTTTCAGCCCTAAAAGAAGGTGTGGCCGAAATTCTCATATAGGGAAAAAGAGTGCAAAATATTTTTTCTCCAAAAAATTCCACATCGTGCTTACGTTGGTGTTTGTGGAAATTCGAGTGTTTTAGAAACCGTTTTGTCTCTCGTGTGCCCACACACACGTCTACGTGGAATCAAGGAATTGACGTGGAAGACTTTGGTGTTCTAAACACAAGAGCTTGAAGTTAGGACTGTTCGTGGTCAAAGAAATTCAAGATATCATCCGAGTCGGCTACAAGGTATTTTTTCGGTTGATCCTTAAATCTTATAAATTAATGAGATTAATTTATTGGTGCATAAATTAATATAATCTATAGAGTATCTCAAAAGTTTTATGAAAATTTTTGTATACACGATCCGCTATTCCGCTGCGTTTCCGCCGCCGAATTCGATTCGGCAACCAACAAAACTTACCACTAGTCTCCCCCATTGAGCCTATGTGACCCCGTTTTGTTTCATTACCCAAATAAATTCTTATGAATTTCTTGTTTTTGTGTTTCAATTTTATTCATGAATAAAGTTTTGTGGGAATGATGGTAAATAGAGAATTGAGCAAAGTGGGAGTTGGTGTGTGAGTTTCCAATCATTCATGCAAGATCCATGGGGTGCACTTCATGCCTAGGGTGATCTTAAGCCTAAAATCTCCCATCTCATCTACCTTACACCCTAGCCTTGCATTACAACCCTTAAGAAGCCCTAATGGTCCTCAATTTTACCTCAACCTATATTAGTGGAGAGTAGCATGAAAGATGAGCTTATGGAATTACTGTTGGTAACCGAATCGAATTCGGATGTAGAAGGGTGGCAGGGAGACGGATCAAGTATAACAAAATTTTTCATAAAACTTTTGAGATACTCTATAGATTATATTAATATATGCACGAATAAATTAATCACATTAATTTTTATGTCAAGAACTCAATTAGGAAAAATACCTGGAGCCGACTTAGATGATAACTTGAATTCTTTGACCTCGAACAATTCTTGCTCCAAGCTTTGTGTTTAGAAATCCAAAGTCTTCCACGTCAATTCCTTAATTCCATGTAGACGTGTGTGTGGGCACACTCGAGACTAAAACGGGTTTAATTAAACACTCAAATTTTTCACAAACACCAACGCATGCACGATGTGAACTTTTTTGGGAGAAAATTTTTTTCTTCTCTTTCTATTTCAGGGAATTCGGCCAGCCCTAATTAATTAGGTTAAAAAATTCGTCACGCGTAATTTTTCATCATCCCTTATTTATAGAGTAGAAGTCCAACTTCTAGAAGGAAACAAATCTCTCTCTCCTGTTAGACTTTTGCACAAAAATTCTCCTCTCCCTAATCCATAAGTGGCCAGCCAACCCTAGGGGTTTTATCCCTATGTGTGGCGCCAATTGCAGATAGGAAAGGAAGAGAAAATCATCATTTATCTTGTAGTCCAATTTCAATTCAAATTCAAATTCAAATTTAAGTCAAACTTAAATTAATTTGAATTCTAAATTGAATAACTTATCAAATAAGTTTAAAACGATAAATTTAAATTATATTCATGATTCAAATTCAAATTTAAATAATCACATTATTTAAATAATAATTAATTCTCAATTAATTATTTTTTGAGTGTTTAATTTTAGAATTCTGTAATTCTAAATTCCCATTTTGCCCTATGTGTCTGGTAGAATTACAAGGACGATGCGGGGACTTATGGACCTATAATCCCGAGCTCCAATAAAATTAATAATTAATTAAACACTTTAATTAATTAATTAATTCTATTAATTCCAATGGTTACTCGACTATAAACTTGGAATTGCACTCTCGAAATTATAGACATTAATTACTTCTAAACTGTGAAGTGTCCATTTGATATAGTCATTACATATAGATCAATCCTTCATAAATAATTCATAATTAGAGTCAGGTAGAATCTGTTAACCTCTCTAATTATTCTTCATCCTTGAGTACCATTGATTCTCTAATGGATAGTGATTCATAAAACACATTCATGAACTAGAGCGCTAGCTAATCCAAGTAACAAATCAACACTCAAGAGAATTATTTATCTACATCTACTTCTTTCTCAAGAAGGAATGTATTCCATCTCGTATAAAAATATTCTCAGCTACCTATTTCATCATGTCTCCAAAATACAAGGAATAGGATTCAGAGTCTCGGAATCCGTACCAAGTAAATCGAAAGACACAAATCCATAAATAGGAGTTTCTTAAGAACTCAGGATTAAGATCATTCTATATATGACCATCGGTAGACTCAGTTAGAATTTCTATGCTTAACGAAAATTATTAGAAATCCGTATTGTGCTTGTGTCCCTATTCCACACAATCGCACAATGCAAAATACACTCATTTAATATCTCACTATATTAACAATGCGGATAGCACCGTTCCATTCTGAATGGGAATGACATGTATTAATAATGTTTTAATTAAAGATTATGAACTTTAATAAAATTCATTATGAACAATGTTTTTGATTATTATCCTTAAACATTATCCTCTCGTATATAACACTTATATACTATGTTTAAGGTTACATAAATAATCACAGAATTTTCATTTGATATTCATAAAATATTCATAAATATATGCACACAAAATGATGAATAAACTGTTTTATTAATTAAATAATAAATATCCTATTACATTTCATTTTTCTAGGACATTATTCCCAATAATCTCCCACTTGTCCTAAAGTAGGTGTGTCATGTCTCTAATCCCAAATCCATCTAAATGCCAATCAAATACATTCAATGGCAATGTCTTGATGAACGGGTCAGCAAGGTTGTTCTCTGATACAATCTTCAGAGCTGCTACATTGCCTCTTTCCACAATGTCTCTGATCAGGTGATATTTCTTTTCTATACGTTTGGCACTCTTATGGCTTCTAGGTCCCTTTGAATTAGCCACCGCTCCACTATTGTCACAGTAGAGCTTAATTGGCTTATCCATATCTGGAACTTCTAGATCAGTTAAGAACTTATTGTGCCATGTAGCTTCTTTTGCGGCTTCACAAGCTGCAACATATTCAGCTTCCATGGAAGAGTCAGCAACACACTTTTGCTTCATACTTCTCCATACCACGGCTCCTCCATTAAGAGTGAACACAGATCCAGATGTTGACCATCGACTATCTCTATCCGATTGGAAATCAGAATCCGTGCATCCAGTGAGAGACAGATCTTCTCCATAGTATACCAACATATAGTTTCTCGTTCTCCTAAGATACTTAAGAATACACTTTACTGCAACCCAATGATCTAATCCTGGGTTGGACTAGTAGCGACTGACCACTCCCACTGCATAGCAGATATCTAGTCTTGTACACAACATGACATATATAAGGCTTCCCACGGCCGAAACATAGGGATACCGTCTCATATCTTCTTCCTGTTGTGGAGTCTTTGGACATTGCTCCTTAAAAAGATGAATACCATGCCTTGAAGGCAAATTCCCTTTATTGGAGTTCTACATCTGTCACGCCCCCCAAATGGGGTGGGTGACGTGGAGCTCGATTAGGGATTAATAAAGTAGATCCCCAATCGGGTCCCACACTTAGCTGCATTAAAATATAAATAGATTACATAATCCAGGGGCCTCTGATACACAGGGCTCCACCCCACAGGACTGTAGGATCTTGTTGTGATTTATATATGAAAAATTGTTTGAACAACAACAACATTGTAGGCGGAATTTCAAAATTTCCTCATATCCATTTAATTCCAAATTAAACATAAACTACAACGATAGATACATGCATGATATATGTTTATAGACAAAGGATTAGAATAATACACATACCTTTGTGATGATTGAATTAAATGACCGCAAGGATCTTGTCTCACTATCTCACGTTCCGAGATGGAGAATTGCCACGAAACAAGATCGTTGATCTATCGACATGATCACACCAAAAACCACTCGTTGATTCAAGGCTATGACTCTATGGTATTTGGGATGAGAGAGTGGGCACTTTTTCAAAAACCTAAGGAAACAATTTTCCTTCTATTTTGTCTCTAAAATCCGGCCACCCTAGGAGAGAAAAGTGTGTGATATATTTTTCTTCAAAAAACTCATTCTTAGGGTTTTCAATAAATATCCTTATATAGGAGGAAATTCAAAAACTCAAACCCTAGATGGGATTTTCGAATTTCCCCTTCACCCTTGGATTAAAATCCGAAAATCCCTACATGGCTAGGGAATTTTGAATTTTCCTTCCCATTTTGGAGCAAAATTCGAAATCCTCTTATGGCAAGGGATTTCCGAATTTTCCCAAAAATATATCAACTTTCTCTCTCCTTTAGTTGCCAAATAAAATCATGTTTAAATTTTATTTTGAATTTTAAATTAATCTCTATTAATTTCGAAATTCAAAATTCATTCCTTTTATTTTTCAATTATCAAATAAATGAAAAATAACATAATGAATTTTAAACATAATTATATAACAAAACATCAATTTCTATTTTCCCATTTATCAGAGCTAGCCTTGACACCGAATGGACCCACATGAACAAAGCTATGGAATTACAATATTCAACTAACTTATCCCGATAAGTTATCGACATATTTAATTCCGACATCGCACAACTCCACTAAAAGTTCGATGCCGAATAATCTCTCGATTCATGTGCGCTATTTTTCTAATGGTGTTGATACAATTTATCACACGGTCCACAGTGTAAATGTATTATTATGTTTCGTAAATATCAGTGATCAGAATGGTATAAAATATTACCGTTTTACCATTCCAATCATTATTTCCTCAACTCTTTTATATGACTGTGAATAAGAAAGACATAAGTTCGTAAGATGTCTCGCACATGTCACAATGTCTTAATCAATGAATATCATCATTGAATACCAGGCCTGGTTTATTTATTCACACACTCGTCAATAAAACATGAGGTGATATTATTTCTTATGAATTCCATATCTGTGAATCACATAACTCCAACTCAATAATGTCATGATCCCAATGACCGAGATGTCGTTCAAAAAACTGTGAACTAATCTCATTGGCGAATCAAAGATCATGAGATATTAAGTTGAGCTATGCATTCACTTCAGGAGTAAGATAATTACACAAATATACTAAGTTGTGATAATTAGGTTTAGAGTTCTGTACACGATTTTTACTCTAACCTAATCAGTCACATGGTCTATTCAACATGTTACGAGCATGTCTAGATCAGCCACAGAGTCCAACTCCTATGCCCCGAGACCAGCATCACATGGTTCGATCTAACAGTTATAATCGGATTCGATTGCCCAACCAATCCTAAGACTGCAAATATCTATTTTAAACTGTATCATAAGAGTTTGTCCATCAGGGTTCCCCTGACTCTTTTTTCGTAGGTAACAGTCTATGGACTAAGCAATATCACTAACACTCTTGAGTATGTGTCAAAACATAACTTTATTTCATTTTATAAAATCAGCAAAAACAATAATGTCTGACATTTGTCATTTCATAAATAACAAATTACATCCCACTTTATGGACACATTTCCAACAAGGACATACAGTATTGTACATACATGTTCATGTAAATAATCATTACAACAGACATCAACCACAGTCTAGTAAATCCAAATATTAATAAGTTTACAGAATTTCTCAAATTCCTTACATTTGTTCAAGAGGATAACTCAATCCTCACTTGATCCAACAGTAGCGATCTTCAGCTACACCGCTGATTACGCCCAAACGTGTCGAAAATAAAGCAGTCGCGGTAGCACAGTTAGGGCGGTCGTATCCACAAGGAGGTGACAAATTAAACAAGAAAAGATTAGCAAATAAAAAGCATTAAGAGATGGATAATAACACCAAAATAAAAAGAATGGAATTTTCGTTGAGAAGTTTAAGCATAAGAAAAATCTATGAGAAAATTATATAATTAAAATGGGTAAGGCGTCGAGATTCCTCTATATGCTTCGTTCACCCGAATGGATTTTGATCTTCAAGATTACTCAATTGAAAGTTTCACATACCAAACTAACAATCGGAAAATATATATTTGAAGAACATGTGAATTAAAATGTATTCGAGTGAATAAAATTCTTACGTTTAGTATTAGGAAAAATCATCTTCAGAGAAATCTAAGAGCGACAATATACCATTGGCAATAATGCAGTAAAAGACTACTCATAAAATAATATCTATCAATATATAGTATCATGCAACAATCACATAAAAAGAGCATGACTAGATTTATATAAAAGTTGACAAGAACATATATCAATATGAGAAATTAGAAGAAGATAGAAGAAAATTAATCACTCAAATATATAAACTTTGGAGAACAAATGAAGAATCAAAATCCACTCAAGATTACTTCACATATAGGTTCCTCTCTAATCTCACCAATAAGAAAAATGTGTCTAAACTTAAGCTAAAAATTCTAACCCCTAAACACCTTAACATGACCCTATTTATAGAATTTCGGCCATGCCAAAGGTTACAATCAGAGAACGGATTTCAATTGGTTTTACAAGGCTTAATTCAGGAATAAAGGCTGATTATGGTGAGAAGAAAAACCATCACAAACGGATAGAAACGGATGAATAATCACAAGTGAACAGCTGGCAGGGGAAGAAAACGCCACATGGCACGCCGTGATTCGTCCAAGGCAAACGCTTGGAAAACGCGGACAAAAATTTGTTTCGGACGTGACACGTGGCAAGGGCTGAGTGGCTGAGAGAGGAAGTGGCCGACCAGTTGGACACATGGCGCAAATTGATTCGGAGGCTGCGACACGGGACCCACGCAGAGATTGGATGAAAAACGCCTGACGCGCGCGTGGGAAGCAATTGCCCGGGGGGGAAGACCGTGCGCGCCAAACGCGCGTGGGGGCAGGTGCAGATGGGGCCCACCGGTCTGGATGCGGCAGAGATCGACACGTGGCGGCTTGGTGAGGTAGCGCGACTTGGCTCCAGTCGGCTCGGCTCATGGATGGTCATGGGCTTCGATGGGCGAATTTGGGCTTGTATTGGGTTCAACTTTTGGGTTATGCTTGGTAAACTAGCCCAAATCAAATTGTTTTCTTTAAAAACCTGAAAAATAAAATAAATCGATTAAAATTAAATCCTCTAAATTTAGGAATATTTAAAATTAAAGTCACAAATGTGATAAAATAATTTGACAATTATGAACATTAAAAGTGCAAATTTGTGCACTTATCACAACCCCTAACCGACTTATTGCTAGTCCCTAGCAATTCAAGCGAAAAGAAAAAAAAAAAATCATGTAAAGTGAAAATTCAAATCAAAACTAGCAAAAATCACCGAGCAATCAAACAAAACATTAGTAAGTGATCGAAAATGCTATCAAAACTACTTGGTCATAACTCCAGTCGTGTTTGTGTGCACCAAACCGTATCCCTCTTACCACAGTCCATAACACAAATAGCATCAAAAACTCACCAAGAAAAAGTCTCAACTCCATTTACCTCACGGGTGTCGGAAATATTTTAATGCAAAGGGTTTTCACTCATGGAGTTGGAATTCAATCAGTCAACGCTCAAGTGAGAGAAGGCAATTTAAGGACATGTTAATAAACAAACATTGATCAAATGATAGGCAAATCACATGTTTGGAACAATCCATCACTCAAACCATAAACAAGCTTTTGGGATTTAATTCTGGTCAAAAAGAAGATCTCATAAACACACAAAGAGCCGAAAAATACAAATAAATAAACACACTCTTTTTTTTTTGGTTTTTTTTTCTTTTTTTTTAAGGCAAGAGACAACATACATTTGATGAAACCGATGTAGTAGGCATTCTTTTGATGGCTGCTATGCAAATGAAAAGATGTGAGTACAACCAAACTACATAAACATTGATGATAAAATCTTGCTCTCTTTTTTTTCTTTTTCTTTTTTTTTCTTTTTTTTCTTTTTTTTTTATGGTAAAAGACAAAAGAAAAATGATAAATATTTACAACACATGGCTCAATTCTAAAACTTATTCCTAACCAGAAATCATCCCTCAAGCAAATGTCACAAGTCAAGCAATGGTGCTCCAATAATGACTCAACCAACTCAAAAGATCAATGAAAGTTCAAAAAGCTGTTTTCTCAACTCTCACAACTTACCAAAAATAAAAACTTAATCTCGGGATTTTTCTCAACTAAATGTGTTAACAAACCATCTTACCACAAAGGTCTAGCATGTGCTCAAAAATAACTCGGGAAATCATTTCTTAGTAATTAAGATAGCAAAAACTGACTCAAACTGAACATTTTGAAATCATACCTAGATAATCTTGCAAAAATTTTGATCCAAAATAACAACAAGACAAAAATTGATCTCACGCATGAATATGCTCACCACCCCCAACCCAAAATCAGACAGTGTCCTCAATGTCTAAAAATATATGCAATATGAAGAAGACAGGGAAAGAGAACACCTGGATGATGAACATTGGAGCTAAGCCGAGCCTCCTGAATTGATTCTCCAAAACACAAACAAATATAAAATCACACAAAAACAAACTAAAAATAAAAGCACACAAAGCACACCAAACGAAACAAAGAGAAAAAAAAAATATATGATACAAAAGTGTGGAAACAAACTCCTCAAGAGGTTTGCTCCATATCTTGGCCTTTCTGGTTTGACTGAGCTTGTGAAGGGAACTTGCCACGTTCTTGAACAGCCAAAACTCCAGTCAGCTTCGTAATTTGACTCTTCATTTCTTTACTTTCTTCCACCATTTGCGTGAACAGTGACTCGAACTTTTGATTCATTTTACTCTGCACCTCCATGAAAGATTGCAAGGTGTTCTCAAGAGAACTCATTGGATGTTGAGAATTGTATTGAGGTGCAGAATACGCCTTTGGTGGTTGCAGCTGTTGCTCAGTTCTCTATTGTCCTTCCGATGGTTGTGCTTGGTTGGAATCTCTCCAACTGAAGTTTGGATGGTTCCTCTAGCCAGGATTGTATGTGTTAGAGAAGGGTTTGTTGTATGTTCCTAAGGCATTGCATTGCTCCTCGTAAACCCCTCTCATTTCATTGTAAGCAGGGCAATCCTTAGCTAGATGCTCCACCCTACCACAGACAAAGCATGGCTTATGTGTCTCTGCCTTTGCGACCGTGTGGATTCCTCTACCTTCTTTGCCTTTGAGGGCCTCAATTTGCCTTGTCAAAGATTCGACTTGGGCTTTGAGGTTATCCTCCTCCCTTAATTGATAGATTCCAACCAGTCGGGACCTATTAGTGCTGTCAGTAGCACTTGGACCAGTCCATGTGTGGGCTTTTTCGACTAACTCATTGAGATACTCAAAAGCCTCTTCGGGATCCTTTTGGAGAAATTCACCATTGCACATCATCTCCACTAATTGGCGCTCTCGAATCGTGAGTCCTTCGTAGAAATAACTGACGAGGCGCCAACTCTCGTAACCATGGTGAGGACACTGATTTAACAGATCCTTGAACCGTTCCCAAGCCTGATACAAAGTTTCATTGTCCTTCTGGGTAAAGGTCGAGATCTGTCGCTTCAGACCATTGGTCTTATGGTGAGGGAAATACTTGTTGAAAAATGTTGTCGTCATTTCTTCCCAACTTCCAATAGACCTAGGTCGCAGAGAATACAACCAGCTTTTAGCCTTGTCCTTCAAAGAGAAAGGAAAGAATTTCAATCGCACAGAATTTGCGGCTTCAGCTCGGTTGTGAAAAGTGGCCACCACTTCTTCAAACTCCCTTATATGCACGTATGGATTCTCGTTTTCTAACCCATGAAAGGTCGGCAAAAGTTGGATCATGCCCGGCTTGAAATCCAAATTCGGCATATTAGGGGGAAACATTATGCATGATGGTGTGGCCGTACGTGTAGGGTGAAGATAATCATTCAACGTCTTCTGCTGGACCTCCTCGTTTTGAGCCATCGCGAAAGGATTTGCAACTCCTAGTGAGGCTGGGGTCGAGGGAGGACTAGACGTGTGAGAAGAAACTTCACTAGGGTTCTCCGGTCTTCTTGCAAATCTCCCTAATTCGTCTCTATAACGATTCATTCACTTTACAACGTTTCGCTTTTTTATTTTTTATTTTTTTATTTTTTTACTTTTTTATTTTGAAACAAAGAAAAACAATAATGTAGAACCGTGAATCGCAACCCCCAAGAGTGCTCCCAGGAAAGATTGGTGGGGCAAGGCCTCCTTAAAAACCAACCTCCTAGACAGAGCAACGTTCCCAGGAAAGACTGGTGGCGTAGAACGCTAACAGGAACCAGCCTCCTATACAGAACTCCCTTAGTTTGTACTTTCCAACGTTTTCACAAAATTGCTTGAAAAATTTATTAAGTTTTATGACGTGTTTTATGAAATGTTAAATGTTAGATATTAGTACCCTAAGTTAATACTATTCTAAAACCTAAGGTTACACAAATTATGAGAATTTAAGAGTCCTAGTTTAATGTCTAAATTAGTCACCTAAAAGTCACAACCTAAAAATTAATATTAATTATGAATGAAAAATTAAAAAGCAATTCTAGGCATTTAAGAAGTAAATAAAAGAGAAGATTAATGCTAAAACTGAGACAAAGAGAATGAAAGCTACCTAAGCAAAACGAGCTAATAAACTAATAAATAAAACAAAAAATAAAATAAAATAAAAACAAAAAGACAAGAAGAAGTCTAAACTACAGAAAGTAAAAAAAAAAAAAATGACTAACTTTTAAAACAAAAGAGACGGCACGGTCACTCCAATTTGACATAAACATATAAACCTTTTTTTTTTTTTTTTGAACAAATAAATGAAAAGAGAATCTAACAAAGTAATAAAGAAAACTTAACAAACAACCGGGAAAATGAAAATTGACTACAAGCTAATACGACAAAGCAACGATTATTTTTTTTTTGGTTTTTTTTTTTTTTGAAACGTGCTAAACAAATGGACAAAATTAGAGTAACAAAAACGAAAACTAATAATAATAGTAAATGAAAAGGCAAACAAACGGAAACTTTTTTTTTTTTTTTTGAAAAACAAAATAAGACAAAACAAACCCTAACAGACTAAAGAAAGAAAACTAACAACTGAGAGAATGAAAAACCAATAACGTGACAAAGAAACACAAACAAGAAAACGTGTCAAACAAAAAGACAAATAAAAACTATGTACTTACCTCTTTGGCTAATTGTCTACTGAACAATCTTGTTGACGCACCTCCCCGGCAACGGCGCCAAAATTTGATTACGCCCAAACGTGTCGAAAATAAAGCAGTCGCGATAGCACCGTTAGGGCGGTCGTATCCACAAGGAGGTGACAAATTAAACAAGAAAAGATTAGCAAATAAAAAGCGTTAAGAGATGGATAATAAAACCAAAATAAAAAGAATGGAATTTTTGTTGAGAAGTTTAAGCATAAAAAAAATCTATGAGAAAATTATATAATTAAAACGGGTAAGGCGTCGAGATTCCTCTATATGCTTCGTTCACCCGAATGGATTTTGATCTTCAAGATTACTCAATTGAAAGTTTCACATCCCAAACTAACAATCGGAAAATATATATTTGAAGAACATGTGAATTAAAATGTATTCGAGTGAATAAAATTCTTACGTTTAGTATTAGGAAAAATCATCTTAAGAGAAATCTAAGAGCGACAATATACCATTGGCAATAATACAGTAAAAGACTACTCATAAAATAATATCTATCAATATACAGTATCATGCAACAATCACATAAAAAGAGCGTGACTAGATTTATATAAAAGTTGACAAGAACATATATCAATATGAGAAATTAGAAGAAGATAGAAGAAAATTAATCACTCAAATATATAAACTTTGGAGAACAAATGAAGAATCAAAATCCACTCAAGATTACTTCACATATAGGTTCCTCTCTAATCTCACCAATAAGAGAAAAATGTGTCTAAACTTAAGCTAAAAATTCTAACCCCTAAACACCTTAACATGACCCTATTTATAGAATTTCGGCCATGCCAAAGGTTACAATCAGAGAACGGATTTCAATTGGTTTTACAAGGCTTAATTCAGGAATAAAGGCTGATTATGGTGAGAAGAAAAACCATCACAAACGGATAGAAACGGATGAATAATCACAAGTGAACGGCTGGCAGGGGAAGAAAACGCCACATGGCACGCCGTGATTCGTCCAAGGCAGACGCTTGGAAAACGCGGACAAAATTTGTTTCGGACGTGACACGTGGCAAGGGCTGAGTGGCTGAGAGAGAAAGTGGCCGACCAGTTGGACACGTGGCGCGAATTGATTCAGTGGCTGCGACACGAGACCCACGCAGAGATTGGATGAAAAACGCCTGACGCGCGTGGGAAGCAATCGCCCGGGGGGGAAGACCGTGCGCGCCAAACGCGCGTGGGGGCAGGTGCAGATGGGGCCCACCGGTCTGGATGCGGCAGAGATCGACACGTGGCGGCTTGGTGAGGCAGCGCGGCTCGGCTCCAGTTGGTTCGGCTCGCGGATTGCTGATGGGCTTCGGATGGGCCGAATTTGGGCTTGTTTTGGGTTCAACTTTTGGGTTATGCTTGCTAAACTAGCCCAAATCAAATTGTTTTCTTTAAAAACCTGAAAAATAAAATAAATCTGATTAAAATTAAATCGTCTAAATTTAGGAATATTTAAAATTAAAGTCACAAATGTGATAAAATAATTTGACAATTATGAACATTAAAAGTGCAAATTTGTGCACTTATCAACCGCACCGCTCCTCGAGTCTCCTTGGAGGGGTTTACATTTAAAACATTGAAACATGAGCGAAAGGCCTAGTAGGATATAATTTAAAATACTTAAAATAAAAGAGTGTGTAAATGAATAAATAAATAAAACAAGACATTTAGTCCCGACAGAACAGCCGGAACCTCACATCCTTTTTCTCAAAGGAAATATAACAGAAACTAACCGTATTACAGGCTTTAGTAAGTAATTAGTGCAAATTACTTACCTCACCAAGTGCCTCGCCTACCGGACCGGTTTCGGGTTCTGCCCTCGAGGATGCACACTCCGCATCCTATCTAGGCTTACAACACTAAACTTTATTACCTGTCACGCCCTCCAAACGGGGTGGGTGACGTGGAGCTCGATTAGGGATTACTAAAGCAGATCCCCAACCGGGTCCCACACTTAACTGCATTAAAATATAAATAATCTACATAATCCAGGAGCCTCTGACACACAGGGCTCCACCCCACAGGACATACAGTATCATACATACATGTTCATGTAAATAAATAATTACAACAGACATCATCCACAGTCTAGTAAATCCAAATGTTAATAAGTTTACAGAATTTCTCAAATTCTTTACATTTGCTCAAGAGGATAACACAATCCTCACTTGATCCAGCAGTAGCGATCCTCAGCTACACCGCACCACTCCTCGAGTCTCCTGGGAGGGGTTTACATTTAAAACATTGAAACATGAGCGAAAGGCCCAGTAGGATATAATTTGAATTAATTTAAATAGACGAATAAATAAATAAGTGCGTAAATAAAATAAATAAGACATTCAGCCCGACAGAACAGCCGGAACCTCACATCCTTTTCCTCAAAGGAAATATAACAGAAACTAACCGTATTACAGGCTTCAGCGAGTAATTAGTACAAATTACTCACCTCGCCAAGCGCCTCGCCTACCGGACCGGTTTCGGGTTCTGCCCCCGAGGATGCACTTTCCGTATCCCATCTAGGCTTACAGCAAAAGTCTCTATTACCAGTTCGCAAGATCTCTTATCTTACGAAATCATCCATTTAACATTATGAAATCATTCATATGACCCCACGAACTACTCAAGCCGCGGGCCCCATGACTGTGCAAGCCATGAGGTTCCATGACTAGACAAGCTATGGATTCCATGGACAGGACAAGCCAAGGATTTCCATAAACTAACAAGTCATGGTTTTTAACACATTTTTCTTTCGCAAACCAATCCCTTTCTTTAAAACATTTTCAAGGCCAAAATCATTTCTTGAAAACAGGCTCACAAAGAAGAGGGATAGAAATCCTACCTCGCACAACCAAACCTGGGACTAGCGTTGTCTTTTCCGGCTTCCGCTTCCTCAAGCCCCTTCAGTCTGAATCCTCAGCGATTACTGATTCAAGATAACACTTTAGGATTAATTCTCATTCCTAAAGTAATCCAATCTCAATCATATACCAAGATTTTCCAATTAGTGTGCCCTAATCCATTTCCATGTTTCAAATTACATTCCAAGGGTTTTAAATATCAAATCAGGGATTAAAGATACTAATCCTTTCATCCCAAGTCCCCAAATGAAGCTAATTTGGGTTCTCTCCGAAAACAGGGCTTAAAACAACAATTTCAGGCCAAACAGGGTCAAACCCCGTGTACGCCGGTCGACCGGAGACAGAGGAGTGCATCACCACCGGTCGGCCGATGGTGTGCATCCGATCGACCGGTCCGGGTGGCCGGTGGCCATAACAAGATCCGGTCGACCGATGCGGTCGACCGGTGGATATCTCCAGTTCGCGAAAACTCACGGAAATCAGTCCAAAATCCTGCAAATCCAGTCCCAAATCATAAAATCTCAAGGGACAACCACTAGATCCGGGTTCTAGGTCCTAAAACAAGTCCAAAGAACCCAAGATCTCCAATTTCTACCCTAGTTTCACTCCAAATCCATCAAAATCCATTTTTGAACCAAAAGTAAGTTTTAAATCCGAAAAACTTGAAATCCAAGAGAGGTTCTTTCAGTAATCTTACCTTGAATCCTTCTCTTGATGTTGAAAACTCTTTGAAATCACTCTTGGTTCGAATCCGGTCTTGATTTGAGACAAAATCGGAGAGAGAGAGAGAGCACGGGAGAGTGAGAGTGAGAGAGAGAAAGAGAAATGCACGGGAGAAAAGAAAAGGAAGGAAAAGGAAAGAAAAAAGAAAAGGAAAAGAAAAGAAAAGGAAAATAAAAAGAAAATGACGTGTAAAATATAACAGTCCAGAAATGCGCCCATACACACTTCTGGATTAAAATAAATTACTATAAATAATTTAAATACCTTGGAATCATTTAAACTCAATTAATTAAATCAGATTAGGCACACCAATAATCTTAATTACCTTAATTAATCTCAATTAATTCTTCAGGGTGTTACATTACCAGTTCACAAGACCTCTTATCTTAAGAAATCATCTGTTTAACATTATGAAATCGTTCATATGACCCCACGAACTACTCAAGCCATGGGCCCCATGACTGAACAAGCCATGAGGTTCCGTGACTAGACAAGCTATGGATTCCATGGACAGAACAAGCCAAGGATTTCCATAAACTAACAAGCCATGGTTTTTAAAACATTTTTCTTTCGTAAACCAATCCCTTTCTTTAAAACATTTTCAAGGCCAAAATCCTTTTTGAAAACAGGCTCACAAAGAAGAGAGATAGAAATCCTACCTCGCACAATCAAACCTGGGACTAGCGTTGCCTTTTCCGGCTTCCGCTTCCTCAAGCCCCTTCAGTCTAAATCCTCAGCGATCACTGATACAAGATAACACTTTATGATCAATTCTCATTCCTAAAGTAATCCAATCTCAATCATATACCAAGATTTTCCAATTAGTGTGCCCTAATCAATCTTTATATTTCAAATTCAATTCCAAGGGTTTTAAATATCAAATCAGGGATTAAAGATACTAATCCTTTCATCCCAAGTCCCCAAATGAAACTAATTTGGGTTCTCCCCGAAAACAGGGGTCAAAACAACAATTTTAGGCCAAATAGGGTCAAACCCCATGTACACCGGTCGACCGGAGACAGAGGAGTGCATCACCACCGGTCGGCCGGTGGTGTGCATCCGGTCGACCGGACTGGTCGGTCGACCGGTGGTGTGCATCCAGTCGACCGGACCGGTCGGCCAGTGGTGTGCATCCGGTCGACCGGACCGGTCGGCCGGTGGCCATAACAAGATCCTGTCGAATGATGCGGTCGACCGGTGGAGAACTCCAGTTCGTGAAAACTCGCGGAAATCAGTTCAAAAACCTATAAATCAAGTCCCAATTCACAAAATCTCAAGGGACAACCACTAGATCCGGGTTCTAGGTCTTAAAACAATTCCAAAGAACCCAAGATCTCCAATTTCTACTTTAATTTTACTAAAAAATCATCAAAATCCGTTTTGAACCAAAAGTAAGTTTTGAATCCGAAAAACTTGAAATTTAAGAGAGGTTCTTTCAGTAATCTTACCTTGAATCCTTCTCTTCATGTTGAAAACTCTTTGAAATCACTCTTTGGCTCAATACTCATTCGATTTGAGACAGAAATGAGAGAGAAAGAGAGAGTGAGTGAGCGGGAGAGTAAGAGTGAAAGAGAGAGAGAAACGCACGGGCAAAAGGAAGGAGAGGAAAGAAAGAAAAGAAAAAGGAAAAGAAAAGAAAAGGAAAACGAAAAGGAAAAATGGATATGTGTCACAACATTTAAAAATGACAGTCCAGAAATGCGCTTATACACACTTCTGGATTAAAATAAATTACTGTGAATAATTTAAATACCTTGGAATTATTTAAACTCAATTAATTAAATCAGATTAGGCACACTAATAATCTTAATTAACTTAATTAATCTCAATTTAATTCTTCAGGGTGTTACAACATCAAGGACCTAGACAACACTTTGTGTATATAAAATGCCTGTGATAACACCAAAAGTATTTTCTAACTGGAATTGGTTAGCTAACCACTCCTTTACATCTATCATCAATCCCACATCATTCCCAATGAGTAGGATGTCATCGACGTAAAGAATTAAGAATACCACTTTCTCTTCTTTCTTGTACTTGTAGATGCATGGTTCATAAATGTTTTGATCAAATCCATAAGACTTTATAGCCTCATCAAACCTGATGTTCCATGATCTAGAAGCCTGCTTCAGTCCATAAATGAACCTCTACAGTTTGCAGACTTTCTGCTTTTGGTCTTCCTCTATGTAACCCTCTGGCTGATCCATATAGATGGTTTCCTTAAGATAGTCATTCAAAAAAGCTGTCTTGACATCCATCTGTCATATCTCCATTGGTCTCTGAATCGAATCCGGATGCGGAAGTGTGGGGTGGGGAAGCGGATCGTGTATAACAAAAATTTTCATAAAACCTTTGAGATACTCTATAGATTATATTAATTTATGCACGAATAAATTAATCACATTAATTCATTTATTAAGAACTCAATTAAAAAAAATACCTGGAATCCGACTCGGATGATAACCTGAGTTCTTTGACCTCGCACAATCCTTGCTCCAATCTTTGTGTTTAGAAAACCAAAGTCTTCCACGTCAATTCCTTGATTCTACGTAGACGTGTGTGTGGGCACACGTGAGACAAAATAGATTTCAAAAACACTCGAATTTCCACAAACACCAACACATGCATGATGTGGAATTTTTGAGAGAAAAAATTTTCCTCTCACTCTCTCTTGAGAATTTTGGCCAGCCTTAACTACTAGGGTAGAAAAATTGTTTCAAAAATTGTATACACAATTTTCTATCATTCTCATATTTATAGAGTAGAAGTCAAACTTCTAGAAGGAATCCAATCTCTATCTCCAAGATAAAGCTGGTCAATTATCTCCTATTTGAATTTTGAACAAAATCTCCTCTATCCCTTATCCCTTGGGACCGGCCATGCTAGGGAGTCCTATCCTTGTGTGTGGCGCCAATACTGGATAGGGAAGGAAGAGAAAATCATCATTTATCCTGTAGTTCAATTTTATTTCAAATTCGAATTCGAATTTAAGTCAAACTTAAATTAATTTGAATTCTAAATTGAACAACTTATCAAATAAGTTTAAATGGATAAATCTAGATGTGTTCAAATTCAAATTTAAATGATCACATTATTTAACTAATAATTAATTCTCAATTAATTATTTTTGAGTGTTTAATTTTAGAATTCTGTAATTTTAAAATTCTCATTTTGCCCTATGTGTCTGGTAGAATTACTAGGACGACACAAGGACTAATGGACCTATAATCCCGAGCTTCAATAAAATTAATAATTAATTAAACACTTTAATTAATTAATTAATTCTATTAATTCCCATAGTTACTCCACTATAAACTTGGAATTGTACTCTCAAAATTATAGACATAAATTACTTCTAAACTGTGAATTGTCAATTTGATATAGTCATTGCATATAGATCAATCTTCCATAAATAATTCATAATTAGAGCAATATAAAATCCATTAACCTCTCTAATTACATCTTTATCCTTGAGTACCATTGATTCTCTAATGGACAGTGATTCATGAAACACATTCATGAATCGAGGCTCCTACTGGTCCAAGTACCGAATCAACCCTCAAGAGAATTATTTATCGACTTCTTTCTTAAGAAGGCATGGATTCCATCTCATGTAATAATATTTCTGGCTACCTACTTCATCATGTCTCCAAAGTACAAGGAATAGGATTCAGGATCTCAGAATCTGTACCGAGTAAATCAAAAGACACAAATCCATAAATATGAGTCTGTTAAGAACTCAGGATTAAGATCATTCTATATATGACCATCGGTAGACTCAACTAGAATTTCTATACTTAACGAAAATTATTAGAAATTCATATTGTGTTTGTGTCCTTGTTCCACATAATCTCATTTTGCGAAATACACTCGTTCAATATCTCACCATATTAACAGTGCGCATAACACGGTTCCATTCTAAATGGGAATGACATCTATTAATAATGTTTTAATTAAAGATTCCGAACTTTAATTAATTCATTATGAATATTGCTTTTTGATTACAATCCTTAAACATTATCCTCTCGTATATAACACTTATATACAATGTTTAAGGTTACATAAATAATCACAGAATTTTCATTGATATTCATAAAATATTCACAAATATATATATATATATATAAAATGATGAATAAACTCTTTTATTAAATAAATAATAAATATCCTATTACATCTTATGCTTTTAGGACACCATTCCCAACAATCTCCCACTTGTCCTAAAGCAGGTAGAATATGTCTCCAATCTTGAAACTTTTTAGGTATCTATGACTGATCTATCTCGGAACAACTTCCAGATCAGTTAAGAATTTCAAGAGTCAGGTTGCTTCCTTTTGTTGCTTCACAAGCTGCTACACATTAACTCGTAAGGATAGAATTAGTAATCACACTTTGCCAACAACCTTTCTTGCCATGACTAGTCAAAGTCTATGTATCCCACGAAAGACAACTCTTTCACTCACAAAACTATCTTATAGTTTTTTATTTTCCTCATATACTTAAGGATGCACTACACGACTACCCAATGATTGAATCTTGAGTTCAACTAACAAAGAATAACCACTCCCACTGAATATCAGATATTCGGGCTTATAAAGAATAAGTACATCTTCTTTTCTTTCATTTGAAACATCTTAGTTTTGATCAAATCCACAAGAAGTTTGCTTCAGTCTATAAATGGATCTCTACAGTTTGCAGACTTTCTGCTCTAGGCCTTTCTCAATGTAACCCTCTAGCTAATCGATATACATGGTTTCCTCAAGATAACCATTCAGAAAAGTTGTCTTGACATCCATCTGCCATATGTCATATTCAAAATATGTTGTTGTAGCTAAGAGTATCCGGATGAACTTAAGCGTGGCTACAGGTGAAAGAGTTTCCTCATAGTCAACTCCCTCTTTCTGGGTGTAACCCTTAACCACTAGCCTTGCTTTATAAGTCTCTACTTTTCTGTCCGCTCCTCTCTTTCTCTTGAAGGTCCACTTGCATCCAATGGGTTTTACCCTTTCAGGTAGATCTACAAGTTGCTAGACTGAGTTAGAGTACATGGACTCTATCTCTAGTTTCATAGTAGCTTGCAACTTCTCCTTATCAAAATCATATATAGCCTTAAAGGTCAATGGATCCTCCTTACCGTCATCAGCAGTGACGATATGTGCTTGCTCAGTATACCGGTCAGGTAACTTACTTACCCTCCCTCTACGACGAGGTGCCATAAGAGTTTGACTAGGAATCGTGGTCATTCTTAGTGTTCCTATTACGCCCCCCTAGACGGGGTGGGTGACATGGAGCTCGATTAGGGATTAATAAAGCAGATCCCCAATCGGGTCCCACACTTAGCTGCATTAAAATATAAATAAATTACATAATCCAGGAGCCTCTGACACACAGGGCCCCACCCCACAGGACATACAGTATCATGCATACATGTTCATGTAAATAATCATTACAACAGACATCAACCACAGTCTAGTAAATCCAAATATTAATAAGTTTACATAATTTTCTCAAATTCCTTACATTTGTTCAAGAGGATAACTCAATCCTCACTTGCTCGACCCATAGCATGACTCAGCTATGATGCACTGCTCCTCGAATCTCCTGGGAGGGGTTTAAACATTTGAAACATGAGCGAAAGGCCCAGTAGGATATAATTTCAAATAATTTAAATAAACGAATAAATAAATAAGCGCGCGTAAATGAATAAAATAAGACATTCAGCCCCGACAGAATAGCCGGAACCTCACATCCTTTTTCTCAAAGGAAACATAACAGAAACTAACCGTATTACAAGCTTCAGCGAGTAATTAGTACAAATTACTCACCTCACCAAGTGCCTCGCCTACCGGACCGGTTTCGGGTTCTGCCCCCGAGGATGCACTCTCCACATCCTATCTAGGCTTACAGCAATAGACTCTATTACCAGTTCACAAGATCTCTTATCTTAAGAAATCATCCGTTTAACATTATGAAATCGTTCATATGACCCCACGAACTACTCAAGCCGCGGGCCCCATGACTGGGCAAGCCATGAGGTTCCATGACTAGACAAGCTATGGATTCCATGGACAGGACAAGCCAAGGATTTCCATAAACTAACAAGCCATGGTTTTTAAAACATTTTTCTTTCGCAAGCCAATCCCTTCCTTTAAAATATTTTCAAGGCCAAAATCCTTTTTGAAAACAGGCTCACAAGGAAAAGGGATAGAAACCCTACCTCGCACAATCAAACCTGGGACTAGCGTTGCCTTTTCTGGCTTCCGCTTCCTCAAGCCCCTTCAGTCTGAATCCTCAGCAATCACTGATACAAGATAACACTTTAGGATCAATTCTCATTCCTAAAGTAATCCAATCTCAATCATATACCAAGATTTTCCAATTAGTGTGCCCTAATCCATTTTCATGTTTCAAATTACATTCCAAGGGTTTTAAATATCAAATCAGGGATTAAAGATACTAATCCTTTCATCCCGAGTCCCCAAATGAAGCTAATTTGGGTTCTCCCCGAAAACAGGGGTCAAAACAACAATTTCAGGCCAAACAGGGTCAAACCCCATGTACACCGGTCGACCGGAGATAGAGGAGTGCATCACCACCGGTCGGCCGGTGGTGTGCATCTGGTCAACCTGACCGGTCGGCCGGTGGCCGTAGTGAGATCCGGTCGACCGATGCGGTCGACCGGTGGAGAACTCCAGTTCGCGAAAACTCGCGGAAACTAGTTCAAAAACCTGTAAATCTAGTCCCAAATCACAAAATCTCAAGGGACAACCAAAAGGTCCGGGTTCTAGGTCCTAAAACAAGTCCAAAGAACCCAAGATCTCCAATTTCTACTCTAGTTTTACTCAAAATCCATCAAAATCCGTTTTGAACCAAAAGTAAGTTTTAAATCCGAAAAACTTGAAATCCAAGAGAGGTTCTTTCAGTAATCTTACCTTGAATCCTTCTCTTGATGTTGAAAACTCTTTGAAATCACTCTTGGTTCGAATCCGGTCTTGATTTGAGACAAAATGGGAGAGAGAGAGAGAGCACGGGAGAGTGAGAGTGAGAGAGAGAAAGAGAAATGCACGGGAGAAAAGAAAAGGAAGGAAAAGGAAAGAAAAAAGAAAAGGAAAAGAAAAGAAAAGGAAAATAAAAAGAAAATGACGTGTAAAATATAACAGTCCAGAAATGCGCCCATACACATTTTTGGATTAAAATAAATTACTGCGAATAATTTAAATACCCTGAAATCATTTAAACTCAATTAATTAAATCAGATTAGGCACACTAATAATCTTGATTACCTTAATTAATCTCAATTAATTCTTCAGGGTGTTACAGTTCCAACAACTCTTATTGTTTGTGGTCTAATCTTATTGGAAAGTAACTTTTCCAGAACTGCTTTGCTTCTGGGCTTGATAACTATCACATAGTCATACTTCAGAAATGTGGCATTTATCGATACATATACCTTTGATTCTTATGATTATAAAAATAATCATTCACTTGTCCCCATTGCATATCCCACAAACATGTATATTTATGATCTTGGTTCTAACTTCCCAGTCTATTATTTCATCACATGAGCCGGACACCCCATATGTGAATATGCTTGAAAACTAACTTTCGACCATTCCACAACTCTAGGGGTGTCCTTGGTACAGACTTAGATGGTACTAGATTCAGAATATACACGGTGGTTCTTAGGGTATAAACCCATAACAAAGTAGGAAGTGAAGAATAACTTAACATTGATCTTATCATTTCAAGTAACGTCTGATTTCTCCTTTCGGCTACTCCATTCTACTGTGGTGTACCGGGTGCAATCAATTAGGATACCACACCTTCTTCAATCAAGAAAACCTAAAACTCTTGGTCCAGGTATTCACCCCCTCGATCTAATCGAAGTGTCTTGATTGGTTTACCTATCTGTTTTTAAACTTATGCTCAGAATTCTCTAAACTTTCTAAAAGTTTCAGATTTCTGTTGCATTTGGAAAACATAACCATATCTCGAATAATAATAAATAAAAATGATGAAATATTCATAACCTCCTTTATCTTGGACGTTTAACGGTCCGCACACATCAGAATGTATTAGCTGAAGAGGTTCTGTGGCTCTTTCTCCTTTTGACATGGAAGGCCTCGTGGTCATTTTGCCTCCCATACAAGATTCATAGGCTGGAAGCCTACTAACTTTTAGTTCGCATAAAGGACCATCCTTTACCAGTCTTTGAATCTTGTTTAGGCTAATATGACCAAGTCTATGATGCCACATATATATGTGTTATTTATCGTGAGAGATCCTTTGCTTCTTATTCTTAGGTTTGGCAACCTTTTGAACTTTTCAATATTTCACAGTGAGCCAGGCATCAATTTAAACGGTATAAGCCACTTTCCAAATATTCAGAACATATATCAGAACAATTCCGAAAGATGTGGACTAGATTATTATTGAAGGCAATTGTTCAAATAATTTGGAATTATAAATCAAATTTCTATTTATGCTTGGAGGGAAATAAACATTGTTCACAACAAGGTATTTCCAAAATTGAAGTCTAACTTCTCCCACTACTTTTGCCGATATCCTCGTGGTATTCCCACTTTCATCATGTAGTCCTTGACGGTAAGTTCTTTGTAAGAAATTGTTTTTCTTTCGCAAACAAGCCCCTTTCTTTTAAAACATTTTCAAGGCCAAAATTCTTTTTGAAAATCAGGCTCACAAGGAAAAGGTGATAGAAATCCTACCTCACAATACCAAACCTGGGACTAGCATTGCCCTTTCAGGCTTTCGCTTCCTCAAGCCCCTTCAGTCTGAATCCTCAGCGATCACTGATACAAGACAACATTTTAAGATTAATTCTCATTCCTAAAGCACTTCAATCTCAATTATGTACCAAGGTTTTCAATTAGTATGCCCTAACCAATTTCATGTTTCAAATCATCATTCCAAGAGTTTTCAATCTCAAAACATGGATTAAAGATGCTAATCCATCTATCCCGAGTCCCCAAATGAAGGTAATTTGGGTTCTCCTAGAAAACATTGTTCAAAACAGCATTTTCAGGGCAGTGGTCAACCAGTGACAGAGCAGTGAAACACTACCAGTCGACCGGTAGTGTGCACTCCGGTCGACCGGACAAGTCGACCAGTCAGGCCAATGAAATCTGGTCGACCAGATCGGTCGACCGGTTACCATGCGATCCATTCAACTAGATAAGTCGACTGGTGGAATCAGCTACGTGAGAGAAGCTTGCGAAAACCAGCCTAAAAACCTACAATCTCAGTCCCAAATCAAAATATTTCAAAGGAAAACCACTAGATTCAGGTTCTAGGTACAAATCAAGTCCAAAGAACCCAATATCTCTAATTTCTGCCATGATTTTACTCAAAATCCATCAAAATCCAGTTTGAACTAAAAATAAGTTTTAAAATCCACAAATCCGAGATTCAAGAGAGGTTTTTTAGAAATCTTACCTTGAATCCTTCTCTTGGCGTTGAAAATTCCTTTAAATCATTTCTTGGTTCAAGATCCGTTTGATTTGGGACACAATTTGGAACGGGAGAGAAAGAGAGAGAAACAAACAAGAGAGAGAGACAAAGTAAGGGAGAGAGAGACACACGAGAAAGAAAGAAAAGGAAGGAAGAAGGAAGAAGGAAAAAGAAAATAAAATAAAGGACATGTGTCAACAAATTAAAAGGTAGTCCAGAATTGTGCTCATACATACTCCTGGTGAAAGTTTAAACACTGAGAATATTTAAATAACACTAAATTATTTAAATTCACTCGTCGGAAGACTATGCTGAGCAGTTACCAGAGTATGTCATCATCGCGAGCGATGATGAGTGTACAAAGGAGGAGGATTCCTTAGAGGATGAGATGTTTGGCGATGAGGGATCTCAGATGGAGATGCCGAGGTTGAGTCTAGATTATCTTCTGACTGATAGCGTGACCTACAGTATATTTTCCTTTTGTATAAGATACTTTTTTTATCTTGAGAAGTGATAGCCACTCTCATGAAGATTGGATGTTGTCATGCCCCCCAAACGGGGTGGGTGACGTGGAGCAAGATTATGGGTTAATAACGCAGATTCCCAAACAAGCCCCACTCAACTTCATTAAAATATAATATAAATTTCTAAGTCCTAAGCCTCTAACAACACACAGGGCTCCACCCACAGGATATATGGTATTGTACATACATGAACATGTAAATAATCAATTACAACAGACATCAACCATAGTCTAGTAATCTAAATATTCAGAGTTTATAGAATTCTCAATTCCTTACATTTATATCCAAGAGGATGAATACAATCGTCACTTCATCGATCCGTAGCACAACTCAACTACTCCATAACAAATATCCAGCTACTGTGCACTGCTCCTAGAGTCTCCTAGGAGGGGTTTAATATTTATAAAAAAAGTAAAACGTGAGCGAAAGGCCTAGTAAGACATAGTTTGAAATGATTGTATAAATAAATAAATAAATAATAAATGAGCAACAAATAAATAAATGAATAAGTAAATAAAATAAGACATCAGTTCTGACAGGCAGCCATAACCTCACATCCTTTTTCTCAAAGGACATATATACAAAAATATCTGGTTTACAGGCATCAGTAAGTAATTAGTACAAATTACTCACCTACCAAGTGCCTCGCCTGACCGAGTTTCGGGTTCTATCCCTGAGGATGCACTTTCCGCATACTATCTAGGCTTACAACAATATATTCTTACCAGTTCACAAGATCTCTTCTCTTAAGAAATCATTCATTTAACATTATGAAATCGTTAATATGACCCCACGAACTACTCAAGATGCAGACCCCATGACTGGGCAAGGCATGGGGTTCCATGACTAAACATGCTATGGATTCCATGGACAGATCAAGCCATGGATTCCATGAACTAAACAAGTCATGGATTTCCAAGAGTTTCTCATTCCCAAACCAACCCCTTTCTTTAAAACATTTTCAAGGCCAAAATTCCTTTCGAAAATCAGGCTCACAAGGAAAAGGGATAGAAATCCTACCACACGAATGCCCAAACCTGGGACTAGTGTTGCCTTTTCTGGCTTCCACTTCCTCAAGCCCCTTCAGTCCTACTCCTCAGTGATCACTGATGTAAAACAACACTTTAGGATCCAATTCTCATTCCTAAAGCAATCCAATCTCAATTACCAACCAAGATCTCTTATTAGTGTGCCTTGACTCAAATCCAAGTTTCACAACCGATTTTTATAATCAGTATGGGGGTTCTTTAAAGATTGAAATCCAATTCATAGGTTTGGTTTCCTATTTAATTTCAATTTAAAAACAACTTTTTGAAGAAATTTCGGCAGCATGCCGGTATAAATAGGAAAAATGCCAAACCTGCAAATCAAGTTCAATTTCAATATAATTAATTAAAATCCATCAAAATCAATTTCCAATCAACTAAACAAGTCAAATAACTGAAAACCCCAAAATTTCAATCAATTTCAACAACAATTGCTCAATTCCAAACCCTAACTCGAAATTATTCAAATCTAACAAAAATTTCAAATTCTCAAACCAATAATTCAAATTTGAGTATGGGTTTTCAAGAAATCCTTACCTCAAAGGGATTACAACTCGTTTTCCCTTCAAATCCTCTCATTTCCATTTTTTTTTATCTATTTGTGGCTCTCGGCTAGCCAGCCAAGAAGGAGAGAGGAGAGAGAAAAAACGGCCACAAAGGGAAGGAAAGAGAGAGCCGGCCGGAGAGAGAGATGGTCAGCATGGAAGAAAATGGAGAGAAAGAGAGAGAAAGGTGCTCGGGCGTGAGAAACCAGAGGAGAGAGAGAGAGAGAGGAAGGAACAAAAGAAAGAGAGAGAGAGAGAGAGAGAGAGAGAGAGAGAGTTTATGTAGGCATCCCATGGGAAGGAAAGGGAAAAAAAGGAAACAAAAGAAAAATAAAAAGAAAAAGAAAAAGGAAAAAAAAAAAGAAAAGGAAAAAGGAAAAGAAAAATAGATGTCCAAATATTTAAAATAATAGCCCAGAAATGTGCCCGTACACACTTCTGGGTAAAAAATTTAATTACTAAAAATATTTAATTTCCTTAAAAATATATAAATTTACACATCATAAACATTTAAAATTAATAATTAATCAATTAATCCAAATTAGGCACACTAATAAATCTCTATTACCTTAATTAATCTCATTTAATTCTTCAGGGTGTTACAGTTCCACCCCCTTAGGCAATTTTGTCCCTGAAATTAAGGCTTACCTCAAAGTGCAAACAGATGCAGATAATACTCCTACATCGTGGTTTTAAGCTCCCATGTCACTTCCTCAACTCAATGGTGCTGCCATAACACTTTCACTAATGGAATCTCACGATGACGCAGATTCTTTATATTCCGATCAAGAATCTGAATAGGTGCCTCCTCGTACGTTGCGTCATACTGTATCAGAATGTCAAACCACTGCACTATAGCTTCCGGCTTAGGTTGACATTTATGAAGCATGGAGACGTGGAACACGTCATGCACGTGAGATAACTCAGGCGGTAAAGCCAAATGATACACCACAACTCTGACTCATTGCAAGTTTCCCTTTCACACCAAACTAGACAACTCCTTTGTGTGGGGAAACCTTCAGCAAAACAAAGTCGCCCTCTTGGAATTCCAAAGGCCTATGCCTTCTAGCAGCATAGCTTTTCTGATGACTTTGAGCTATCAACAGCCATTCTAGAATCACAACTATCTTCCCATTATTCTCTTGAATGACTTTCGGTCTAGTATTCAGTTGATCCTCTGGTTCCAACCAACAAATAGGTGACCTACAAAGATGACCATACAGAGAGCTTCGAACGGTGCCATACTGGTACTGGCTTGATAGCTATTATTGTACACAAACTTACAAGATGCAGGTATTTCTTCCAGTTTCCACCAAATTTCATAATACAAGCATGAAGCATATCCTCCAGACTCTGAATTAATCTTTCAGATTGCCCATCAGTCTGACGATGAAATGCTATGCTAAAATTCAAATCTATTCTCATGGCCTCCTGAAAACTCCTCCAATACCTTTCATTAAAACGAGTGTCACGATCAGACATGATAGACAGTGGCACTCCGTGTAGCCTCACGATGTTCTCCAGGTACAATTCTGACAGTATCTTCTAAGAATACATCGCACAGAACGGTATGAAGTGTACAGACTTCGTCAGCCTGTCCACCACCACCCAGATGACATCGTGCTTCAGCTCGGTTCTCGATAGCTGTTGCGTGAAAACTCGCAAGTATACGAATCGCACAAGTTATAAAGTGTAGAAGAGTATGGATATCGATTCCATGAGGATTGTGTTTAGCTTTTGTTAAATACCAATATTGATTAACTTCTAGGATTGTTTTTTTTATATATTTTTATAACTAAAAGAAAATAAGAATGCAAGCAATTGTAAATAATCAAGCTAGGACCTCCTAATTTCCCCTTGATTGCGAAATGCTAAAGTTGTGCTAAAAAAATGCTACAGCATTTTGTACTAGTTAACCAAACTCAAATTTGTGCATAAAGTTCTTCCGAAATAATTATGACTATAACTCCTCAAACCAATTTCATCATATTCCTATGTGAATCTAGTTAATGGAATTCCCATTTCAAGTTCGGATTTATTAGGTTATACAAGGTAAATGATATATTCCTATACCTTCTACAAATCAATATATTCCTATATTGAACATGCATCATCCATGTAAAGTCCAACCTAAATTAATTTTTCCAAATCAATCTAAGTCTAGTTCTACATTTTGATTTCCATCAAAAATAGAAATTAAGCAAGTAAATACACATGAATGAACAACCACAAGAATACCATAAACAATCCAAAAGCATAAACTAAAACATCACAATCTTAGTTCCACTAGGAGCCTAGCTCACAAAATTAACTAAATAACATCAAGGGATTCATCATTTCTAGAGATTACAAAAATAAAGAGAATAAAGATGGGAAAGAAATCACCAAATGGAGGTGTCACAAACTCCAAAACCTCTTCCCAAAATCTCCATCTTCCTCCGTCTTGAAGCTCCAAAATAAATCCCCCCTCAATAATTTATGGAGAATGAAACCTAAATCTAATAAAATAAAAATATTTGTTTTGGGATTTTCTTGAAAAATTGGCTGAAAAGCCTTATTAATTGCTTTGCTCTTTCCCCTCTTGTTCTCTGTGGCTACTCGTATGAGGGCTAGAAGAGATGCTCATCACCCACCCTAATTGCCTTTAATTTCACGCACAAAAGGAGAGAAGAAACCTAGACAAGTGGCAACACCGGATTGGGAGCAAGGAGATAGTGAGAGACAAGCTTGCCACGTGGCACGGAGAGAATGACTGGAGCAAACATTTGTCTACCTGAAACTCACAGAGAGGAGTGTGAATCACACACATGCATCTGGTCCATTGGTGTTGCAGATCTGACAGCTACAAAAGCGAGTTCCACTTGTTTTTCTACTCTACAGATTGGGCTTTGCTTGGTCCGAATTCTATTTTTAGTTTCTGATTTGTTTCTTTACATTTTGACCCCATTTCAACTCAAAAGTTTACAAATAAGCCCACCTGTCACCAAATTAATTACATAAATGAGGAAACTAATTATTTTGAAAGCAAACTAAATACAAATAAAATAAAATAACATAAAAATACCTATAACAAACTAAAAATAAAATTAATTCCAAATAAAATAAAATGAAATAAAAATAAGGTAAAAATATTAAAAACTAAATAAATTCTCAAGAACAAACATACTTTTTAATCCACAAAAGAGGCTAAATAACTCCATTTCATGGAGTTATCAATAGCCCCATTAGAAAATCCATAGTGATATGATCCCATTTCCATCCAGAGACAGGAAGAGGTTGCAAATCTCCCGCTAGCTTCTGATGCTCAGCTTTAATCCAAAGGCAAGTCACACATTCCGAGACATACTCACGAACATATCTTTTCATGCCTCTCCATCGGTACTGTCTTTTCAAGTCCTGGTACATCTTTGTACTTCCCAGATGTATAGCAAACTTCAATTTGTGAGCCTCTTACAGAATTGTCGTCTTTTTTACCTCATCCGCCTTAGGAACAGCAAGGCGGTTGCGAAAATATAAGGCTCCATCCTCTTGGATTCTTCAATCCTCAAGTTGCTCTCCATTCTTGATTCGAATCCATATTCCTTGGAGGTGTGGATCCTACCATTGATTCTGCTTAACCTGTTGCACAATATCCGGTGTAGAGACCATATTATACACCATAGCTTGGTTATAATCTTCGTAGAACTGAAGATCATACTTATTCACCACTTCAGTCCTTTTCCAATCTTCCAAAGCTAATGATGCTAGAGTCCCCGTCGTCTTCCTTCTAAGGGCATCAGCCACCACATTAGCTTTTCCAGGATGATATTGCAGAGTGAAGTTGTAATCTTCCATATACTCCACCCATCTCCTTTGCCTAAGATTCAAGTCTTTCTGAGTAAACAAGTACTTCAGAATTTTATGGTCAGAAAAGACCTGAAACTTTGCTCCATAGAGATAACATCTCCATATCGTCAGAGTAAATATTACCACTGCTAGCTCCAAATCATGAGTAGGGTAATTCCGTTCATGTGGTCTTAATTGGTGAGATGTGTATGCTACCATGTGTCCCCCTTGCATTAAGACACAGCCAAGCCCACTCCTCGAGGCATCAGAATACCCCTCATATGGCTTTTCACTATCAGGAATAGTCAAGACCGGTGCACTTGTCAGTCTGACCTCCAATTCCTGAAAAACATTTTCACATTCAGCATCCCATTGGAATCTGACTTCTTTCTTGGTCAACCGAGTCATTGGTGTAGCAACACTTGAGAAGTCTTTCACGAAATGCTGATAGTACCCTACAAGTCTAAGGAAATTGTGAATCTCCACTACATTCTTCGGCCTTTTCCACTGTAGCACAGTCTCGATCTTAGAAGGATCGATAGAGATTCCTTGTCCTAAAATTACATGCCCAAGGAACTTCACTTTTGTCAGCCAGAAGTCACATTTCTCCTTCTTAGCATACAACTGGTGTTCATGAAGAGTTTGAAGAACAATTACAAACTGATCCAAATGAAGGCAATTACAAGTCTTCGTGTAAACCAATATGTTGTCAACGAAGGCAATTACAAACTGATCCAAATACGGCTAGAAAACATTGTTCATCAAGTCCATGAATGCCGCCGGGGCATTCGTCAGTCCAAATGGCATCACTAGAAACTCGAAGTGTCTATATCGAGTTCAAAAAGCAGTCATCGAAATGTCTTCCACCTTGATTTTTAATTGGTGGTACCCAGGCCTCAAGTCAATCTTGGAGTAAAACTGTGATCCACCCAACTGATCGAATAGCTTGTTGATCCTTGGCAGTGGGTATTTGTTCTTCACAGTTACCCTATTCAATTAATGGTAGTCAATGCACAACCGGAGAGACTCATCGTGCATTTTCACAAATAGCACCGGGGCACTCCAAGGGGATGTACTATTCTGGATGTATCCCTTTTCTACTAGCTCCTTAAGCTACTTCCTTAATTCTCTCATCTCCGCCAGAGGCATCTGCTATGGAGGAATGGAAATAAGTGTCGTTCACGAAACCAAATCAATGCAGAATTCAATCTCACTATCTGGCGGCAACCCCGGTAGATCCTCAAGAAATAAATCTGTGAACTCATCCACTATAGGGATTCCTGCACTATCTCCAGTTATCTCGGGTTCACCTTCAAAAGTGAGAAGGGAAGAAAAATAAGCTAGATTCCTCTGTCCCCCAACATTGTACTTCAACAGTTGTTCTCCCAGGACTAGGTTCGTATCTACCTCATAAGAAATCACTATTCTAGACTTAGTCATCAAAGTCACCCTTTTGTGGTAGCAATCAACAATAACACCATATTTTGATAAACAATCCATTCTGAGTACCACGTCAAATAGACCCATCGAAAGGATAATCAAATCAGCTCTCAATCCCCCCAATCGTGATTTCACATGATCTACACACACTCAACACCTCCACACATCCCAGTGCGGAGTTCAAAGTCATCGAGACTTCTAAATTCTTAGATTTCAGTTTTAAAGTCTGAACAAAAGAACTTGATAAAAAAGAGTGTGTGGCACCTGTATCAAACAACACATGAGCAAAAGAATGAGAGATTAGAATCAAACCCTCAACCACCGCATTGCTGGTCTGACCTCCCAAACTACCTCCTGCCAGGGCATAAGTTTGCCTCTGCACTTTCCTTTTCCCTTTATCACTAACATTAGGCCGTTAGGTCGCTAGCCTATATTGTTGCGGCAGAGGTAGTTGTACTAGTCTCAGCGCTTGGGGCCGAAATTGTGTATACTGAGGTGGTTGATAAGTTGGCCCAGAGGGGTATGGCATCTACTATGGCTGATATGGTGGCATATACTGTGGTGGCCCCTCCTGACTGTATGAAGCATCACTTTGGGTTTGTTGAACAGGTGGCCGATTAGGACAATTCCTCCAAATATGGTCCACCTACCCACAATGGTGACACTTTGGCTCATATGGAGCACTTCTGTCACTTCCTGATGAACTACTGCAATCACTAATCACTCCCCTACCAGGCTATCCCTAGTTGCGGTTCCTTCTACCACTCCACTATGGCCCGTCGGAAGTAAATGGTCCGCCAAAAGTTGAAACTTGTCAAGCTGGTTCTTTGCTTTGGTGATAGGCTATGCTATCCTGCTCCACCCTAGTAGCAGCAGCCACCAAATCTCATAAATTGGGGATTCTCAAAGCCACCAATGATCTCCTTACAGAGTTCTTGAGGCCTTTCTCAAACTTAAGACATCTAAGGTGTTCAGATTCCACCAAAGATGGTGCAAACTGGGATAGGTCATTAAACTTGGCCTCATACTCCCTTACAGACATGTCACCTTATAGCAGAGGCATGAATTCCAGTGCTTTTTTATCCCTATAACTCTGAGGGAAGTACTGCTCATTGAACAGTGTCTCAAACTGCTCCTAAGTCAATCCTGTAACATCTATTCTTCTCTTGACCTTTTTCCACCAAGTAATTGCTAGGCCTTCCATCTTGTATACTGTAAATCCCACTTCGTATTCATCTGGGACTCCCATGGCCAAGCCATGGGGTTCCATGACTAAACAAGCTATGGATTCCATGGACAGATTAAGTCATGGATTCCATGAACTAAACAGTCATGGTTTTCCAAGAGTTTTTCTTTCGCAAACCAACCCCCTTCTTTAAAACATTTTCAAGGCCAAAATTCATTTTGAAAATCAGGCTCACAAGGAAAAGGGATAGAAATCCTACCTCATGAATACCTAAACCTGGGATTAGCGTTGCCTTTTTCGGCTTCCGCTTCTTCAAGCCCCTTCAGTCTGAATCCTTAGCGATCATTGATGCAAAACAACACTTTAGGATCCAATTCTCATTCCTAAAGCAATCCAATCTCAGTTACCAACCAAGATTTCCTATTAGTGTGCCTTGACTCAAATCCAAGTGTCACAACCAATTTTTGTAATTAGTTTGGGGGTTCTTTAAAGATTGAAATCTAATTCATGGGTTTGGTTTCCTATTTAATTTCAGTTTAAAAACAACTTTCTGAAGAATTTTTGGCAGCATGCCGGCATGAATAGGAAAAATGCCAAACCTACAAATCAAGTTCAATTTCAATTTAATTCTCTAGAATCCATCAAAATCAGTTTCTAATCAACTAAACAAGTCCAAAAACTAAAAAGTCCTACTTTTTGATCAATTTCAACAACAATTGCTCAATTCCAAACCCTAACTCGAAATTATTCAAATCTAACCAAAATTTCAAATTCCCAAACCAATAATTCAAATCCGAGTATGGGTTTCCAAGAAATCATTACCTCAAAGGGATTGCAACTTGTTTTCCCTTCAAATCCTCTCATTTCTATTTTTTTTCTCTATTTGTGGCTCTTGGCCAGCCAGCCAAGAGGGAGAGAGGGAGAGAGAAAAAATGGATGAAAATGGAAGGAGAGAGATAGCCGGCGGGAGAAAGAGATGGTTAGCGTGGAAGAAAATGGAGAGAAAGAGAGGGAGAGAGAGAGGTGCTCAGTCCTGAGAAACCAAAGGAGAGAGAGAGAGGAAGGAAAGAAAGAAACAGAGAGAGAGAGAGAGTTTCTGTGGGCATCCCGCGGGAAGGAAAGGGAAAAAAAGGGAAAAAGAAAAAAAAGAAAAGGAAAATGAAAATGAAAAAGGAAAAAAAAAAGAAAAGAAAAGGAAAAAGGAAAAGAAAAATAGATGTCCAAATATTTAAAATAATAGCCCAGAAATGTGCCCATACACACTTCTGGGTAAAAAATGAAATTACTAAATATATTTAAATTTACACGTTAGAAACATTTAAAATCAATAATTAATAAATTAATTCAAATTAGGCACACTAATAAATCTCAATTACCTTAATTAATCTCATTTAATTCTTTAGGGTGTTATAGCTATAAGTTTCTTTTTGTAATTATGTATAGTGAGAAGTGATAGACACTCTCAGTAGACATTACCTTGACATTTTTGTACTGTGAGAAGTGGTAGCCACTCTCACCTGACCAGACTACGCATTTTGTTATTGTATCATGGTAAGCGGTAGCCACTCCTAACAGATATGCTGATATATGTAGATGATACGGGAAGTGTCAAACACTCTCGACGGTTATGATTAAAAAGTTATGGAATCAAGCTTATATGAGATTAAAAGTGTATGCATAAATGAGAGCAAAATTCTATTTATGAATGAAGAGTGTATGTCTGAACCAAATTATGTGTCAAGTAAATTAGATTTCATGTATCCTTACCACAATACGATTACATGTTGCATACAACAGACGTAATTTTACACGCAGAGAAAGATAGAAAACTTACATAGTATTTTCTCTTAATAAAGGATCATGGTTCGACCACGACGAGCAGCTCGAGAACTGCCAAAGGTTGACTGGATGATTTAGATAGCTGAGATGAGACAGTTGCTACAAGCGCAGCAACAAAAGAAGATCCCCCTACAGCCGGCAGTCAAAACGGTCAAGAGATACCGCCTGTAATGATCGTACCTGCAGAAGCTGAAGGATAGAACCACCGCCCAATAAAGGATAGGCGTTAGATCTCAATCTTGAAAAGGTTTCGTCGTATGAAAGCTCCAGAGTTCCATGGTTCCACATACCTTATAGAAGCTAACAGCTGACTAACCAATGTTTAAGTAGTCCTGAACCTTATGAGGTTAAATGACCAAGAGAAGGTCCTCTGTGCCTCTTACATGCTTAAAAAGAAGGCCCACTGATGGTGGCAGATAGTGGAGCTAAAAATGGATGTCGAGGAGATGACCTGGCACGACTTTATTGAAGAGTTTAATGAGAAGTATTTCAATCTAGACAACATGGCCACCCAAGAGGATGAGTTTAGTAATTTCTGTCAAGGAAATTTGTCTGTAGTAGATGCAGTGTAGAAGTTCAAGCAACTAGCTTGCCTATGCCCACACATGGTGACCTTAAAGCCAGAGGAAGTTAGGAGGATGATAAAGATGTTTAGAACTGACCTGGCAGTGGTAATTAGCGGCGGAGGCAGATCGCCTATGACTGTGGAAGACTGCGTTGGTCAAGCAAATTGTACAAAATACTGGGTCATCCAAAATAGGGAGGAAAGGGCTAAATTCTTCCAAGCCAAGAAAGAGGAAAGGGCTAAAGGGAAACAAAACCCGGAAGCCCAATCAAAAGGGCCGAGTGGTAACCCAGGCCAAGGTAACAAGCAGCAAGGACAAGGCCATAATAAGAGGAAGGAGAATTTCAACCCGGGGAACCAGAAAGGCCAACCTGTATAGAAGAACAATATTGGACAAGTTAACAACAGTCTGCCTACTTGCAACAAGTGTGGAAGGAAGCATTCGGGAGAATGCAGAGCTGGGGCAAGCGATTGTTACACATGTGGCAAAGAGCGCCATTTTGCCAAGGACTATTATTCCAACCCACAGTACTGAGCAAGTCAGAATCAACAGAGGATTCAAAATCAACAGAGAGCCCAAGGAAATCAGCTGCATATGATCCATGTTAGTCTCCGAATCGAATTCGAATGCGGAAGCGTGGGGGGAGGAGGATCATGTATAACAAAAATTTTCAAAAAACCTTTGAGATACTCTATAGATTATATTAATTTATGTACAAATAAATTAATCTCATTAATTCATTTATTAAGAACTTAAGTAGGAAAAATACCTGGCGGCCGATTAAGATGATAACTTGAGTTCTTTGAGCTTGAACAATCCTTGCTCCAAAGCTTTGTGTTTAGAAAACCAATGTCTTCCATGTCAATTCCTAGAATCCACGAAGACGTGTGTGTGGGCATGCATGAGATAAAATGGGTTACAATAAACACTCGAATTTCCACAAACACCAACGCATGCACGATGTGGAATTTTTTTTAGAGAAAAATTTTTCTTTCCCTTGCTCTCAGAGAATTTTGGCCATAATACTTTATTAGGACAAAAATTGTTTCTAAAATTGTCTCGCACAATTTTCTATCATTCGCTTATTTATAGTGTAGAAGTCAAACTTCTAGAAGGAATCCAATCTCTATCACCAAGATAAAGCTTGTTAATTATCTCCTATTTGAATTTGAAACAAAATCTCACATTCCCTTATCCTTTATGGTCGGCCACCTTAGGAGATTCTCATCCCTATGTAGGCGCCAATATCAGATAGGGAAGGAAGATAAAATCATCCTTTATCCTGTAGTCCAATTTTGACTCAAATTCAAATTCCAATTTAAGTCAAACTTAAATTAACTTGAATTCTAAATTGAACAATTTATCAAAAAAGTTTAAATGGATAAATCTAAATGTGTTTAAATTCAAATTTGAATAATCACATTATTTAAATAATAATGAATTCTTTATTAATTATTTTCAAGTGTTTAATTTTAGAATTCCGTAATTCTAAAATTCCCATTTTGCCCTTTGTGTCTGGCAAAATTAATAGGACAACGCGGTGACTAATGGACCTATAATCTCGAGCTCCAATAAAATTAATAATTAATTAAACACTTTAATTAATTAATTAATTCTATTAATTCCAATAGTTACTCCACTATAAACTTGGAATTGCACTCTCGAAATTATAGATATAAATTACTTCTAAACTGTGAAGTGTCTATTCGATATAGTCATTGCATATAGATCAATGGTCCATAAATAATTCATAATTAGAGCAAGGTAAAATCTGTTAACCTCTCTAATTATATCTTTATTCTTGAGTACCATTGATGTTGGGAATAGTGTCCTGAAAGGATGAGATGTAAAAGGATATTTATTATTTATTTAATAAAATAGTTTATTCATCATTTTATGTGCATATATTTATGAATATTTTATGAATATCAAATAAAATTCCTTGATTATTTATGTAACCTTAAACGTGGTATATAAGTGTTATATACGAGAGGATAATGTTTAAGGATAATAATCAAAAGTAATTGTTCATAATGAATTTAATTAAAGTTCGAATCTTTAATTAAAACATTATAAATACATGTCATTCCATTTAGAATGGAGCGGTGTTATCCAGACCGTTAATATGGCGAGATATTGAATGAGTGTATTTCGCATAATGAGATTATGTGGAACATGGACGCAGACACAATATGAATTTCTAATAATTTCCGTTAAGCATAGAAATTCTAATTGAGTCTACCAATGGTCATATATAGAATGATCTTAATCCTAAGTTTTTAACAAACTTCTATTTATGGATTTATGTCTTTTGATTTACTCGGTACGGATTCCGAGACCCTGAATCCTATTCCTCGTATTTTGGAGACATAATGAAATAGGTAGCTGGGAATGTTATTATACGAGATGGAATCCATTCCTTCTTGAGAGAGAAGCAGATAAATAATTCTCTTGAGTGTTGATTCGGTACTTGGATTAGTAAGAGCGCTCTGGTTCATGAATGTGTTTTGTGAATCACTATCCATTAGAGAATCAATGGTACTCAAGGATAAAGATGTAATTAGAGAGGTTAACAAATACTACCTGACTCTAATTATGAATTATTTATGGAGGATCGATCTATATGCAATGACTATATCAAATGGACACTTCACAGTTTAGAAGTAATTAATGTCTATAATTCCGAGAGTGCAATTCCAAGCTTATAGTGGCGTAACTATTGGAATTAATAGAATTAATTAATTAATTAAAGTGTTTAATTAATTATTAATTTTATTGGAGCTCAGAATTATAGGTCCATTAGTCCCCGCGTCGTCCTTGTAATTCTACCAGACACAAAGGGCAAAATGGGAATTTTAGAATTTCAGAATTCTAAAATTAAATACTCGAAGAATAATTAATTAAGAATTAATTATTATTTAAATAATGAGATTATTTAAATTTGAATTTGAACATATCTAGATTTATCCATTTAAACTTATTTGATAAGTTGTTTAATTTAGAATTCAAATTAATTTAAGTTTGACTTAAATTTGAATTTGAATCTGAATTAAAATTGGACTACTAGATAAAGGATAAAATATCTTCCTTCCCTATCTGATTTAGGAGCCACACACATAGGGATAAATCCCTAGGGTGGCCGGCCACAAATAGGATAAGGGGAAGGGATTTTTTGTTCCAAATTCAAAATTGGATATAAGGATTTGATTCTATTTTGAAGTTTGACTTCTACTCTTTAAGTATGAGATAGATAGAAAATTGTGATAACAATTTTTGACAATTTTTCAGCCCTAAGAAACTGTGGTGGCCGAAATTCTCATAGGGAAAAAGAGTGAAAAATATTTTTCTCTAAAAATTCCACATCGTGCATGCGTTGGTGTTTGTGGAAATTCGAGTATTTCAGAAACCTGTTTTATTTTTTGTGTGCCCACACACACGTCTACGTGGAATCAAGGAATTGACGTGAAAGACTTTGGTATTCTAAACACAAAGCTTGGAGCAAGGACTGTTCGTGGTCAAAGAAATTCAAGTTACCATCCGAGTCAGCTACCAGGTATTTTTTCGGTTGAACCTTGAATGATATAAATTAATGAGACTAATTTATTCATGCATAAATTAATATAATCTATAGAGTATCTCAAAAGTTTTATGCAAAATTTTTGTTATGCACGATCCGCCTTTCCGCTGCGTTTCCGCCGCTGAATTCGATTCGGCAACCAACAATTGATTCTCTAATGGACAGTGATTCATAAAACACATTCATGAATCGGAGCTTCTACTGGTCCAAGTACCGAATCAACCCTCAAGAGAATTATTTATCTACTTCTTTCTTAAGAACGAATGTATTCCATCTCGTGTAATAACAATACCGGCTACCTACTTCATCATGTCTCCAAAACACAAGGAATAAGATTCAGGATCTCAGAATCCGTACTGAGTAAATCAAAAGACACAAATCCAAAAATATGAGTATGTTAAGAACTCAGGATTAAGATCATTCTCTATATAACCATCGGTGGACTCAATTATAATTTCTATACTCGACGGAAATTATTAGAAATTCATATTGTGTCTGTGTCCTTGTTCTACATAATCTCATTATGCGAAATACACTCATTCAATATCACATCATATTAACAGTGCATATAACACCATTCCATTCTAAATGGGAATGACATGTATTAATGATGTTTTAATTAAAGATTCTGAATTTTAATTAAATTCATTATGAACATTGCTTTTTGATTATTATCCTTAAACATTATCCTCTCGAATATAACACTTATATACAATGTTTAAGGTTACATAAATAATCAAGGAATTTTCATTGATATTCATAAAATATTCACAAATATGTACACATAAAATGATGAATAAACTCTCAAATAAGAAATATCCTATTACATCTTATGCTTCTAGGACACCATTCCCAACAATCTCCCACTCGCCCTAAAGCAGGTAGAATATGTCTCGAATCTTGAAACTTTCTAGGTATCTATGACTGATTTATGTCTAGAACAACTTCCAGATCAATTAAGAATTTCTAAAGTCAGGTTGCTTTCTTTTGCTGCTACACATTAACTCTTAATGATAGAATTAGCAATCACACTTTGCCAACAACCTTTCTTGTTTTGACTCATAGTTAAAGTCTATGTATCCCGCGAAAGACAACTCTTTCACTACCTAAACTATCTCATAGTTTCTTGTTTTCCATATACACTTAAGGATACACTACACGGCTGCTCAATGATCGAATCTTGAGTTCAACTGACAACGACTGACTACTCTCACTGAATATCAAATATTCGGGCTTGTAAAATATAAGAACGTCTTCTTTTCTTATGTTTGAAACATCTTGGTTTTGATCGAACCCATAAGACTTAATAGCCTTATCAAACCTAATATTCCATGATCTAGAAGTTTGCTTCAATCCATAAATGGATCTCTATAGTTTGTAGACTTTCTACTCTAGGTATTTCTCTATGTAACCCTTTGGCTGATCGATATAGATGGTTTCCTCAAGATAGCCATTCAGAAAAGCTATCTTGACATCCATATGCCATATCTCATATTCAAAATATTTTGTTATGGCTAAGAGTGTTTGGATGGACTTAAGCATGGCCACCGGTGAGAGAGTTTCCTCATAGTCAACTCCCTCTTTTCTGGGTGTAACCCTTAACCACTAGCCTTGCTTTATAAGTCTCTACTTTTCCATCCACTCCTCTCTTTCTCTTGAAGATCCACTTCCATCCAATGGGTTTTACCCCTTCAGGTAGATCTACAAGTTGCCAGACTGAGTTAGAGTACATTGACTCTATCTCGAGTTTCATAGCTACTTGCCACTTTTTCTTATCAAAATCATCCATCGTAGCCTTAAAGGTCAACGGATCCTCCTTATTGTCATAAGCAGTGATGATATGTCCTTCCTTAATATACTGGTTAGGTAACTTGCTTACCCTCCCACTACGACGAGGTGCCATAGGAGTTTGATTAGGAATCATGGTCATTCTTAGCGTTCCAACAACTCTTGTCGGTTGTTGTCCAATCTTATTAGAAAGTAACTTTTCCAGAACTGCTTTGCTTTTGGGCTTAATAACTATCATATAGTCATGCTCCAGAAATGTGGCATTTGTTGATACAAATACCCTTTGATTCTTGTGACTATATAAAATAATTATTCTCTTGTCCCATTGCATATCCCACATAATATGGATATTTCTGATCTTGGTTCCAACTTTCCATTCTATTGTTTCATCACATGAGCTGGACACCCCCATATGCAAATATACTTCAAAAATAACTTTCGACCATTCCACAACTCTAGCGGTGTCTTTGATACATACTTAGATGATACTAGATTAAGAATATACATGGTGGTTCTTAGGGTATAAACCCAGAAAGAAGTAGGAAGTGAAGAATAACTCAATATTGATCTTATCATGTCGAGCAAAGTCTGATTTCTCTTTTCGGCTACACCATTCTGCTGCGGTGTACCGGGTGTAGTCAATTTGGGATACCACACCTTCTAGAGAAGCTGAAAGGTCACATTTAAGCCACCTGAGGAAAGAGTTCACTTACACAGGCACATCTCAAGAGTGGCCAGTGCAGATTGTGTCTACAATGAAAGCAAGTAAGATGTTGGCAAATGGATGCATAGGGTATCTAGCTGATTTGGTGGACAAATCTAAGGAAATTAAGTGGGGACCAAAGGACATTCCAATAGTCAAACAATTTATGGAAGTCTTTCTAGAAAAATTACCAGGACTACCTCCAGAGCGAGAGATCTCTTTTGAGCTTAAATTGATGCTTGGATCAACACCAGTTTCTAAGGCACCATACTGGATGGCCCCGACCGAGCTTAAAGAGCTTCAGGTGCAACTGCAAGAGTTGATAGATAAAGGTTTTGTCCGCCTGAGTTATTCACCATGGGGAACACTAGTTTTGCTCGTGAAGAAGACAAAGAGCACATTGAGGATATGTATCGACTATTGAGTTAAATAAGATGACAATCAAGAACAAGTATCCACTGTCGAGGATTGACAATCTATTCGACCAATTGAAAGGAGCTTCATATTTTTCCAAGATTGATTTGCATTTAGGGTACCACTAGCTTCGGATAAAGGAAAGCGACGTGTCAAAGACAGCTTTCAGGACTCGTTGTTGACACTATGAGTTCCTCATGATGCCGTTTTGACTGACTAATGCTCCAGCAGCGTTCATGGACCTGATGAACCAAGTTATTTATTGGGAATAGTGTCCTAAAAGCATGAGATGTAAAAGGATATTTATTATTTATTTAATAAAAGAGTTTATTCATCATTTTATGTGCATATATTTATGAATATTTTATGAATATCAAATAAAATTCCTTGATTATTTATGTAACCTTAAACATTGTATATAAGTGTTATATACGAGAGGATAATGTTTAAGGATAATAATCAAAAGTATTTGTTCATAACGAATTTAATTAAAGTTCGGAATCTTCTAATTAAAACATTATAAATACATGTCATTCCCATTTAGAATGAAATGGTGTTATCCGCACTATTAATATGGTGAGATATTGAATGAGTGTATTTCGCATAATGAGATTATGTGGAACATGGACGCAGACACAATATGAATTTCTAATAATTTCCATTAAAAATAAAAATTCTAATTGAGTCTACCGATGGTCATATATAGGATGATCTTAATCCTGAGTTCTTAACAAACTCCTACTTATGGATTTATGTCTTTTGATTTACTCGGTACGGATTCTGAGACCCTGAATCCTATTCCTTGTATTTTGGAGACATAATGAAATAGGTAGCTGGAAATGTTATTATACGAAATGGAATCTATTCCTTCTTGAGAATAAAGTAGATAAATAATTCTCTTGAGTGTTGATTCGGTACTTGGACAAGTAGGAGCTCCGATGCATGAATGGTAATGAATTAGAGAATCAATAGTACTTAAGGATAAAGAAGTAATTAGAGAGGTTAACGAATTTTACCATACTCTAATTATGAATTATTTATGGAGGATTGATCTATATGTAATGACTATATCAAATGGACACTTCGCAGTTTAGAAGTAATTAATGTCTATAATTTCGAGAGTGCAATTCCAAGTTTATAGTGGAGTAACTATTGGAATTCATAGAATTAATTACTTAATTAAAGTGTTTAATTAATTATTAATTTTATTGGAGCTCAGAATTATAAGTCCATTAGTCCCCGCATCGTCCTTGTAATTCTACCAGACACAAAGGGCAAAATGGGAATTTTAGAATTGCAGAATTCTAAAATTAATGCTCGAAAAATAATTAATTGAGAAGTAATTATTATTTAAACTTATTTGATAAGTTGTTCAATTTAGAATTCAAATTAATTTTAAGTTTGACTTAAATTCGAATTTGAATCTGAATTAAAATTGGACTACTGGATAAGAGATAAAATCTCTTCCTTCTCTATCTAAGATTGGCGCCACACACAGGAATAAAACCCTAGAGTGTGGCTGGCCATTAAGTGGACAAGGGGAAGGGATTTTTTGTTCCAAATTCAAAATTAGAGATAAGGATTTGATTATATTTTGAAGTTTGACTTCTACTCTTTAAATATGAGAAAGATAGAAAATTGTAAAAATAATTTTTAACATATTTTCAGCCCTAGCTTTTTAGTGGTGGCCGGATTTCTCATAGGGAAAAAGGAGTGAAAATATTTTTCTCCAAAAATTCCACATCGTACTTGTGACGCCCCTAAGTGGGGGTTATGTAATAAAAGTGCGGTAACGGTGCACAAATAGAAATAAAATAAAATAAAACTCCTGAAATGAAAACAATGCCTGCCCATGGGCCTTTAAAACAAAATCTCCGTTAAAACTTAAATCCACAGTGTAGTGTAGCACCAATAAAATATTTAATAATACAATCATCATCATCAGTTATAATTCTGTCCAAAGTAATCCAATCAAGGTCTTACTCAAATTTAAGGAAAGAAACGAAAATGGTAGATCCTCTACGAGGGCACGCCTGATCGGTGACTACTCCTCGTCCGAAAGGTTGCACTGTACACCTCCGGGAATGAAAGGCGACAAAGGGGGTGAGCATGGAATGCTCGAGAGAAGAACTATTACTTACCTTTAGTTTTATTTATTTTGCCGATTAAACCCCGCATGGTTAGTAGTTTTAAGTTTTATGTACAATAAGTCATATGATCGGTGTCGGTGAGATAATCTAATCCATTACACTCATGACAGAAAACCCCCGAAGGGCGCGGTGATTCGAGGCACCGATAGCAAGGATCACCTGTATCGATGTCCCTACCGGATCGGTCCTCGAACCACGGGTAAGGGTGAACTGCCGTTCGGGCCCTCACCGGGACGTAACCACCAGACAAGAACCTTGGGGATTCTCAACCCCGGAGGCGTCATCACCTCCCCTCTTTTACGTTTTGGGTTCACACCGTGAATGGTAAACGGCCACACCCATCGTTAGTTACACACTATCTCACTATCGTGTCCGGTTCACATTTTCCTAACCATGCCTTTGTGTCATATTCGAAAATTATGTCAAATCTCTAGGCCACGTTGTACATTACGGGGACGGGCCCCTAGTGGTTTTGTTCAAGTCATATCGTAACAAAGAATAAGTAAGTTTGATATACAATTCCAATCTTCTCAAATTTGACAATATTAATTAAATTAAATAAAATTCCACCAAAGTTAAGTAATAGGACCCCTACCTCAAAACGGATCGTCAATCGAAAGTCGAAGTCATGAAACGAAGGTTCGCTGAACCGCCACCGACCGGCGGCGGGCGGGCGGAGGGGTCTGCGGCGAAGCTCCCGGAGAAGAATCTCGGCGGACTTGAGTTCTACCCCCCTAAATCGATGGTTCTGAATCCAATGACAATGTCAATTTCACCAAATTCGCCTCTAACTACTCGGATCGAGATCCTCAATTCCGCCAAATTCCAAACCTTGAATCTTTGTTTTCAGCCATGGATCTTCAAAATTGATTGGGGCTTTCATTACCCGTGAGATTCTGATCATTTTGACACTAAGATCACGAGGATCCAACGGCTAGATCGCCGGAACCATCCTCCCCACTTTTCTCACGGCGGCGCGGCTCTTTTTCCGGCAAGGCGGCGGCGGTGACCAAGGCTGGTGGCCCAGAGCGACTCACCGACTCCCTCTGAAGCTAATGGGCTGGGCGGTGTCGTCACAGCCGGTCGGAGGAAGGAGATCCAAAGGCGGTGGCGAGGAATCCGCCACCACGGGCGGCGGTGCTCGTCAGAATCGCCCGCCGTCTGCTGGTACCGTTTTCTTTGTCTCTTCGCTCTGAGTCTATTGGGACCGAAATCACCTCGATCGGACACCGGACGGGCGGAGATATCACGATCGGAAGTTTGGGTGTTTTTGAACTTTGGCCAGCGAGTGTGGCGTCGTCCGCGGAGTTGGCGGCTGCAAGACACCAATCCGAACTCGGCTCGACGAGATCTTTCCAACGAGCCGGGCGGTGTCGAAAACGGACGCCGGAATCTCACCGGAGGTGGGTCGGCCGTCGTGGAGAAAGAGAGAGAAATGAAAGGAGAGAGAGAGAGAGAAAGAAAATGAGAGTTCGAGTTGTGAGGGTGAGGGATACGCCCAAGTGGCACAAAATAACAAAGTTAGGCATCTTTGATTGTCAAAACCTTTATTTTTGACCCCGACATTTCTCTAAAATTCAAATTCTCGCACAGACTTCTAAAATTTTCACACTTAAGTCTTTAAAAATTACAAATTAACCCCATTTCAAATTTTGGGTTTTACAGTACTTGCGTTGGTGTTTGTGAAAATTCGAGTGTTTAAGTAACCTGTTTGTCTCACGTGTGCCCACACACACGTCTATGTGGAATCAAGGAATTGACGTGGAAGACTTTGGTATTCTAAACACAAAGCTTGGAGCAAGGACTGTTCGTGGTCAAAGAATTCAAGTTATCATCCGATTCGGCTTCCAGGTATTTTTTGGTTGATCCTTGAATGATGTCAATTAATGTGATTAATTTATTCGTGCATAAATTAATATAATCTATAGAGTATCTCAAAAGTTTTATGAAAATTTTTATTATACATGATCCGCTGTTTCCCCATGTTTCCACTGCCGAAATCAATTCGACAACCAACAATTGGTATCAGAGCGGTCTATAGACGATATTAATTTATGCTTCGATTATTTGATAATCATAATTGATATTAAACATGTGATATTTAATTATGTATGTATGTGATGAGTAGGTACTTGCATTTATGGATGTTTATTTTTTGATTCATGATGATGAATGTATGGATGGTGGATTTGGTCGTTAATTATATGGTTCGATGGATTGGTTATATTCATTCATTAATAAATTATTTGTAATTTAATTCGGGATTAGAATTATTGTAATTCTAGGATTTGGGTCGAATTAGGGTTTTTTGATTTTGAATCAAAAAGGAGGCCTTGAAGATCATGTTTGAAGCCTTCAAAGAAGCCTAAAAAATTGCCCAGAAAATTTCCAAAAATCAGCCGAAACGCGTGCCCCAGCGCGCCCAGCGCGCGCCCTTGCGAGTCCCAGTGCACCCCAGCGCGGCCAGGGCGCGACCCAGGCTGCTGTCCAGCGCTATTGGCGGCCCGAACGTTTCTGAAACCCTCGTAATGCGTGCTAATGGGCCCAGAAAAGTTTTGGATCCCAAGGAAGGTGAAATCCAACCCGAAGGCAAAAAATGAAGCCGAAGAATAAATAATTCAAGAATCGAAGACCTGTTGATGTACCGGAAGAATATAATTATTGTAATTATTTATTTATTCGATTCGATTGAGTTGTAATTTATTTTTCCATGGGACCCGGTCAAATCCATCTCAATAGTTGATTGCGTATAATTATATTTTATGTTGATAATTATAAATTATATGTCCATGCATATAACATGCGATATAGATAAAATGTGCCTACTCATATGTTTTTATAACATGCCATGCATACACGCGCATTCGTTATTATTTATTTTATTTATTATAAAAGTGTTTTAAAAAAAAAATAAAAAATAAGAACCATACGCTGAAAATCGATTTAATATGATTAAATTGATTTAAGTCGCAAAATTGATTTACAAAATAATGTTACATGTGAAATTGAATTTAAGAGTTAAATTTTGGAATTTCACATATCCGGAAAATAAATTGTTTATTTTTCGATTTGAAAATCATGAGATGTTTTTCAAACAAAATACATATTTGCAATATAATGAGTGGGAGAGGGTTATATGACAATATGACCCACTGGTCTCCATCATTAGTTCAACACCGTGAGATTCGAAAGGGGCTTCGCGAGGGCACCGATTCCGCACTCCCTACGGAAAGTGTTCTTTTGGATCAATAACAAGGTTGACTTCCTAGTGATAGGATTCAAGGATGTATTTCCGGTTTGACCTACCCTACGGCGGTACTCCGGAGTTAAGTCTATAGAATCTAAAATGAGGGGTTACACTCATGGAGATATAATCAAATTGTTGATTATATTTTTTACCAAAAATAACGGTAGTTGATAAATATGAAAATATGAGATATTTTGATTATATTTATCAATTGAGAAGGTCTCGGTTCAATTTGTGATATTTTGACCTACCCTACAGCGGCACTATATTCATGGTAAATTGAATTATCATTGGCACCCAAAATTAAAACATGATTTATGTATTTTTCATGTGCATCATGCATCATATTTAATTGTGCCTAAATTAACATGCCTTGATATTCATGCACATAAATTGATTAGATGAATATTCTATTTATTTTCGGTAATATGTCGAATCCCATTATCACACTACTAGCGACTGAAAAATTAGACGGTGATAACTACGCTAAGTGGAAAAGTAACATGAACATACTCTTGGTCTGCGAAGACTACAAATTTGTCCTAGTGGAGGAATGTCCTCCTGAACCCGCGGCTAGTGCATCCAAAACCGTAAGGGAGCCTTATGATTGCTGGATCAAGGCCAACAACAAAGCAAAGTGCTTTATGCTAGCCAGTATGAGCGATGTGCTTCGCAAGAAGCATGAGGAGATGGAGACTGCTTATGAGATAATGGAGTCTCTAGAAGCAACGTTCAGTGCTCCCTCTGAAAAGGCTCGTTTGGATGCCGTAAGGGCTTTCATGAATGACAAAATGATGAAAGGTTCATCAGTCAAGGCACATGTTTTGAACATGATTGATCACCTCCATGATGCGGAGCGCAATGGTGCCAAAATCGATGAAGCCACCAAAGTTGGCATCATCTTGGAAAGCCTATCCCCTGACTTTCATGAGTTCGTGAACAACTTTGTTATGAACAAGAAAAAGTGCAATCTCACTAAACTAATGAATGACCTGCAAAACTTCGAACCCACCAACAAAAGAAGGGGAGGAGAAGCAAATGTTGTAGTTGCAAGAAGTTCTGGTAAAAACAAAAGAAAGAACCAAAACCAAGGAAAAGCGAAGAAGGGAAAGAACAAAAGACCCAAGAAGGCAAAGGGCCCCCTCCAGAAACCCAAAGGAAAATGTTTCCACTGCAATGGCGAAGGGCACTGGAAGAGAAACTGTCACAAGTATCTCGAGGAGCTGAAAAAGAAAAAGGAACAAGGTAAATCAGACTTGCTAGTCCTTGAAACATGTTTAGTAGAGGGTGATACCTCAGCCTAGATAATTGATTCACGAGCGACTAATCATGTTTGTTTCTCTTTGCAAAGTCTTAGTTCTTACACCGAGCTAGCCGATGGGGACTACACGATGAAAGTAGGCAATGGCGTAAGAGTTTCGGCAAAAGCAATGGGAGAAGTTAGACTTCAATTTAGGGAAAATAAAGTTTTGAACAATATTTATTTTATTCCAGACATTCGTAGAAATTTGATTTCTGTGGCTAAATTATTTGAACAATTATTTAAAGTTTATTTTGATAATGAATTTCTTCATATTTCTCGAAATGGTTTAAATATTTGTTCTGGACGTCTGGATGATGGTTTATATTGTATAAAACCAATACCTAACTCACTGCTTAATACTGAAATGTTCAAAGTTGCCGAACCTAAGAATAAAAGGCAAAAGATTTCTCACGAAAATAACACATATCTGTGGCAACTTAGACTTGGTCATATTAACCTAAATAGGATTGAAAGACTGGTAAAAGATGGTCCTTTTGCGTGAGCTAAAAAGTTGGCAAGCTTCTAGTACGTGAATCTTGTTTGGAAGGTAAAATGACCAAGAGACCTTTTACAAAAGAAAAAGGAGTAAGAGCTCGAGAACCCTACAACCGATACATTCGGATGTATGTGGACCGTTAAACGTCCAAGCTAAAGGAGGTTATGAATATTACGTCACCTTTATTGACGACTATTCGAGATATGGTTATGTTTACCTGATGCAACAGAAATCTGAAAATTTTGGAAAGTTTAGAGAATTCCGAGCAGAAGTTGAAAAACAATTAGGTAAACCAATCAAGACACTTCGATCAGATCGAGGGGGTGAATACCTAGACCAAGAATTTCAAGATTTCTTGATTGAAGAAGGTGTGGTATCCCAATTACAACAGAATGGTGTGGCCAAAAGGAGAAATCAGACTTTGCTCGACATGATAAGATCAATGTTGAGTTATTCTTCTCTGCCTACTTCTTTTTGGGGTTATGCCCTAAAAACCGCTATGTATATTCTGAATCTAGTTCCATCTAAATCTATACCTAAGACACCCCTAGAGTTGTGGAATAGTCAAAAACCTAGTTTGAGACACATCACATATGGGAGAGTCCAGCACATGTGCTAAGGCAAAAGACTAGGAAGTTGGAACCAAGGTCAGAAGTATGCATCTTTGTGGGATACCCACAAGGGACAAGAGGAGGACTGTTTTATAGTCAAGCATATCAAAAGGTGTTTGTATCGACAAATGCTACATTTTTGGAGCATGACTATATGATAGATTTTAAGCCCAGAAGTAAGATAGTATTAGAAGAGTTAATTTCTAATGAGATCGGACCACATCCAACAAGAGTTGTCGGACCACTCAGAGAAAAGACCACACTTCCTTATCAGAATCCTACGGCACCTCGTCGTAGTGGGAGGGTAAGCAGGTTACCTGACCGTTATACCGGGGAAGCCCAAATCGTCACTGTTGATGACGGTAAGGAAGATCCATCGACCTTTAGGGATGCGATGGATGATTCTGATAAAGAAGAATGGCAAGCAGCTATGAAACTCGAGATGTAGTCTATGCACTCTAACTCAGTCTGGCAACTTGTAGATCTACCCGAAGGGATAAAACCTATTGTATGCAAGTGGATCTTAGAGAGAAAGAGAGGAGAGGCTGGAAAAGTAGAGACTTATAAAGTAAGGCTAGTGGCTAAGGGTTATACCCAAAAGGAGGGAGTTGACTATGAGGAAACTTTCTCACCGGTAGCCATGCTTAAGTCCATCCGGATACTCCTAACCATTGCAGCATATTTTGACTATGAGATATGGCAGATAGATGTCAAGAAAACTTTTTTGAATGGCTATCTTGATGAAACAATCTATATGAATCAGCTAAAGGGTTACATAGAGGAAGGCCAATAGCAGAAAGTCTGCAAACTGCAAAGGTCCATTTATGGACTGAAGTAGGCTTCTAGATCATGGAACATCAGGTTTGATGAGGCTGTAAAGTCTTATGGATTTGATCAAAACATTGATGAACCATGCGTCTACAAGTACAAGAAAGAACAGAAAGTGACCTTCTTAATTCTTTACGTCGATGACATCCTTCTCATTGGGAATAATGTGGGAATGATGACAGATGTAAAGGAGTGGTTAGCCAGCCAATTCCAAATGAAAGATTTAGGAGAGGCAACGTATGTTCTTGGGATCAAGATTATTCGAGATCGCAAGAAAAAGCTTTTGGCATTATCACAAGCATCTTATATAGACAAAGTGTTGTCTAGGTATTCGATGCAAAACTCCAAGGTAGGGAATTTGCCTTCTAGGCATGGTATTCATCTTTCTAAGAAGAAATGTCCAAAGACCCCACAACAAGAAGAAGATATGAGACAGTATCCCTATACTTCGACTGTGGGAAGCCTTATGTATGCCATGTTGTGTACAAGACCAGATATCTGCTATGCAGTGGGAGTAGTCAGTCACTACCAGTCTAACCCAGGATTGGATCATTGGGTTGCAGTAAAGTGTATTCTCAAGTATCTTAGGAGAATGAGAAACTATATGTTGGTATATTCCAGAGAAGATCTGTCTCTCACCAGATACACAAATTCTGATTTCCAGCCAGATAGAGATAGTCGACGGTCGACATCTGGATATGTGTTCACTCTTAATGGAGGAGCCATGGTATGGAGAAGTATAAAGTAAAAGTGTGTTGCTGACTCTACCATGGAAGTTGAATATGTTGCAGCTTGTGAAGCTGCAAAAGAAGCTACGTGGCTCAAGAAGTTCCTAACTGATCTGGAAGTTGTTCCAGATATGGATAAGCCAATTAAGCTCTACTGTGACAATAGTGGAGTGGTGGCTAATTCAAAGGAACCCATAAGCCATAAGAGTGCAAAACATATAGAAATGAAATATCACCTGATCAGAGACATTGTGGATAGAGGCGATGTAGCGGTTCTGAAGATCGCGTCAGAGGATAACCATGCTGACCCGTTCACCAAGACATTGCCATTGAATATTTTTGATCGGCACTTAGATGGATTTGGGATTAGAGACATGACACACCTGCTTTAGGACAAGTGGGAGATTGTTGGGAATAGTATCCTAAAAGCATGAGATGTAAAAGGATATTTATTATTTATTTAATAAAAGAGTTTATTCATCATTTTATGTGCATATATTTATGAATATTTTACGAATATCAAACAAAATTCCTTGATTATTTATGTGACCTTAAACATTGTATATAAGTGTTATATACGAGAGGATAATGTTTAAGGATAATAATCAAAAGTATTTGTTCATAACGAATTTAATTAAAGTTCGGAATCTTTTAATTAAAACATTATAAATACATGTCATTCCCATTTAGAATGGAACGGTGTTATCCGCACTATTAATATGGCGAGATATTGAATGAGTGTATTTCGCACAATGAGATTATGTGGAACATGGACGCAGACACAATATGAATTTCTAATAATTTCCGTTAAGCATAGAAATTCTAATTGAGTCTACCGATGGTCATATATAGGATGATCTTAATCCTGAGTTCTTAACAAACTCCTATTTATGGATTTATGTCTTTTGATTTACTCGATGCACGGATCGAGACCACGAATCCTATTCCTTGTATTTTTTGAGACATAATAAAATAGGTAGCTGGGAATGTTATTATACGAGATGGAATCCATTCCTTCTTGAGAAAGAAGCATATAAATAATTCTGTTGAGTGTTGATTCAGTAGTTGGATTAGTATGAGCGCTCTGGTTCATGAATGTGTTTTATGAATCACTATCCATTAGAGAATCAATGGTACCCAAGGATAAAGGTGTAATTAGAGAGGTTAACGGATTCTACCTGACTCTATTTATGAATTATTTATGGAGGATTGATCTATATGTAATGACTATATCAAATGGACACTTCGCAGTTTAGAAGTAATTAATGTCTATAATTTTGAGAGTGCAATTCCAAGTTTATAGTGGAGTAATTATTGAAATTAATAGAATTAATTAGTTAATTAAAGTATTTAATTAATTATTAATTTTATTGGAGCTCAGAATTATAGTTCCATTAGTCCCAGCGTCGTCCTTGTAATTCTACCGGACACAAAAAGGGCAAAATGGGAATTTTAGAATTACGAATTCTAAAATTAATACTAAAAAAATAATTAATTGAGAATTAATTATTATTTAAATAATGAGATTATTTAAATTTGAATTTGAACATATCTAGATTTATCCATTTAAACTTATTTGATAAGTTGTTCAATTTAGAATTCAAATTAATTTTAAGTTTGACTTAAATCTGAATTTGAATCTGAGATTGGCGCCACACACAGGGATAAAACCCTAGAATGTGGCTGGCCATTAAGTGGATAAGGGCAAGGGATTTTTTGTTTCAAATTCAAAATTGGAGATAAGGATTTGATTCTATTTTGAAGTTTGACTTGTACTCTTTAAATATAAGAAAGATAGAGAATTGTAAAAACAATTTCTAGCATATTTTCAGCCCTAGCTTTTTAGTGATGGCCGGATTTCTCATAGGGAAAAAGGAGTGAAAATATTTTTCTCCAAAAATTCCACATCGTGCATGCATTGGTGTTTGTGGAAATTCGAGTGTTTAAGAAACCTGTTTTGTCTCACGTGTGCCAACACACACGTCTTTGTGGAATCGAGGAATTAGCGTGGAAGACTTTGGTATTCTAAACACAAAGCTTGGAGCAAGGACTGTTCGTGGTCAAAGAATTCAAGTTATGATTCGATTCGGCTTCCAGGTATTTTTCGGTTGATCCTTGAATGATGTAAATTAATGTGATTAATTTATTCATGCATAAATTAATATAATCTATAGAGTATCTCAAAAGTTTTATGAAAATAATTGTTATACGCGATCCGCTGTTTCCCCATGTTTCCGCCGCCGAATTCGATTCGACAACCAACATTATTAAGGATCATCTAGACAAGTTTGTTATGATCTTCATAGCTGACATTCTGATCAACTTTAAGACAAAGGAAGAGCATGAGCAGCATTTGAAGACTACCCTACAAATATTGAAGGAGAACCAGTTGTATGCCAAATTTTTAAAGTGTGAATTTTTTCTAGAAAAGGTACAATTTTTAGGGCACATGTTATCCAAAGAAGGAGTTACTGTGGATCCCGCCAAGATCGAAGTAGTTAGTAATTGGTCAGCTCCGAAGAGTGTGACAGAGATATGTAGTTTTCTTGGTTTAGCAGGATACTACTGGCACTTTGTGGAAGGATTCTCGAAGCTAGCAACACTGCTCACAGCTCTCACCCAGAAGGAAAGGAAGTATGAATGGACTGAGAAGTGCGAAGAAAGCATCTAGGAGCTAAAAAGGAGACTCACTAGCACACCAATGTTAACCATTCCAGATGCGAAGGAAAAGAACTTTGTAGTCTATAGTGATGCTTCTAAGAAAGGATTAGGAGCTGTTCTCATGCAAGGAGGAAAAGTGGTCACCACCACCTCGCGACAACTTAAGGACCATGAAAAGAACTACCCAACGCATGACTTGGAACTTGCAGCGGTGGTTTTTACGCTAAAAATATGGCAACACTATCTGTATGGAGCGAAGTGTGAGATCTACACAGACTACCAAAGTCTCAAGTACATCTTCACTCAGAAGGAGTTAAACAAAAGACAATGAAGATGGCTAAAATTGGTAAAGGGCTATGATTGTGAGATCCTCTACCATCCGAAAAAAGCAAACAAGGTGGCGGATGCACTAAGTCAGAAGTCGTCAGTGAAATTAATGGCGATCATGCTCTGCCACAACCTCTGCAGAAGGACATATATGACCTTGAAATTGAGATAATTTGAGGGAAGTTATCATCTCTCACCCTACAACCAACCATCCTCGAGCACATGAAGAGTAGTCAAGAATTTGACCCTACCCTAGCAAAGTTAAAGGAAGAAGTTCTTAAAGGCAAAGAAATAGTTTTTAGCCTCTCAGAGAATGGCACACTTATCCACAAGGGTAAGATATGTGTCCCTAAAAATGAAGAACTGAGGAAGTAGATCATTTTAGAAGCACATGAAATGCCTTGCTCTATTTATGCGGGAGCAACTAAGATGTATAACGATTTGAAAAAGAGCTTTTGGTGGCCGGGAATGAAGAAAGATGTGGCTGAATTCATATCGAAATGCCTTAACTATCAGAAAGTTAAAGCAGAACATAAGCGTCCAGCAAGATAACTACAGAAGATTGACATTCAAGAATGGAAGTGGGATGAAATCACGATGGATTTCGTGGTAGGGTTGCCCAGAACATCCGACGGTAACGATGGGATTTGGGTAATCATAGACCGATTGACTAAATCTGCACACTTTCTACCGATCAAACTCAGTTATTCTGTCGAGCGTCTGGCTGAACTATATGTGTCTAAAATAGTAGCATGGCATGGAATTCTAGAATCTATCATTTCAGATTGAGATGGCTGCTTCACGTCTAGATTTTGAAAAAGTGTACATAACGCAATGGGATATAAGTTAAAGTTCAATACGACTTTCCACCCATGACACAATGGTGGCGAGAGGACCATCCAGACCCTGGAAGATATGCTAAGAGCATGTGTCATGGATTTCAGGGAAAATTGGGATAGGAAGTTACCTTTGATAGAGTTTTCCTATAAGAACAGCTATCACACGTCAATAGGAATGGCACCTTTTGAAGCTCTATATCGAAGAAAATGCAGGTCCCCAATTCATTGGTATGAACCAAGGGAGAAGCATCTTGAAACAGTAGACTACATCAAGAAAACCACAGAGGATGTGAGACTCATCAGAGAGAGATTAGATATAGCTCACAGTCGCCAGAAAAGTTACACGGATAAACGTCGTAGGCCACTAGAGTTTTACGCAGGAGACTTAGTTTTTCTGAAGGTGGCACTGATGAAAGGGGTAATGAGATTCGACAACAAAGGGAAAGTCAGTCTAAGGTACATCAGACCTTTTAAGTTCCTTAAAAGGATTGAAAAAGTTGCATACAAACTAACATTGCCGCCAGAATTGGCTTTTGTACACAACGTCTTTCATGTATCGATGTTGAAGAAATATGTGACAGATACGTCACATGTATTGCAACAAGAACCTGTTGAAGTGCATACAGACCTCACCTATGAGGAAAAACCAGTCCAGATCTTGGCTCGCGAGGAGAAAACCTTAAGGAATAAAGTAATTCCTCTAGTTAAAGTCTTGTGGCGAAATACCAATATTGAGGAAGCTACTTGGGAACGCGAAGATGATATGAGAAAAAGCTACCCCAAGTTGTTCTAATTTTCAAGATGAAAATTCTTAAGGGGGGTAGATTGTAGTGACCAAGAAAATCTCAAAATTTAAATAATGAAATTTATGTATTTAAGTCAAGGATTTTTCCTAGAAAAAAATATATATTATGTTATATTTTGTGATTTAAGGATTTATGGAATTAACATCTGTATTCCAAAATTTTGTAGCAGATTTCATGTTAAGTTCATGTTTTTGCGATCAAGTAAATTCGATCGATAAATTCTCACCGTACTTTAAAACGGAAGAATTTCCAGTACATATACAGTTTGAGAATCTTAACTCTAAGAATCTCCAAGTACAATATGAACTAGCATCTAGTACATCTACATGAGAAAATTACAGCCAGTATAATTTTGAACAGTTTTAATGAGAAACTTAAGAGAGTGGACAAAAGTACAAGGGGTTGGTTATATTCCCCCTCTCTTTCTTCACTTGGCCGGCCAAACATAGGGAATTATAGCCAAAATTTAGCTAGTGGAGTGTGCTAGAGGATTTCATGATGAGATTGAGTCAAATCAACTATTTGACAAGAATTGCTTACTTCACTTCCCTCTTGAAGCACACAACCAGCCAGCCCAAAGCAAGGGGAATTAACCCAAAATTTTAGCTAATTAAGCTAGCTTGATAGGCTTAATTAAGAACTAAGATGAGATCAAGCAAAGTCTATAAATGTTAGATCATTAGTACAAAAATTAGGTTAAGACATTTTTGCACATCTCCTCTCCTTTTCCCCACACCAAAACTGGCCATACACCACCCATTCTCTCTAAAAATTTTCTCTCACTCTCCCAACCTTAAGCCACTAGCAAACAATAGAAGAAGAAGAAGAAGAAGATCAAAGGGTTCTAAGAGGAGTCTAGTCAAGCATTTATCCGAGGGTATAAACTCTAAATCCTCTCTTTCTTATGTTTAGTAAAGTTTGAGATGTAGAAACATTCTTCTCAAATTTTCTTATACTCTTCTAGTTCCAAGCCATTAATAAGCCTTAGAGGAAGAAGAAGGTGATCAAGTATTCTAGGAGGAGCCTAACCAAGGATTTTCTTCAATGGTACAAATTCTAAACCTTTCTCCTATATTTTTATACCAAAAATCTAGTTGGGAATCAAGGATGTAATTTGTGGTTCTTGAGAGATAAGTTGTAAAAAGGGTGTGTGAGTTTTATGTTGGTTTTTTGTGTTTTGAGGTTAGTTTGATGTGGTATGCTTATGTTTGATTTAAGTTGCTTATTTTGAGTTGGAGGAAAAATTTTCCAGTTACTTTGAACACGAAAATGAGGACCCTAGAGCAAGATTTTTCAGTATTTCTAAGTTTGAACTTAAGGGTTCTTGATGTTTTGAACATTTTTTTTGTGACTATGACAAAACCCAACTTTAACTCTAAAAGCAAGTTTGAAGCCATTTTTGTAAAAAGACAGGCTATCCAACACGGTTTTGAAAAAAATAGTAGCCACTGTTTTTCGCCAAACGAGGTCATTAGATTTAATTTCAACTTTTACCAAAAACACCAATTTTAGATCTCGGCGAGACGAAGAATTGTTGCGAAGGAAAAAAATTTTGAAATCCGACTCTAAGATGCGATAAAATGCAGATTTGAGAAACGCACATATTCAACAAAACAAAACTAACACGGTGTTGGTTTCCAACAAAAAGTTATCAAAGAACACGAGATGTGATTTTAGTAAAATACTATGGTATTAAACCTCATTTTAATGAAAGTATTTGTAAAGAAAGTTTTCAAGAAAAATGCTTTCTTTTAAAGAACTTAATGGTTTATCGAGCAAATCATCCCGACGGGCACCTATGAGCCCAATACGATAGGTCCTTAGAATTTTAAAGAATTGATGTAGATCCAATGCCCACATTAATTTAAGAGACTGTTAGAGTATAAATTTTAGCGACCTAAGAGTTAGAATGCCGTGTATAAGTTTCTAGGATGAATTGGGCCCTAATATCATAGCAAGGCTAATGAGGAAAATTATGGAGAATAAATTACTAGATTGGGTAATTAATTTTTAATCTAGGCAAGTAGATGTTAAGAGTAGTTAAGGAAAATAAGATTTTGAGGATTTAATAAATTGATCCTTATTATCCTTTAGTAAATGAGAGGAATACATGTGTTAAGGAAAGGGTTAGATTTTCCTTCATAAGTTACTAAAATAGAATAGCAAACGACAGTTAATCTCACACACTCAATGGGTGTTCATTTTCAGAAGTAAGGAAGTAAGAGACTAGGCTGTTTGGTGAAAAGTGAATTCCAACCCTATAAATCAGGTAAGTAGGAATCTCGGCTATAGTATGAATAGATTTTAAAGAGAAAAAAAAAGTTACACATGTTATATATGCATGTTTATACTTTATGTACCATGTCATACTACATACACCTTAATAAGTCAAGAGGAACTTATAAGAATAATCTCAATTGAGTTATGAACTAGCTATAATCACAGTGTCTTTGGGGACCTTACAAACCCTCACGTCTCGATGATTGTGCGCAAGTGGTATGAGCACTCGGGCCCATAAGTAAGTAAGATAAGAGCAGATAATAAGAATTTAATGAGACATGATCATAATTAAGCGTAATTGACTCATGCATATTTATTTATGTGAACTTACAGTTATTTTTGTGAGAGATAGTTCCTACTTGCTGAGCGAAAGTTCATCATAGAATATTTATACTGTAAGTAAGCAACCTACACAAAACATATGATGGACTGAGGGCGACGCAGCGGACGAACGGAGTGGAGGTTGGGGATGGGATACCACGCACAGTCATTTTCTACAGTAGTTAAAGTTTTAAAAGATTTTGATAAGTATGTCTATAAACTTGTATTTTTGGAAGTTGTTGTATAATGCTAAGTCTGTGTAAACTGCCAGAATTTATGTTGTTATAGTAAGTTTAAAAAAAATGCTACAACATTTCCTACAAGCATTTTAAAAAGAATGCTACAACATTTCCTACAGGATTTTAAAAAGAATGCTACAATATTTCCTATAGCATTTTAAAAAAGAATGCTATAGCATTTCCTACAGCAATTTAAAAAGAATGCTATGGCATTTCCTACAACATTTTAAAAAGAATGCTACAACATTCCTACAACATTTTTTAAAAAAATCTCTCAGATTTTGGAAGTTTTAGAAGTTATTGGTTAAAGGTTAGTTTAGTGATGGCCAACTCAGCAGGGTCGTCACATTTACTTCATATGGGCCCCGTCCCATTGTACTGTTGCACACATTCCCAATGAGGAGTGGGGGAGCTACCCAAAAGAACCAACTCACTCAAAGTTTTATAATAACCTCCCTTGCGGACGCCGGTATAAATAGTTTTAGTTTCTTCTTTACTTTTATCATTTTTCTTTCAACATCATCTTACTGTCAACTTTTCTTATTATGACAGTAATTTTAATCTTGTTTTGCGTTTATATACATTTTCATCAATTTCCTATGAAATTGACTTTTCGTAAAAGTTTAACTTTTTCGTTGACTTTGACATAGACTTAAACTTCATCACAAATCAAAATTCTATGTCTACTTTGAGTCTATATGAACATTCATCACGTCATATAATATTCAAAAGCATCATTCACATTCTAACATACATCGATCTTACAATATGCACATTTTTGTGCAACATGAAAAAATAAATTCATTCGTCTCATTAACAAGAAAAACTACTGATACTTATAGAAGTTCTGCTAACGTGGCGACCTTCGAGTCACTTGAAGCTTTCCAACTCCAATCACCTATTATATAAATTTTTGATCGTTAAATTTACAATCTACGACCAATAATTGCAATAGAATTTAATGCGAAAAGGTCTACAATACTTATGTTCTATATCTAGACTGAAATATCTCCTATCTCAACATCATGACCCGTGCATATTTGACCAATAATCACCATCTTGGACGTGTTTCGAAAATTAGCCAGAAACTAGCGTCTCAAGTCGTTTTTTAGAAACACGCTATTTAACAAAAGTTGTTCGGAACAAAATTTCCTTAAACTTGGTATTGGTCACTTTTTGAAACTAAGCTTTTATCTCAGTTTTCTAGCCCAAAACAATACCGGATTCTAATTTCCGGGTCAATAACTTAGTTTTCTGTTTTGATCCAAAACTACGAATTTTCATCATTTTAGGTTTCTATTCATTTCCGATCACCAAATTAACTTACTTTATACATATTAATCCTCCTATTCTCAATTGCATCCGGTTTTAGTTTATATTCCTAAACTAAATTTTAGCTGAGTTTTGCCTAATTTTTCGTGTTTCCCGAGCTATTCATAGCTCGTTTTATCCGTTGTTTCAAGCTTCAAGCACAAACCCTAATCTTTCTCATCTCTTTTTATCATCAATAACATCATAATCTCTAGGATTTCTCTACTATTCTCTCAAGGATTCATTCTAAACAAAAATGCTAGAACATAATCCAATAACCAAAAATTTAACCTCTAAACATTCAGTTTTTCAGTATCTCCAATTTCCATAAGCAAATCATCATTCTTAGCAAAAAAATTTCACAACCGCTACTATTCATGGAAGTGCAGCCAAGGTGATAAATGAGGAGAAAATTTAAATTTTACCTAGGAAAGATGTGAAGACAACACCGGTGACACTAATCGACGGTAGTTTTTGTCAATTTTCACTTAGAACTCGTTCTCTCTTACTTTGGGTGCATTTTTTTTCTTCTCTCTTGGCTAAGTGTTCTCTGGTTTTTGGCATGCAAAAATGAGCATTTGATTGGGTTTTTATCCCGTAAAGAACCGGTTGAAAAAAACTAGGGACCTAGGTGCAAATTTGAAATTTTCCAAGGTCATTTTTGCAAAGGAAAAGTCAAAATTTCCATTTCTTCTTCACTAAGTTGGCCGGCCACCTCCTCCTTTCCACATGTCTCCATCTAAGCCCTTCATCCATTAGTCACTTTAAATCTGAACCAATAATTTATAATAACTATCTTATTTCAGTTTAGTTTAATTCTTATCTGGTGCGTGTTTTATCTACGTTTTTTAGATAATTGGTCAACTTAGTCAACTTTGTTCAACATTGACTATCCTTTCAAGAGTGACATATTGATTGACTCTTTAACCCTATTTGGTGAAAACCTCAATTTTCTCGGTTTAGCCTTCTAAACCCTTTTTTGTCCATTCTTCGTTCTGATTGTTTCTAAAACCCTAAAATTGATGTTTTTCAATCTTTTTTATTTCTTAACCTTAATATTCATGTATTTGACCACTTGTGGGGTTAACACAACGTTCCGTACCTCTTTCTTAAATACAGTGCGAGAATCGGTAAATACTTCTCATAGAAGTATTCATATTTATAGTACAGGGAATTCTAAGAAATTTTATCTCATACAATAATTCTTTCAATAATTTTCCCAATCATGACAAATATACCAAGGAATTATCTAAATCCCAAATCAAATTCCACATAGGAATTATCTAAATTCAAATCTTAAGTCAAATTTCTAAAGACATTTTAATTCCTCATACCGTCATAAGCTAAAGAATTATCCAGATCCCAAATCAGATTCCATATAGGAATTATCTAAATTCAAATCTCAAGTCAAATTTCCAAAGTCCTTTTAATTCCTCATACCCTCGTCTACCTAGGAATTATCCAAATACAAATTCCAAATTTAAAATAAAATTATCCAAACACAAATCCCAATTCCAAATTCGAACTACAAGTGGCTTGATGTCTCAACAGGGTATGTAGGCAACTCAACCAAATTCACTTAGCTTAACCGAAATTTTAAATCAACCCAAATTTTCCAAATTCACAAAAAAAAAAAAAGAATTTACCGTTTTAATTGGAATCAAAAGGTTTTCCCTTTTATCAAGGGATTGTGATTAAGAGATTATCGTTATAATCTTAAATGAATTGAACTAAAAATAATAAACTCTTTTACTAATTAAATTCTGGTGTTGGTGAAATTATGTTGTGCGTGCAATATTATGATTAATATTTTGCTCAATATCATTCACGTCTTAGAGGTGGGGAAGAAGGAGCATATCTCATAGAAAACGTGAATCTAAGGAAGGACAAGCATATGTAACTAAAATAGGAAATAGCAGAAGATACATATAAAGATACAGACCACTAAGTAACAGATCTTGGAATAAAAACAATAATACATGAAAGAGCCCTGCTAAACAGCTCCGTTGAACTAAGGCTCCGCACACACATGAGGTGGGCCCCACAAGGGCATGGGGCCCACCCTATATGTCTGCGGAGCCATTTAGCTTTTTTCATGCATGAAAGTGCAAGCTCTCATCACAAGCTAGCGTCCTGTGATTCCACGTACAGGAACTTAGTTACTTATGAAGCACATGATTGATCTTGCCTTTCCTTGACAAAGGTCTGGAGACAAATGTAGAATCCCAGAATTTCCATAGAAGTTGGTACAGTTGTACGAGAATAACTACAGCAACTGGAATAGATATACCCATAAAAGCTAGATTAGGAACCCACTGTAGTCCATCACGAGGAAGAGACATGGAGTACCTTCCAATGAATGCTACCATCATGGTTGTCATAGAAACGAAAAGTGCACCAAGTCCGACTATTAGCTTCAAGGGTAGCAAACAAAGGAAATCCTTTTTTCCGTAATTTGATGTGAGAATGGAGAAGAACACTAGGGTTGAGACTGAAGATGAAACTAATGCTACTGATTCGGATACGTCGAGGACGTGCGATGAAACCAGAGTTCTTTCTTCATTGTTAATAGCATGGAAGGTCGCTGTAATAACTAATGCGGTAAGAAGCAGGGAAACCAAAATGCATGATGTAGCTGTACCTTTCATCCATTGCTCTCCATCTTTAAGCATTGTGGCATGTGTTAGAGTGAATAAATCTTGAGAGGTTAAGCCATTAGAATTTTTCTTTTCTGCGTAAGATGGTAGCATGATCTTCTTCACAGCCTGCAAAATTAAAATTAAGTACCGAATCTCATAATCATCTATTCAAATTGAAGATTAATTACCAATCTGTTGGATTCACAGGAATGTGGGGAACCGAATTTATAGCTATATGTATAGGGTTTACCTCAAACCATAACAACTCCTGTTGTAATTGCAATATTCCTCCAACCTCAGGGTTCAATCTATGTTTAGGCGGTAATGTCGCAGCGAGATGTAAAATATTGTTATTCTCACCGTCTTCGTAGGTTAATATGACTTCTTTGACGAAGCCAGTCTCATGTATTAGATTGAAGATGTTTGCATGACGATTCAACACGGCAACATGGAAGATGGTTTGGTTTTTCTCATCCACTTCCCATACCAGATCAGGGTATGAGTGAATAAGCTCCGCCAAAAATTGAAAGTTCCCTAATTCGGCCGCTTCAAATAAAAATCTTGATGGCTTGTCAATTAGTTGTTCCTCCAAGTCAGGTAAAGAGACCAAAATTTCTTTCCATATGCCTCTCGTAAGTTTAAGGGCGTCGCTCTCTACAGAATTTGTATGGTATGAGGATGTCAAACCTGGGATGATGGAGTTAAATCACTACTAAATACAACTTCTCTTATAAGAATGATTTAACCAAAGAGTGGATTGAGATTTTATTGATGTAGTGAGAATTCTTTATAACATGGTTTCGCTACACCGTAGCCTATGCTAGCTTATTAGGCAAGTGGAAACATTAGAAATCCAAGTTGTCTGCACGGAATATTTGCATCTGTTAATTTGCCATACTAACAGTCTAATACTTTTCTAAATATAAAACAAAACAGGGGGAAAAAAAAGTAGTAGTAGAAAGAAACATACTTCTGTTAAAGTTGCTCTTGCATAAGCTTGCATTTCGCTTAAAAAATGCCAATGGCTTTCGAGCTAAGACATGCAGCGCTGTCTCACTATTTACATCACGCGCGATGGCCAGTGCACTATTGTCGTTAAGCATTTTCAAGGCTAAACCTTTATATAGATGCAGTCCAATATCCATAAAGACCAAAGTCAGAAAATTGTAGCATATATAGTAATATGTTAAAAATTATAGAGATAAGTAACTAGTAAGGAGCACTATTAGTGGTTACTAAATATTAATAGCAGATTTATATAAAAGCAAGCGGACTGGTAGTATACAAATCAGAATGTCCACAACAATATATAGTAATGCTTACCATACAAATCAGAATGGATACAAGCGAAAAATGTGTCCATCCATTCCTGCTGGCTCAGTGTCGCCTTGGTTATAGGATATAAAAGCTCACTTATTTCAGCATGTCCAAACAAAGCAGCCATGTAGAGTGGCATTTTTCCCTGCCCGCCCGGAATCAGTGGCAACTGAGCATTTTTCTGCATCAAAATCACAACAATTTCTACACTTCCAGATACAACAGCTAAGCAAAAGGCGGTGTTCCCGTTGCAATCTTGCAATTCCACCTCTCCTTCGTCCATCAAATCCAACAATTGCTTCACAAAATGAACATTTTTCGCTCCTGCGGCCACGTGAAGAACAGTTTCCTCTGCTATTGTAATAGCCGCACGTAATATTTTCTTGTCTTTCGTGATGATTGTTTGAGCGGTTGTCCAGTCACCCCTCAATGCAGCTCTGTATAGGGGAACCCCTGCATGTAGATATTGTTGTCTTGCCTCTCCTGTGTAAAATTTTGAAAATTTATATGTAAAATATTGTTCGTTCATATGGTCAAGTGCCGCATCACAAATTCTTTTAGTATGTCCCCCTTTTTTTATAATTATTTATAAAAATTTACATTCACATAAACTAGAGTTACTTGTTCTATCTTTCAAATTAATTGGTTAATACATGAAACGATGTTAAGTACTAAATAGGATGATCAGGTGCATATCTTTAAAATTATAGCAGCACTGGAAAAAAGGGGTTGTGCGGAAAATTTTTTCGACCTGATTATTAATTTTCTATCTTGACCATGACAATAAGAAATACTCCAAACTACTCTATGCTCTCAGTAACATAATCTAAGTGCAAAAAACTTGTGGTCTTCTCTCACGAGTTGACTAGCGAACTTCAGAAACCTCAAACTCGACTGGTTCTTAACCTTCATGATACACAATTTTGTATCATGTATTAATTTACCGCTCCCTTAGTGAATACAAGGATACGTTACTATTAGATCTGAATTAATTACGTTCAGTTGCTCGAGTAAAATAAAGTGCAGAAAGTAAAGGAACACAAAATATGATATCGCAGTTCGGTGCTCACACTTACTCTGCGCGGCCACGCCCAGACAACAAACAGCTCACTATGTTCCAGAAACTATAGATACTAGACGGACTTATTCACACAAGGACTCCCTTCTAGACAACGACGCTGCTGTGACGAATCTCCACAGTGATTTGTTTAACGTGTACCACACGTCTTCTTAACTGCACGGCGAATTCTCTTCGACCGACAGAGCTTCCTCCCAAAAGCAACAAATCCCTCTCCTAAAGGACGATCTCAATAGCGCACTAGGCTCACCAAAACTCACAGACTTTTTCTAAAAATATTCTATTAAAACCTCTACACATTATTAGCTACCATGAAACCTTAAATAAAGCTTCCTGCCTATTCTCTCCACGTTGAACATCTTTTCTTTTTTAAATTCAAACTGAAAACTAAATCTCCTTTTGAATCCACCTTATCCAAATCCGATTATCACCTTTTTGGCATTTACACTAAATCCGATTATCACCTTTTTGGCATTTACACTAAATCCGATTATCACCTTGGCATTTGCACTTTGAATTTCAAAACCCACTTTAATATGTTGCTCCACGTCAATGCCCATCCAAGAAAACCATCCACACACACACACACACACATATATATATATATATATTGACTTATATATGACATTGGCTCTAAGTTCAACTCCCGTACAATTCAAATCCCAACATATATATATATATATATATATAGATTTTTCTTTTGCCAACGTACAATTCAAATCCAATCCAAAAGCCAAAAAACCGGATAACCATCACAATAAAATCTCCACATAATTTTTTTGATCCTTATCTCATTTAAATTTAAATAACCAATGCCTTATCTTCCTTTGACCAAACCTTTATCCTTATCTCTTCAAATCTCAACTCAACAAAATCTGCAACTTTAACTTCAAATCTGATTCGAATTCTTCTTCCGCAATCTGAAATCTTCTTGAACCTATTTTTTGAATTTTTACAAGATTGTCAATAAATTGCCAACTAATAAAAATACTTAACAATCTCCCCCTTTGGCATTTTTTGGCAAAACTAACAAATGATCCTAAAAATTAAAAAAAAAAAACAAACAAAAAAAACGTAAAGGATTCCATTGTTCTCCCCCTTTTTGACAAAAATAAGCCAAAGACACAACGAAAAAAAAATTAAAAAAATAAAAAAATTACACCCAAGAACCGTCTTCAGAAGTTAATGTCGCAGATCATGTTGTAACATTAGTTGGAACATTCGGTGCAACACTTCACACTGGATATCTTCGAGGGCATTGATCTCTATAGCTTACTCCCCTTGAATTTTTCATGTGTCTTACACCCCCTGAATTAGTATATGCTTCTAAAGAAGTATAAGTCTTATGACATCTCAAATCAGATTTCTTTACCCACACACGTCTATAAAAATTATTTTTCACATTAGGTGTCTTCTTTGAGTTTGTGGAATTTGGTGGATTAATAAACATACCTTTCTTCAAAGCATTTAAATACTTGTAGCACCTCGGTCTTATGTGGCCGTGTATACCGCAGTAATGGCATGTAGGAACGAACCTTCTATGTCGAGGGGATGAGATAGTAACCTTCTTACTAGAGGAAATCGGAGGCTTAGGGGCAGGCATCTTCTTCACAAACACCGTTTTAGACGTTGAGCTCTCACCAATATAGCTAAGGCTATGTCAATCACCACTCGCTTTTCCTATTGAGAGAATGTGATCCAATTTTGAAGTGCCCGAATTCATCATCTTCAATGACTTTTGAGTGTGCTCTAATTCACATCTTGTCTCCTGCAACTTTTTCTCCTTTTCAACAGCCTGGAATTCATAGTTTATAGCAACCCTTTTAGGTACATCCTTTTCTTTAATAAGCTCATCGACTCGCTCCCACAAAGACTTATTCATTTTAGCCATCAAAACTCATTTTTTGAACATGGTTTCATATGCCTCCTGGATCGTCTGCTCAGTTAGTTCTTCACCATCGCTGGAACCGTCAGACTCTGAAAAATTTTCATTTTCTTCTAGTTTTCCAGAGTATGTTGCATATGATGTTGCAAATGATGTTCCAACATGAGCTGTGACACGATCTGTAACAATACAGTTTGGAACATCTTGGTAGACGTTAAATGCAACATAGTTGTTCACATGATCATCATCTTCCTAGTTGCCTTTAGAATCGTCATCACTCCATGTGACGTTGAGAGACTTCTTCCTCTTTTTGAGTGTGTTAGCACACTCAAACTGAATGTGACCATAATCATCACACTCTCGGCATTGAATTCTCCTATTCTTCATCTTATCATTGGAGGAATTTGTAGGTCCCTTTATTTTCTGAAAATTGTTGGAGTTGTTGAAAGTTGGAGTTTGGTTCTTCTCGTTGAACTTCTTCATCACCCTATTGAAATTTTTAGTCAATTGAGCAAGAGATTCCGCTAAGTCTTCATCTTATTCTTCAACATTAACTTCCACTTCGGCTTGGAAAGCAATCCCCTAAGAAATCTCCTGCTCCTTCTTATTTTGACTTAGATTAATTTCAAATGTCCTCAGTGATCCCATCAATTCATCAAGTCTCATAGACTCAGTGTCTTTCGCCTCTTCAATGGCAGTGACTTTGTAGGTAAATCTCTGTGGTAATGATCTTAATGTCTTACTAATAACAAGTTTCGCCTCGGGAATTTTTTCACCAAGAGCAAATGATTCATTAGCTATATCACACAATCGTGAAATATATTCAGAAATAGTTTCAAATTCATACATTCGAAGAGTTTCGAACCTGGTTGTGAGCATATTCAATTTTGATTCTCTGACTGCGGCTATTCCTTCATGAGCCACCTCTAGAATCTCCCATGCTTCTTTTGCCGATTCACATGTGGATATCATTTTGAACTAGTGAACATCCACTCCATTGAATATTGCATTGAGTGCACGTGAGTTGTAGTTGGCCAACCTATCTTCATCAGTGCTCCATAACTCTTCAGGCTTAAAAATCTCCTTTCCTTCTGCATCCTTTGTTTCTGGATGCTTCCATCCGATTAGGATTGCACACCATGCTCTTTCATCTTGAGCCTTGATGAAAGCCTTCATCCGAGCCTTCCAATATGAATAATTCGAACCATCGAGCAGAGGGGGATGTACAACTGAACCTCCTTCCTTCAAAAAATCCATTCCAGATCAATTCTCCAAGATCTCATCGAACTTATGGTCAGTGAACCGCTCTGATACCACTTGTTAGATCTGAATTAATTGCATTTAGTTGCTCGAGTAAAATAAAGTGCAGAAAGTAAAGGAACACACAATATGATATCGCAGTTCGGTGCTCACACCTACTCTGCGGGGCCACGCCCAGACAATAAATAGTTCACTATGTTCCAGAAATTACAGGCACTGGACGAACTTATTCACTCAAGGACTCTCTCCTAGACAACGATGCCACTGTGACAAATCTCCACAGTGATTTGTTTAGCGTGCACCACACGTCTTTTTAACTGTATGGCAAACTCCCTTCCACCGATAGAGCTTCCTCCTGAAAGCAACAGTTACTATATGCTCTGTGAGCTCGTCTGGAGGGAGCTAACATGAGTTCGTCTTCCGCAACGGTCTCTCAGGAGCCACCATCATGGGGAGTGATGAAACTCAACATGGATGCAACCTTTAAGTATGGTTTTGGTGTCACGGGTGTGGTGGCTTGAGACTATATTATTGTTGACTGTCTCGTTGAGTGCCTGAGGCAGAAATGATGGAAATCGAGAAAGATTTGGGTGTGGCTTTTTTTCCTTGTTTGAAGGCATATTGTCGTCAAAACTTAAGCTTTCAAAAACACTTAGGGCTTGTTCTTTTGAGTGAAAAACTCAAAAAAATGCAACTCGAGTTACAACTTTATTCGAGTTCATGTTCTTTTAAGTTTAAACTTGAGTTTAAACTTGAGTTCAAACTCGAGTTTAGGACTATAACTCGAGTTCAAGTTTCCCCTTCAACTCGAGTTTAGAAACTCGAACTCAAATTAATGAACAGTATTTTTTCTATTTTTAAAAATGCTATAACTTTTTCGATTTAATTCTGATTGAGATGATTTTTTATATGCGTTGACAACGAAAAGATGAATAAAACCTGACCCATATATCCTATTAAAATTTTTCATAAGCATTGAGTTTTTATTAAAATACTATCTAAATACAAATTCAAGTTTTGACTCACTCAAATACAAACTCAAAAAGATTCTTATCTCAAACCATAACTCAAATGTACACAACCAAACACAAACTCAAGTTACAAGTTCATCTCAAGTTATAACTCAAATTCAACTCAAAAATTATACTCAAGTTAAACTTTAAAAAAACAAGCCCTTAATTACCGCTAATTAACGCACGAACCAAGACCTTTCTATTCTAAGGTCATTAGTTTTGAAAAAAGCTCGTAGTTTTTTAATTTAATTTGTATTGTAATTTCTTCAATGCTATTAGTTTTGAGTATTTAGTTACAATTTTTCTTTTTCACTTTTCCATATTTTCTGCGAATCACATTAAATTTTAAAAAGCTGTATTTTTCTGACATTAATTTTTATGAATTTAGGGATTTGTATTTTTTATTTTATTTTTTGCATAGTATATTGACTTATGTTAACGCTACCTAAGTCCCGTTTTAGCCATTTCTTGTTATGTTTTTCATGTGTTAAACACTATTAAGTAGTTTCCTAGAATTCTTAGGTATACTGTGTACTGAACTTGGATCGACGATCAAAATCGGTGGAAGAATTCTTTTGCGAAGTTCCACAAGCATTGAAAATCACGTATCAGAACACTCTTAAAGTGAAAATAAGTGATAGATATATATATATATATATATATATATATATATATATATCGTAGTGCCCTTTATTTAATGCGTTATGCTCCCGGATTTCAGCTTAATAATAGAACTGTATTCAAAGGAAAAAAAAAAAGACAATAAAACTTACTATCTTGGAATGCGCAGGAATTAGTCTTTTATAGCTCTATATGTAACTTGTTTTGTTGTCAAAAAGGAAGAAAGAGAGCGAAAGGATTTGTATATTGTCAAAGGATGTCCAGCTTGTGTTGGGATTCTTTCTTTTTCTTTTTATTTTTGTTTTCTATTTTCTAATTCATTTTGAGCCTAAAATTCTGTACTGTTGGCTTTTTGTCTTTGACAACTAGTTTGACCCTTGGACAACAAACGAAAACGGTTGTTTTTGCGTTAATATATAATTAAAAACCAGGCCATCCTTAAAGTGACATTGAGTCAAATCTATTTCATTCTATTGGTGGACTATAGAATTTTTAAAGTGACAAAAGGAAAAGAGACTTCATAGATCTTAATAATAACCCTTTCTTATTATGAAAAAAAAAAAAAAAAGAAAAAAAAAATTGTGCATAACATATATTAATCATGTGATATCCGAGTTTCCGTCTTACAGGGCTTTGTTTTAAAGCTTATTTTCAGTTTTCTTATTCTTCTGTATACTTGCCAATCTATTACATCTTCTCGACTTCAACTTAAAAAACTATTAATCTTCTTGTGAAGGTTTTTAAATCTCGTGGTTAGTATGCTCTGAAAATCAAAATAGCTTGAGTTCTTTGCAACAATATTATACTGGAGGAAGCGCAGACAGAATTATAAAGTACTTACTAGAATCTTCCAGTAGGTTGGGCAAAGGCCTCCTGTAATGGTCTACTACGTTCCCATGCTGTTCTGGACCCGGATCTTGCAGTTTGCTTGGTCCGACATCTTCGGTTCCCATTTCTATGATCTTTTAGAGGAAATTCTCGATAGAAATTGATGTTATTGACCATCAAAGACGTTTGAGAAAAAAAAACAAAAAACAAAAAAACAAAACAAAAAACCAAAACTCAAAACTAAAAGCAAACACAAACAAAACACTTTTCAAATAAACACTTACACCCGGCAAAAGGTACATATTTTAAGACTTTGATACCTGAATCATAATTTATAATTTTAGTCTTTCCTATTACGCAGGTCCCAGAGCGTCGTGATTCATGAGGGAATACTGTCTTGAATCTACTGCAGCTTGTTTTTTTAATCAAGATTTAATTAAATGGTAACAGAGGAACATATACATGTACATGTCAATAATTGAGTTGGCACACCTACCTAGACCATCTTCAATTTGAAGGTTAATGTCAGTTACACATTTGACACCAAAAAGTGCGATGATAATATATGTAACGTGTTAATTTTAAATGTCCTTTAATACATAATACTATTTCAAATATTAAATCTACTTTTTATCATAATTATTTAGTGTTAAAAATTATAAAAAGTAAAATTTAACTTAAAATAATTTGAAAATGTAAATTAGAAGCAAGTTTAACCTAGAAATAAATCTGCACCACTTCTAATATTAAGGAATTCGAGTATTAAAAACTATTTAAAAACACAAAAAAGCTGCTTTGTACTGTCATTCTAGAAAAAAAAATATATATATATATATCAGAAACGACAACATAAGGTATTTTTATTTATTTTTAGGGTAAAAAGGAAAAACAATAAAACTTACACCTTAATGTACAATACCCATCAATCCTTAAAACGCTTACGTCGATGAATATCTCCAAACTTAAAGGCTTAAGTTCCAACAAAACCAGAACCAAAACTTTTACACACCTTGAAGAAAAGTTGCTTTGATCTTGTCGACGCTGTTTCCATAGAACTAATTCCTGGAAAACTCTCTCGTCAATATGCGCATATATATAACGACGAAGCATGGGCTGACTCAATACATATTTGTATGAAAACGAAAAATATATTATTAAATTGTCGTGTACGACCAACATTCAAATTATTGGTCACAAAAGGATAAATAATGTAGCATCTAGTTCTAAGAACAAACTGACGAAGTTGAGCAATTGTGGATTATGAGTATAAAAAATAATCTTATGGTGGCTCTTTTTTTTTTATCCTTTTTCCTAAATAAAAAGAGGATAAGGTGGTGCACCTCATACTCTCATCCCTTTCGACTATAGCAGTGATTCTGAGGACCACTAAAGAATAGAAAGGGCCTGCATTAGACTCCACTCAACCATCAAGCTAGTTTCCCCAACCTGTCACGAACGCCCCACTTATGTTTGGTAGAGGATTCGTTCCCTGATTCGAATCATGATTCGTGATTCGTTACAGTATTTTCTCTCACAAAAAATACACGTAAATCAAAAATGATTTGAATCACATGGGTTGAATCCTCCAACCAAATGTCAATTTCCCAATTGTCCTCTCATCCCTTTCAATAGTAAGATAAATACTAATATACTTTGACGGGATAAAACTTCGATTTATATTTTATAGTAAAACTCAAATATTAAAAAAAATCCTTTTCTAAAAACATTTTCAACTTCCAAATATTAAATAAATTGTAGATAAAATTTCTTTTAAAACTTTAAAACCTTTTTCCTAGGCGTGAACATACATCTAACTTATCATTTGCATACCACTGCCGTTCACATGCCATTAACATAATATCATTTTGGGTACATTAACATACTTTGTGATATGAGGTTACTAAGCATAGACTCATTGTCTTGTATACTTTACTTTCACTACATAACTTACATACATCCATAAATACAATTTACTTTATACACATAGCAGTGTTTTCAAAACACGTGGGGCATCCATTACTCACTTGTCCACACTTCACTGCTTCATCCTTTATGCACGCCCAGCAATTTTTATCAGGGAACTGGTGCCTTACCCGAGCTTCTACAACAAGAACAAATGGAATGAGCTTTCTCTCAATAAGTAACAACAGACACAATAAGTGCAATCAGTAATGCATACCCATATATCCATTCATGTCATACATCCTATTATGCTTTCTTGCATTTCATACTTCATTTATTTTCGTTTCTTTCATTAATGTCATACTTCTTTTTCTTTTGTTCGTTTTGTGTCATTCATTTTTATAATTTTTACTTCTTATGGGGCCGTTCCTCTTGTACCTTTCCGCACATACCCAATGAAGAGTGGGAGATCTACCCAAAACCAATTCACCTATGGTTTTATTCATAATAACCTCCCTTGTGAAGGCCGGTACAAACAGTTTTATTAACTTTTTATCATTTATCATCTTTACTTCGTACATTGTCTTACTATCATCTTTTCTTATCATGACAGTAGTTTTAATCTTATATTGTGCTTTTAAACATTTTGTCAATTTCCTTAGCAATTTGACTTTATTTCAAAGTTTGACTTTTGTTGAGTTTGACTTTTCACATATTAAAATTTCTCTCGCTACTTTAAGTCCATAACACATTCATCGCAATAAATAACAATGAAGAAGCAGCTTCCACATATTAGCATGCTTTGAACCTACAATATGCACAATTTTCGGCAACACAAAGAAATATGCTTATTCGTGTCATAGCTAAAAGAAAACTGATGGTACTTATAGAAGTTTCGCTAAAGTCACGACTTTCAAGTTACCAAAAACTTTGCTGCCTTGATCATCTACCGGTCCTATCATATAAATTCTCAATTGTTAAATTTACATTCTAAGACTTGTAGTTGCAATTCAATTTAACTCAAGTTAGTGGTTCCGTGATGTTATTTTCTTGAAGAGCGATGTCGTGTCTAAAGTCCTTGAAAAGATCTACACTTTTCATGTTCGGTATCCAGACTGAGACATCTCCTATATAGCCAATGTGCACCAAACCCGTGCATATTTGGCCTAAAATCACCATTTTGGGCATGTTTTAGAAATCAGCCCGAAACTAAGAATTTTCATCATTTTAGGTTTCCAGACATCTTCGATCACCTAATCAACTTATTTTATACACCGCATTCCTCTTATTCTTCATTATAACTAGGTTTGGTGTATATTCTCAAACTAAATTTCAGCAGAGTTCTACCTAATTTTTGTGTTTTTCGAGCTAGTCATAGCTCGTTTTATCCGTTGTTTCAACATTTCAAACACATATCACAGCCTTTCTCATTCTTTTTATCATCATAAACAACACAAGCTCTAGGGTTTCTTCATCATTCTCACAAGAATTTTTTATAAACAAAAACACTAAACACATAACCTAATAACCGAAATTTACGTTTTTCGATACCATTAATAACCATAAGCAAATCATCATCATTAGTAAAATTTTTCCATGGTTTCTACTGTTCATGGACGTGCAACTATAGTGAAAAATGAGGAGAAAAATTGAAATTTTATGTTAGAAGAATGAAGATAAAGCTCTAGTGAAGCTAATCAACGATGGTTTTCAGGCGATTTCGATTTGAACTCGTTTTTCTCACTTTGAGAAATTTTATTTTTCTCTCTCTCTTTGGCTGAGTGCTCCCTGGTTTTTTTGCATGGAAAATGAACATTTTATTTGCATTTTTTCCTTAGAAAACTAGTCCTAAAGTGATGGGAGGTTTGGGTGTAAATTTGACATTTTTTATGGTCCTTTTTGCGAAGAAAATCAAAATATCTATTTGGCTTCTCCCCTAAGTCTTGGCCAGCCATATCCTCTCTTTCCATGTCTCCTAATCTCAGCCTTCCATCTATTAATCACCTTAAATCTCAACCATTCACTTTTAATAACTATCTTATTTTGGTTCAGTTTAATTCATATCCGGTGCGCGTTTTATCTGTGTTTTTCAGGCAGTTGGTCAACTTTACTCAACCTTGGCTAACTTTTTAAGAGTGACCTATTGGCCGACTCTTGGTCAATAAATAATTTTGACTCGGTCAACCCTAATCAGTCGAAAACCCTAATTTTCTCGGTTCGGCCTTCTGAACCCTTTTTTCGCCCATTCTTTGTTTTGATTGTTTCTAAAACCCTAAAGTTGGTATTTTTAAATTCTTTTTCATTTCTTAAACTTAATATTCATGTGTTTACCTGCTTATGGGAATAACATAGTGTTCCATGCCTCTTTCATAATTACAGTCTGAAATTCAGTAACTGCATCATAATGCAGAAATTTTTTATCTTTAGCTCATAATTTGCTATTCAATGTTATTATCAACAAGTACTTATCATAAAAGTATTCATATTTATAAGATAAAGAATTCTAGGAAATTTTAACTTATATAATAATTTCTTCGACAAATTTTACAATCATGACAACTACACCACAATTCGCGATGGTTATCATGGTTCTATTTACACTTACTCTCCTCACTTCCCATCTAAAAATACAGCCGGGCCTAATTTTGAAATTGAATTAATATTTTACACACCCTATTATTCTAAAATTACCTCCTAACTAATTTTATTAATTTTCGGCCACTTCATTTTTCTTTTCACACCCACAATTTAATTTTAATTCCTAACTTTGGTATCATTATTTCTCAATCTCTCTGTTTTTTGTTTCCTTTTTGGTTGAAGTTTTAGGCATGAAGCCTTTTGTTCATGAGAAAACAAAAGAAAAAACAAAAAAACAATTAAAAAAAAAAAAAAAAAAAAAAAAAAAAAAAATGAAAAGTAAATAATAAAAATAAAATAAAAAGAGCCGTAGTTAGAATTTGTGATATAGAACAGACAAAACAGCAAAAGAAATTAGAAACACTCAAAACAAAGAATGAAACAGAAAAAAAGGAAATTCCTTGCAAACGTTATAACAATAATATAAAAATTAAACAATTAAAAAAAAGTAGAGAGAAAAAACTATGTCTTTAGTTTCTTTTTCTTTTTTGTAATAAAATCTAATTAGGCGATCAAGCCTATCATAATTGTCCTTTTTTTTCATTTTATGTGAGTATTTTCTTAAAAAGAAATTTTAATTTAAAGGGAACGTAGAGAGTAAGGGGATGTGTAAACAGAACCACCCATAATCTTATTGTTGGATTTTTCTTTGTGTTAGACTTTCTTTTTATTTGTCTAAATTATCATATGGTAAAACAAAATATCATATAATTGTATTCTCATATCTTGATAGATGGAGTAAACCGGGCAACTTTGTCTTTATGAACTAAGGGGGAATTTTTCCATTTGTTGTCAAGAGAAGAGGCCGTAATATGTGCATAGCCTAGCACATAGTTTTTACGTTACTTGAAAAATCTATGCTCATATCTTGACAGACGGAGTAAAACTGCGCAATTTAATCTTTATGAACTAATGAGCAACTTTCCCATTGGTTTTCAAGAGAAGAGGCCATAATATGTGCATAGACTAGCACATGGTTTCTATTATGGTCCTTGATCATGGCCAAGGATTAAAGCTGTCTGTGCGCTTGGTATATACGCAAACATATCTATTTGGGAAGTAGTCAACAATTTCAGTATATCATTTCTACAGACATATAATTGGGTAATGAGATTTTATCTAGTTATATATGTCAGGTTGTTTCTGACTATTCATTGAAAACAGAAAATATATATTCCGAAAACAATACACACAAGCACACACACACACACAGAGGTACGAGTTAGAATATGCGTGCGTATATCATTCGACTACCAAAATGCATATGAATATTGGTGTGGATCATGTCTTTAAATAACATAAGTTTAGGAAAATAATATAGGCCTATAGCACTATAGCTAGAAGGTACATCAAGCAGACCAAATAATGTTTGATTGACAAAATAATGTGTGGTTTAAATATTTATTTGCAAATTAAAATGTTGATTAGCTCCAGGTTACATTATAGGGACATAAAGTAGACCAATTTAAAGAAAATGTTATCAAATCACTTCAAACTCTCCATGTAGCAATTTTCGCCACAATATTGGTCAAACAGTATCTAGGTATATGTTTCACATCACTTTATTATAATTATTAAACATGTATACATAAAATATACATCATTATATTAATAATATTGATGTTAATATCTTAGGCAATCCATATGCTTCTAGCACTTCTGCAACAATTTTCTACATGGATCCAAATATTCCTGAAACAACTACATTGAAATCAAGGTAAAATCTTTATTATAGAACAAATCTAGATATACTATTTATAGCACAAATTTAGGGCCCGTTCACTTCGCTGATTCGAGTTTTTAATTCGAGTTGAGATTTGATTTTATGTGAGAGCTTTTTACTGTAGCAAAAAAGTTAGATGTGATTGTTTGTGAGAGCTTTTTACTGTAGCAAAACTCAAATTCTAAACTCGAATAAGCGAAGTGAACGAGGCCTTCAACACTTTATTATTCTTTTCTATCATTAATTTATTATACATACACAGATTCTCTCAGCATAGCCAAGAAATAGAATTCCTACCAGCACTGAAAACACCAATCCAATCTATTGAAGAACAAAGAATGGAAAACAGGAAAAAAAAATTATTGAACTACAAACATTAGATCCTAAAAGCAATCTGATTAGTATTAGTAAATATTGTTCCCTTCTCTTTTTCTCTTAATTTAACATTTCAACTAAATGTTATTCCCTTACATATGCAGTCCACAGGATTCAAAATACGAGCTACAATAACCGAATTCTCAACAAATCAATGTTGGTATTACAATTCTTGCCCAACTGCTACCAACAATTAAAAAAGACAAGGATTAATGGGTGGTGCGATAGTCATAGTCATATAAAGACAACGTCATCTCCATAGTAACTCAGGATATTTATTAAACATTTTACATTTTTATTTATTCTCATTAACTACAATAAATTAGTTATCACATTTATTAACTTTGAATATATATATTACAGGTACAAAATGAACATTAAAATTGAAGATAATACCAGATACATGAACATTATTGTATTTGGCAGAATAGCACAAGTGCTAATTAAAAGGCCATGTTCTACATTAACCATTGACGAAGGATACCCTGATCCATATGTAATCCCGCCAACCATCGATCTCCTCCGTGGACAAACAAAAATTTTCCAAGTCTATTTTCAACAAAGGGGCAACCAAATAACAGTTGTTGCATCAACAATATTTGAAGACATCCAAGCTCGATTACCACCAAAGATTGTACTAACAACAACAATTTCTGATATACAAAGGCAAGTTAAATTTATTAATTTATATTAAATGTATAAATAAAGATTTTAACAGTCCCAAATAAATATATAAAGTGATTTTTTGTCCTCATTTCAGCCCTGAACAAACAGGTCCAGCACTTACATCATCAGTAGCAACAATCGGTCCACAAACTCTAATTTTGAAAAGACAAGGCGCAAGGTAAAACATATTTACTATGAAAAATATTCTAAATGCTTCTAAATAGACATCTAAATAATGTTTCCTAATTTTAGCTCTAAATCAAAATCAAAAGAACTTTCTACAAAGCGTCCAAAAAAAGGTAATAAAAATATTTTTAGATCTTCTATTATACACTATCTATATAAAAACTTTGTCAACCTATTTATATATTATATTGACCTATTATGATTTCTTAACATTTCTATCTTACAGTTAAAAAAGACAGCATAGTGCATCTAATAGGCGTTACTATGGGCCCGTTCACTTCGCTGATTCGAGTTTTTAATTCGAGTTGAGATTTGATTTTATGTGAGAGCTTTTTACTGTAGCAAAAAAGTTAGATGTGATTGTTTGTGAGAGTTTTTTACTGTAGCAAAACTCGAATTCTAAACTCGAATAAGCGAAGTGAACAAGGCCTATATTTTTATGTATATATGTCTATATGTACATGTGTATATATTTATAACTATGTTTATAATAATAGCAAATATTTTATATATGTATCTATTTGTAACTATATTTATAATAATAACAAATCTTTTATGTGATACAACATTATATTCCGCAACAACGCGCAGAAATCCGACTCGTTTGGATCTAAAACAGTACAATGAATGAATAAAATTAGCCATGCATACATTCATATATATCGTTTTAGCTCAAGAAAAGAAACAAATAAATAAAAATCTAGAAGTAGCGTATCCGGTTCAACAAAGAACCGCTAGTGGAAACAAGTTGGATAGAGACGTACGAAAATCTACTAATTAAATGTGATGGGGAGTAGCTATTGGCAGTATACGTCTACGAATATTACATAAAAAAAAATAATAATAGAAAAAAAAAAATTAATACTAAACATAAACGTCTACGAATTAATAATTTTCTTTGAATGTGCACTACTAACTAGAACTATTACTGTTGTGTGGGAAAATTCACACGGACACGTGGGACAATGACCATGCTCCATGTGGTTCAATGTCTGTCACGCCAGGTAGCTCTTGACGCCTGAGAACCTCTGCATGATATGAGAGCCAAGTGCATAAGAAGGCCGATACCGTCGACCCTATATACTCGGTCAAGGCTTTCGAGTACTGTGTCAAGTACCATGATAGGATCCACCGAGAGAGACTCCACTCGTGGCATCTTTTGACGTAAGCGCAGAGGTCAAGGCGCGAGCAACTGAACCCATATCCCAAGGAAGAATCCTGAATGGCAACCTGGATGAGCGCATTTATATGGCTCAACCAGATGGATTTATTGAAAAGGGTCAAGAAGAAAAGGTTTGTGAACTACAAAAGTCCATTTATGGACTAAAGCAGGCATCCAGATCATGGAATATCAGATTCGATGAGATTGTTAAAACTTATGGTTTTATTCAGTCGTTAGATGAGCCTTGTGTGTATAAGTTGATACAAGAAGGCAAATTGGTTTTCTTAGTCTTATATGTAGATGACATACTGCTCATTGGGAATGATGTAGGAAGACTGACTGAGGTTAAGCTCTGGCTTGCAAAGCAGTTTGATATGAAGGATCTCGGAGAAGCTGCCTATGTTCTGGGAATTCAAATCTTTTGAGATCGGAAGAATAGACAATTGGCACTGTCCCAAGCATCCTATATCGATAAGGTAATGGACCGATTCACCATGCAGAACTCCAAGAAAGGCTATTTATCCTTCAGACATGGAGTGTCCTTCTCAAAAGAGCAGTCTCGCAAAACTCCACAGGAAGAGGAAGACATGAGCTGAGTTCCTTACGCTTCAGCCGTAGGAAGCCTCATGTATGCAATGCTTTGCACCAGACCTGATATATGCTACGCGGTAGGCATGGTGAGTAGATTCTAGTCTAACCCTGGACCTGAGCACTGGGTTGCTGTCAAGCATATCCTCAAGTATCTTAGGAGAATGAGGAACTACATGCTTGTATACTCAGTCACCGACTGACTATGACGGATACACCGACTCGATTTCCAATCGATAAGGATTCAAGAAATCCACTTTAGGATCAGTGTTTGTCCTGAATGGAGGTTGATGGTATGGAGGAGCATTAAGCAAACTTGCATAGCTGACTCCACCATGGAGGCCGAATATGTGACAGCTTGTGAAGCTGCAAAAGAGGCCGTATGGCTTAAGAAGTTCCTTGTATCACTGGAAGTTATTCCGGATGCTGATAGGCCCATGGTATTGTATTACAATAACAGTGGGGCTGTACCAAACTTGAAGGAGCCTAGAAGCCACAAGAGGTCCAAGCACATAGAGCGGAAGCTCCACCTCATCCGGGAGATTGTACAAAGAGGCGATGTTGAAGTGACAAAGATATCAACACATGACAATTTGGTTGATCCATTCACAAAGGCTTTATCTGGTAAAGTCTTCGATAGTCATCTAGAGGGTTTGGGGATGTGAGATTGTACACACCTACTTTAAGTTCAAGTGGGAGTTTGTTGGAAATGTGTCCATAAAGTAGGGTGTAATTTGTTATTTATGAAATGGCAAATATCGGACATCATTATTTTGCTAACATTTGTAAATAAAATAAAGTTATGTTTTGATTCATACTCAAGGGTGTTAGTAATATTGCTTAGTCTATAGACTGTTATCAATGAAAGAAGAGTCAGGGAATCCCTGCCGACCAAGCTCTTCTGATATAGTTTAAAATTGATATTCGCAGTCTTAGGATCGATTGGGCAATCGAATCCGATTATGACTGTTAGATCGAACCATGTGATGCTGGTCTCGGGGCATGGGAGTTGGACTCTATGGTTGATCTAGACATGTTCACAACATGATGAATAGACCATGTAACTAATTAGGTTAGAACAAAAACCGTTTACAGAGCTCTAAACCTAATTATTACAACTTAAGTATATTTGCATAATTATCTCAATCCTGAAGTGAATACATAACTCGACTTAATTTCTCATGGTCTTTGATTCACCAATGAGATTAGTTCATAGCTTTTGAACAACATCTCAGCTATTGGGATCATGACATAATTAATTTGGAGTTGTGTGATTCACAAATATGGAATTTGTAAGCGATAATATCACCTCATGCTTTATTAATGGGTGTGTGAATAAATAAACCAGGCCTGGTATTCAATTATGGTATTCATTGATTAAGACATCACGACATGTGCGAGACATCTTACGAACATATGTCTTTCTTATTCACAATCATATAAAGGAGTTGAGGAAATAATGACTGGAATGGTAAAACGGTAATTTTCTATACCATTCTAGTCACTGCTATTTACAAAGGATAATAGTGCATTTATTCTGTAGACCATGTGATAAATTGTATTAACACTATCAGAAAAATAGCACATATGAATCGAGAGATTAGTTGGCATCGAACCTTTAGTGGAGTCGTACGATGTCGGAATTAAATACGTCGATAACTTATCGGGATAAATTAGTTGAGCATTGTAATTCCATAGATTTGTTCATATGGGTCCATTCTGTCTCAAGGCTAGCTCTAATAAGTGGGAAAATGAAACTAATGTTTTGTTACATTATTATATTTAAATAAATTCATTATGTTATTTTTCATTTATTTGATAATTGAAAAATAAAAGGAATGAATTTGAATTTTGAAATTAATGGTGATTAATTTAAAATTCAAAATAAAATTTGAACATGATTTTATTTGGCAACAAAAGGAGAGAGAGAGTTGATTTTATTTTTGAAAAATTCAGAAATCCCTTGGCAAGTGGGAATTCGGATTTTGATCCAAAAATGAAGGGGAAAATTGTAACACCCTGAAGAATTAATTGAGATTAATTAAGGTAATTGAGATTATTAGTGTGCCTAATCTGATTTAATTAATTGAGTTTAAGTAATTCCAAGGTATTTAAATTATTCACAGTAATTTATTTTAATCCAGAAGTGTGTATGGGCGCATTTCTGGACTATTATTTTAAAATATTGTGCACATGTCATTTTCTTTTATTTTTCTTTCTTTTCTTTTTCTTTTCTTTTTCTTTTCTTTTCTTTCCTTTTCTTTTTCTCTCTTGTGCGTTCCTCTCTCGCTCTCACTCTCACTCATGTACTCTCTCTCTCTCTCTCTCTTGTTTTGTCTCAAATCAAGACCGGATTCGAACCAAGAGTGATTTCAAAGAGTTTTCAACATCAAGAGAAGGATTCAAGGTAACATTACTGAAAGAACCTCTCTTAAATTTCAAGTTTTTTGGATTCAAAACTTACTTTTGGTTCAAAATGGATTTTGATGGATTTTGAGTGAAGAAAGTGGAGATCTTGGGTTCTTTGGACTTGTTTTAGTACCTGGAACCTGGATTTAGTGGTTGTCCCTTGAAATTTTGTGATTTGGGACTGGATTTGCAGGTTTTTGAACTGATTTCCGCGAGTTTTTGCAAACTGGAGTTCTCCACCGGTCGACTGCATCGGTCGACCAGATCTTGCTATGGCCACCGGCCGACCGGTCCGGTCGACCGGATGCACACCACCAGTCGACCGGTGGTGATGCACTTCTCTTTCACCGGTCAACCGGTGTACACGGGGTTTGATCCTGTTTAGCCTGAAATTGTTGATTTGATCCCTGTTTTCGGCGAGAACCCAAATTAGCTTCATTTGGGGACTTGGGATAAAAGGATTAGCATCTTTAATCCTTGTTTTGACATTGAAAACCCTTGGAATTGATTATTGAAACATGAAATTTGATTTGGGTACACTAATAGGAAATCTTGGTATATGATTGAGATTGGATTACTTTCGGACTAAGAATTGATCCTAAAGTGGCATTTTGTATCAGTGATAGCTGAGGATTCAGACTGAAGCGGCTTGAGGTAGCGGAAGCCGGAATAGGGAAACGCTAGTCTCAGGTTTGATAATTCGAGGTAGGATTTCTATCCCTTTTCCTTGTGAGCCTGTTTTCAAAAGGATTTTGGCCTTGAAAATGTTTTAAAGAAAAGAATTGGTTTGCGAAAGAAAAATGTTTTAAAAACCATGGCTTGTTAGTTATGGAATTACTTGGCTTGTCCTATCCTTGGAATCCATAACTCGTCTAGTCATGGAACCTCATGGCTAACCCAGTCATGGGGCCCGCGGCTTGAGTAGTTCATGGGGTCATATGAACGATTTCATAATGTTAAATGGACGATTTCTTAAGATAAGAGATCTTGTGAACTGGTAATAGAGTCTATTGCTGTAAGCCTAGATAGGATGTGGAGAGTTCATCCTTAGGGGCAGAACCCAAAACCGGTCCGGGTAGGCAAGGCACTTGGCAAGGTGAGTAATTTGTACTAATTACTCGCTGAAGCCTGTAATATGGATTATTTTCTGTTATATTTCCTTTGAGAAAAAGGATGTGAGGTTCTGGCTGCTCTGTCGGGACTGAATGTCTTATTTTATTTACTTATTTATTCATTACGTACTCATTTATTTTAAGTATTTTAAATTATATCCTACTGGGCCTTTCGCTCATGTTTCAAATGTTTAAACCCCTCCTAGGAGATTCGAGGAGCAGTGCATCGTAGCTAAGTCGTACTATGGATGAAGCAAGTGAGGATTGCATTCATCCTCTGTTATAAAATGTAAGGAATTGAGAAAAGCTATGTAAACTTATTTAATATTTGGATTTACTAGACTGTGGTTGATGTCTGTTGTAATGATTATTTACATGAGCATGTATGTACGATACTTTATGTCCTGTGGGGTGGAGCCCTATGTGTCAGAGGCTCCTGGATTATGTAATTTATTTATATTTTAATGCAGACAAGTGTGGGGCCCGGTTGGGGATCTGCTTTATTAATTCCTAATCGAGCTCCATGTCACCCACTCCGGTTGGGGGGTGTGACAGAGTGGTATCAGAGCTTTAAGTTAAGAACCCCAGGATTGTACATACATGTGTGACATCTGTTATCCACTGACCAGTCTAGTTTTATTGCAGCTGAAGGAAATGGCGCCTCACCGCAGACTAGGCACCCAGCCGGAACAACCGAATTAAGGGTTCTTGGATGCCATGTATGCTGCCCTTCAAGGCATGACCACTAGAGCTTGGAATGAGCGACCTGCTGAGGATCAGAAACAAGGGTATTTCTGAGAATTCAGGCGAGCGTCTATCCCCTCGTTTAACAGTGAGGGAGGACCCCAGGAAGCAGAGTTCTGGATTGACTCCATAGTCAAGCACTTGAGTACTATGGGAGTTCCAGATGAATACTATGTGGAATTTGCAGTATATAAGATGGAAGGGTTAGCAAACACGTGGTGGAAACAGGTCAAGAGGAGAATGGATGTCATAGGGATGACCTGGGAGCAATTTGAGACGCTGTTCAATGACCAGTACTTCCCTCAGAGTTACAGGGAAGAAAAAGCACTAGAATTAATGTCGCTGCAGCAAGGTGACATGTCTGTGAGGCAATATGAGGTCAAGTTTAATGACCTATCCCAGTTCGCGCCATCTCTAATGGAGTCTGAACACATGAGATGTCTTAAGTTTGACAAGGGCCTCAAGAACTCTGTGAGGAGATCCTTGGCATATCACCAAAGCAAAGAAGAAGAGGCGGATCGAGTTTCCATCTCTAGTAGACCTTCTGTTTCAGGTGGACCACAGCGGAGTGGTAGAAGAAACAGCAACCAGGGACAGATGGTTGGGGAAATGGCAAGCGGTGGCAGTAGTTCGTCTGGGAGTGACGGAAATGCTCCATACGGGCCCAGGTGTCACCATTGTGGGCAAGTGGGCCATATTAGGAGGAATTGTCCTAATCGACCGCCGGCTCAACAATCCCAAAGTAACACTTCCTACAGCCAAGAAGGGCCGCCACAGTACATGCCACCATATCAGCCGCAACAGATGCCATACCTTTCTTCGCCGACCTATCAGTCAGCCTCAGTATACACAGTTCCGGCCTCAAGCGTCAAGACCGGCACAACCGCCTCTACCACAATAGTATAGGCGTCCGGCTCAGCGGCCTAATGTTGGTGACAGAGGAAAAGGAAAACTATATGGACAAGCTTATGCCCTGGTAGGAGGCAGTTCGGGAGGTCAAACCAGCAACGCGGTGGTTGAAGGTATGATCCTAATCTCTCATTCTTTTGCTCACGTGTTATTTGATACAGGTGCCACACACTCATTTATATCAAGTTCTTTTGTTCGGACTTTGAAACTAAAGAGTGAGAACTTAGAAGTCCCGATGACTTTGAACTCCCCACTGGGTTGTGTGGAAGTAATGAGTGTGTGTAATTCGTGTGAAATCACGATTGATGGTGAGCGATTGAGAGCAGATTTGATTATCCTTCCAATGACCCTGTTTGATGTGGTACTCGGAATGGATTGGCTGTCAAGGCATGGAGCAATTGTTGATTGCTACCGTAGGAAAGTGACCTTGCCTTGGAAGGTGAATCTGAAGTGATCGGAGATAGTGTGGGAATCTCTGTAGTGGATGAGTTCACAGATGTATTTCTTGATGAGCTACCTGGTTTACCGCCAAATCGAGAGATTGAATTTTGTATTGATTTGGTTCCGGGAATGGCACCTATCTCCATTCCTCCATACCGGATGGCTCTGGCGGAGATGAAGGAATTAAGAACACAGCTTGAAGAGCTGACAGAGAAGGGATATATACGGAATAGCACTTCCCCTTGGGGTGCACCGGTGCTATTTGTGAAAAAGCATGACGAATCTCTTCGGTTATGCATTGATTACCGTCAATTAAACAAGGTGACTATGAAGAACAAGTACCCACTACCGAGGATCGATGAATTGTTCGATCAGTTGGGTGGATCACAGTTCTACTCTAAGATTGATTTGAGATCTGGGTACCACCAGTTGCAAATCAAGGAGGAAGACGTTCTGAAGACTGCTTTCAGAACTTGGTATGGGCACTTCGAGTTTCTGGTAATGTCGTTTGGGTTGACAAATGCCCCTTCTGCATTCATGGATCTAATGAACCATGTTTTTCGGCCGTACTTGGATCGGTTCGTGATCGTCTTCATTGACGACATACTGGTTTACTCGAAGACTTGGGAAGAACATGTGCAGCACCTTAGAATTGTTCTTCAGACTCTTCGAGAACACCAGTTGTATGCGAAGAAGGAGAAGTGTGACTTATGGCTGACAGAGGTGAAGTTCCTTGGCCATGTGATTTCTGGACAGGGAATTTCTATAGATCCTTCCAAGATTGAGACTGTGTTATAGGGGGAAAGGCCAAAGAATGTGGCAGAAATCTGAAGCTTTCTCAGACTCGCGGGGTATTACCGGTGTTTTGTAAAGGATTTCTCAAGTATCGCTGCACCGATGACTCGATTAACCAAGAAAGAAGTCAGATTCGAGTGGGATGCTGAATGTGAACATGCCTTTCAGGAATTGAAGGTAAGGTTGACAAGTGCACCGATTTTGACAATTCCTAATACCGAGGAGCCATACGAGGTGTACTCTGACGCCTCGGGGGTTGGACTTGGTTGTGTCTTGATGCAAGGCGGACACGTAGTAGCTACGATCTCGCCAACCGAGACCGCAGACGAGCGGAACTACCCCACGCATGACTTGGAGTTAGTAATATTTGCTCAAGAAGATATGGAGATGTTATCTCTATGGAGCAAGGTTTCAGGTCTTCTCTCGATCATAAGAGCCTGAAGTACTTATTTACTCAGGAAGATCTGAACCTCACGGAGGAGATGGGTAGAGTACATGGAAGATTATGACTTCATTCTACAAAGATCATCCCGAAAAGCTAATGTGGTGGGTGATGCCCTTAGCGGTGAAAAAACGCCGGGGACTATGGCGTCATTAGTTTTGGAGGATTGGAAGAGGACTAAGGTAGTGAGTGAGTATGATCTTGAAGTACCATGAGGATTATAACCAGGTGTTGTGTATAATCGATCTCCACTTTGACTCTTGTGCAACAAGTCAAGCAGAATCAATGGCAGGATCCAAACCTCCAAGGAATTTGGATTTGGATCCAGAATGGGGAACAATTTGAGGATTGGAGAACCCGGGAGGATGGAGCCTTGAATTTTCGTAATTGCCTCGCTGTTCCTAAGGCGGGTGAGGTAAAGAAGATGATTCTGCATGAAGCTCACAAATCGAGGTATGCCATTCATCCGGGTGGTACCAAGATGTACTAGGGCTTGAAGAGACAGTACTGGTGGAGAGGCATGAAGAAAGATGTTCATGAGTACGTCTCGGAATGTGTGACTTTTCTCTAAGTTAAAGCTGAACATAAAAAGCCAGCTGGAGAGTTGCAGTCTCTACCTGTATCGGGATGGAAGTGGGAGCACATCACGATGGATTTTCTGATGGGACTACCGAGAATTGAGCATAGGCACGATGCCATCTGGGTGGTAGTAGATGGGTTGACAAAATCTAAACATTTCATGTCATTCCGTGCGACCTATTCTCGGAAGGTTCTGGCAGAACTGTACCTGGAACATGTCCTGAAGTTCCACGGAGTACCATTGTCGATCACGTCCGATCATGATATGCATTTCAATGCAAGGTATTGGAAAAGTTTCCAGGAAGCCATGGGAACAGAATTGAACTTCAACACAGCGTTTCATCCTCAAACTGATGGACAATCTAAAAGAGTTATTCATATTCTGGAGGATATGCTTCATGCTTGTGTTCTAAAATTTGGTGGAAACTGGAAGAAATATCTGCATCTTGCTGAGTTTGCGTACAACAACAGCTATCAGGCCAGTATTGGAATGGCATCGTTTGAAGCACTGTATGGTCATCCTTGTAGGTCACCTGTGTGTTGGTTGGAACCAGAGGATCGACTGAGCACTGGACCGGAAGTCATTCAAGAGAATAATGAGAAGATAGGCGTGATTCGAGAACATCATTGGACGACTCAAAGTCGCGAGAAAAGTTATACGGACAGAAGGCATCGGCCTTTGTAATTCCAAGAAGGTGACTTTGTCTTGCTGAAGGTTTCCCCACACAAGGGAGTTGTTCGGTTCGGTGTGAAAGGAAAACTCGCACCAAGGTATGTGGGACCATTCCCGATCGTGCAACGAGTCGGAGTGGTGGCGTACCGGTTGGTTTTACCGCCTGAGTTATCTCACGTGCATGATGTATTCCATGTCTCCATGCTTCAAAAATGTCAACCTAACCTGGAAGCTATAGTGCAATGGTATGACGTTCTGATACAGTTGGACACGACGTACGGTGAGGTACCGGTCCAGATTATTGACCGGAAGATGAAGAGTCTGCGTCATCGTGAGATCCTGCTAGTGAAAGTACTGTGGCAGCACCATGGTGTTGAGGAAGCAACATGGGAGCTTGAAACGACGATGCAGGAACGTGATCCGTATCTATTTGCACTTTGCGGTGAGTTTTAATTTCGGGGACGAAATTACCTAAGGGGGGTGGAGCTGTAACACCCTGAAAAATTAATTGAGATTAATTAAGGTAATTGAGATTATTAGTGTGCCTAATCTGATTTAATTAATTGAGTTTAAGTAATTCCAAGGTATTTAAATTATTCACAGTAATTTATTTTAACCCAGAAGTGTGTATGGGCGCATTTCTAGACTATTATTTTAAAATATTGTGCACATGTCGTCTTCTTTTATTTTTCTTTTATTTTTCTTTTCTTTTCTTTTCTTTCCTTTTCTTTTTCTCTCCCGTGCGTTCCTCTCTCGCTCTCACTCTCACTCCTGTACTCTCTCTCTCTCTCTCTCTCTCTCTCTCTCTCTCTCTCTCTCGTTTTGTCTCAAATCAAGACCGGACTCGAACCAAGAGTGATTTCAAAGAGTTTTCAACATCAAGAGAAGGATTCAAGGTAAGATTATTGAAAGAACCTCTCTTGAATTTCAAGTTTTTCAGATTCAAAACTTACTTTTGGTTCAAAACGGATTTTGATGAATTTTGAGTGAAACTATGGTAGAAATTGGAGATCTTGGGTTCTTTGGACTTGTTTTAGTACCTAGAACCCGGATCTAGTAATTGTCTCTTGAAATTTTGTGATTTGGGACTGGATTTGCAGGTTTTTGAACTAATTTCCGTGAGTTTTCACGAACTGGAGTTCTCCACCGGTCGACCGATTCTCCACCGGTCGACCGCATCGGTCGACCGGATCTTGCTATGGCCACCGGCCGACCGGTCCGGTCGACCGGATGCACACCACCAGCCGACCGGTAGTGATGCACTTCTCTGTCACTAGTCGACTGGTGTACAAGGGCTTTAACCCTCTTTGGCCAGAAATTGTTGTTTTGACCCCTGTTTTCGGGGAGAACCCAAATTAGCTTCATTTGGGGACTTGGGATAAAAGGATTAGCATCTTTAATCCTTGTTTTGAGATTGAAAACCCTTGGAATTGATTATTGAAACATGAAATTTGATTAGGGCACACTAATAGGAAATCTTGGTATATGATTGAGATTGGATTACTTTAGGACTGAGAATTGATCCTAAAGTGGCTTTTTGTATCAGTGATAGTTCAGGATTCAGATTGAAGGGGCTTAAGGAAGCGGAAGCCAGAATAGGACAACGCTAGTCCCAGGTTTGATAATTCGAGGTAGAATTCCTATCCCTTTTCCTTGTGAGCCTGTTTTCAAAAGGATTTTGGCCTTGAAAATATTTTAAAGAAAGGGATTGGTTTGCGAAAGAAAAATGTTTTAAAAACCATGGCTTGTTAGTTATGGAATTCCTTGGCTTGTCCTGTCCTTGGAATCCATAACTTGTCTAGTCATGGAACCTCATGGCTTGCCCAGTCATGGGGCCCGTGGCTTTAGTAGTTCGTGAGGTCATATGAACGATTTCATAATGTTAAATGGATGATTTCTTAGGATAAGAGATCTTGTGAACTGGTAATAGAGTCTATTGCTGTAAGCCTAGATAGGATGCGGAGAGTGCATCCTCGGGGGCAGAACCCAAAACCGTTCCGGGTAGGCGAGACACTTGGTGAGGTGAGTAATTTGTACTAATTACTCGTTGAAGCCTGTAATATGGATTATTTTCTGTTATATTTCCTTTGAGAAAAAGGATGTGAGGTTTCAGCTGCTCTGTCAGGATTGAATGTCTTATTTTATTTATTTATTTATTTATTCATTACACACTCATTTATTTTAAGTATTTTAAATTATATGCTACTGGCCCTTTCGCTCATATTTCAAGTGTTTAAACCCCTCCCAGGAGATTCGAGGAACGGTGCATCGTAGCTGAGTCGTGCTACGGATCGAGCAAGTGAGGATCGCATTCATCCTCTGTTATAAAATGTAAGGAATTGAGAAAAGCTATGTAAACTTATTTAATATTTGGATTTACTAGACTGTGGTTGATATCTGTTGTAATGATTATTTACATGAGCATGTATGTACGATACTGTATGTCCTGTGGGGTGGAGCCCTATGTGTTAGAGGCTCCTGGATTATGTAATTTATTTATATTTTAATGCAGACAAGTGTGGGGCCCGGTTGGGGATATGCTTTATTAATTCCTAATCGAGCTTCACGTCACCCACCCCGGTTAGGGGGCGTGACAAAAATTCAGAAATCGCATTTCCTCCTATAAAGAGATATTATTGTAAACCCAAGTGGTGGCTAAGAAAGAAAAAAATATCTCACTCTCATTCTCTCCCTAGGGTGGCCGGATTTTGTAACAAAAAAATAGAAGGAAAACTGTTTCCTTAGGTTTTTGAAAAAGAGCCCACTCTCTTCTCCCAAAACACTTAAAGTCATAGTCTTGAATCAACGGGTGGTTTTTGGTGTGATCGTGTTCATAAATAAACGGTCTTGTTTCACGGCAATTCTCCATCTCAGAACGTGAGATAGTGAGACAAGATCCTTGCAGCCATATTTGACCCAATCGTCATAAAGGTATGATTGTCATTTTATTCCTTTGTCCATAAACATATATCATGCATGTACCTCGCGTTGTGATTTGTGTTTAATTTGGAATTAAAAGATATGTGAAAATTTTTGAAATTTCCACCTACAACTTTGTTGTTATTTAAATGTTTTTTTAGTAAAAAATCACAACGTGATCCTACATGGGAAAATTCACACGGACACGTGGGACAACGACCATGCTCCACATAGTTCAATGCCTGTCACGCCAGGTAGCTCTTGACGCCTAAGAAGATTTCCCCCCTCTGCATGATATGAGAGTCGAGTGCATAAGGAGGCCGATACCGTCGACCCTATATACTCGGTCGAGGCTTGCGAGTACTATGTCAAGTACCACGATAGGATCCATCGAGAGAGACTCCACGCGTGGCATCTTTTAGCGTAACTGCTGAGGTCAAGGCGTGAGCAACTAAACCCATATCCCGAGGAAGAATCCTGAGGTGACCAGTTGGGTATCCCCAAGTTGCGTCTAGGTTTGGATAAGGTCAGTTGCACAGGGAATGATTACAAGTCCCTTAAACCGCTTGGAACAGATCAATAGGTATTATAGAGGATCTACAAAGCCGTAATGAGGGGACAAATTGGATGAGTGAACAGTCCAAAGGGTGCTGACAAGCTACAGATTAGACAGATGAAATGGTAGCTGACTTGAGTGGATGGACCACTTGGAACCGTCAGAAAGTCCTAAAAGCAGCCCACCATTGGATGGGTTCAAGAGGGAACTTCTCAGCTATAAAAGGGGAAAAGCCCCCGTGAGAGAGGGATTGATTCTCCATTTTTTATGTAATTTGTAAGAGTCATACAAGAGAAATATAATACAGTAGATCTAGCTTTTTTTCATAAGGGTGAACCACTATAAAACCTCTGTGCGTCTTTATTTATGTGAGCATCATAACATTTTCTTCACAAAACATCCAAAACACCAATATAAACTCTAGCATATTCAGTTAGTTTCAAACTGGTAACCCAACGGGGTACCGCAGAGTAATCCAGTATGGTCTTGTTGACGAAATTTGACCGTCAACAATTACTATTAGTAGTAGTACGTGTTTTTGGAGGGAAAAAATACCAGTACATGTTTTCCAACGTGAGAATAAACTAGGATGATTTTTTCTTTAAAGGTTTTAAAAGAGAGTTTCTATAACATAGCATTTTGAAAATATTTAATAAGATCAAGTTTTGAACCGTTAAGGTACGTCTTTTAATGCATCTAAAACACTTTAGTGTACAATAAAAACCCATTAATAAAATGCTAGTTAAAAGAAATATATAAATTGTAGTAATTAAATACCAGTTCAAACCATATTCTTTGTCTGAGTTCATATCATAATTTAAACATTAAATATTCTTAACTACCAGCTCAAAATATAAAAATTCAAAAGTACCTAACTATTTGAACAGTGAAAGAAATGGAATCTTAGTTTATATTTTAATATTCCCTAATATATAGTTCATAATCATTAAAAGTGATTTTCACCCTAAAAAAAATCATTAAAAGCAATAATTTTGCATACTCCACTAAAGAATCATAGAATTGTGCTTAACCAAAATGTGCATACAGCTAAGAGAAATGTGAAGGTTTGAAATTGCGTTGAGGATAAGAAGGATGGATGGTTCTTTCTTTCTTTCTTTGTTAAAGATTGTATTTTTCTGGAGAGAGAAACTTAGGGTTTGTTCTTTTAATATTTTTGAGTTAGGTAATTTAAGTGTAGATTTTGATTTGAGTTTAAGTTATAATTTGAGTTGAAATTATAATTTGAGTTTGTGTTTGGTTGTGTACATTTGAGTTATGATTTGAAATAAGAATCTCTTTTGAGTCTGTGTTTGAGTAACTCAAAATATAAATTTGTATTTAGATAGTATTTTAATAAAAACTCAATACTGAAGAAAAATTTTAATAGGATATATGGATCTAGTTTTATTCGTCCTTTCATTGTCAACGCATAGAAAAAAAATCATCTTATTTAGAATTAAAACGAAAAAGTTATAATATTTTTAAGAATAGAAAAAATAATATTTATTAACTTAAGTTCGAATTTCTGAACTCAAATTGAAAGTGAAACTTGAACTCGAGTTTTAATTTTAAACTCGAATTTAAACTTAAATTTAAATAAAGTTATAATTCAAATTTTTTTTTTTTTATTTTTCACTTAAAAATCACTCTACCCAAACAAGACCTTAGAGTCACATGGATTTCCCTGCAGATTGTCTGACAGCTTGGACCAAGGTCCAAGGTCGACAATCCTCCACCACTCCTTCATGTTCCCATTTTTTAGACAAGGCAAAAAAGTTTTCCACACCATCTCTCTCTCTCTCACTCTCTCTCTCTCTAATAAGGGTGTACCTACGAACCTTGGCATTGGAAAACAAAACATACTCTCTCTCTCTCTAATAAGAGTGTACTTACGAACCCCTCTCTCTCTCTCTCTCTCTCTCTCTCATTATTGGCATTGAAAAACAAAACATATTAGGCCAGTTAAAATTATCTGGTGTGAGTTTAAAATTTAAATTTTATTATATTAAAAATTTTTATATATAATAAAATTTAATTTTTATTATAATAAAAATTATCACATAAAATTAAATTTTAATTTAAATTAAAAATTTAAATCAGTGAACTAAATAGATTATCTTTCTCTAATAAGAGAGTACCTACGAACCCACTATTGGTATCCGAAAACAAAACATATTATAGAGTCTTTCTCTTTAATTAGGCATGTTTACTTTGTGAATTCGAGTTAAGATATAATATTTTTTAAAAATTTTTTTATCGTAACAAAAAAAATTAGATGCGATATTTTTTGAGAATTTTTTACTGTAAAAATTTAAAACTAAAAATTTAAATCGATTAAATAAATGGGAGTTTAGAGTGTACCTACAAACCCATTATTGGCATTGGAAAACAAAACATATTATAGAGTGTATATAACTATAAAATAGATGCAAATTAAGACGTACACAAACATTTTTTTTTTCTTTTTATTAGCTTATTACAGTTGAGCGTTGTACGGTTGAATATTGATGTATATTGCATGTGGTCACTTCGTTTATTATTCGCCCAAATTTTCCATGCAGATGTTTACATTCAAATAATGGTAATGTTTTCCTTTATGAACAAAGTTGCTCTTCCTTTTCGATCAAGCATCGAGGCATCTATATTTGTGTGTGTGTGTGTGTGTATTATATACTATTATTGTTACTAACATAAGTTAATTATGTGACATGCATGGACTATGCTGTAAACTTCTGGGATTATGGAAGTAAGAGAGAGAGAAAGTGACAGGACGACAGAGCCAATGGAGGCTTATCATAGCCTAAGAGTGTACCTACAAACCCATGTGCTGAATTTGAGATATAGACAAGCATGTCTTGGTCACTTCACACAAAACGATAGACAACTGATGTAGCATTGACCTTCAATTGAATCCTTTTTGGTGTGCATAATCGATGCACATAATATTCGTAAAAAAGTTTTGCGGATTTTTCTATGTCGTTCTCTCTCTCTCTCTCTCTCTCTCTCTCTCTCTCTCTCTCTCTATATATATATATATATATATATATTAATCTTGAAACGAAATCATTAGTTTCGCTTTTACCATGGGAATATATCTCTTACTATGTGGTTATAATCAAGCCGCTCACCCTTAAATTAGTTAGTGTTTAAATTACGCGACTGAAATTCAAAAGAAAGAAACATATTTCTAATTATTCTTCTTGTTAGGCTTGCTAAAGTATCATTCTTCATTGTTGTTATTATTATATGTTCTTGCTGCGCCCTACAAACCAGATCCACCGTTAGATTTAGAGAGTATTAATCTGATAAACGGCCACAGATGAGCACAAATGTCAGAATACTTGAATTACAAAGTGTAGATAGGTAATTTGACAAGTGTAATGTACGATGGGTTGTCAAGCACATGTCATAGTTTTCTAGTTAAATTAATCATGGTAGTATATAGTACATGGTGATTTATCTGGTAGGTCACGAAAAAATTAACTATTAAAAAGTTTTTATTTGTAGTATTCAGATGTGTATAAAAAATAATCTATGTTTAGATACTTTTTTTTTATTTTAATACGATGTTGATTAGATTTAACAGTCAAATCCTACTAGAAAAAGTCGAGATTCTAATCTAGGGTATGTGAGATAGGGCAGCAGCAGCAAAACCCAACACAGATTTGAATGTGAGGAGTAGGTTTTACACAGCTCGTTGTGTTGTTTGTATGCATATTTCTATACAGATTTGGGTCCCCCACACTCCACCTCTCACTTTCTCTTGCAGAAAAACTTTGGCGGAAGAGAAAGGAAAACCCAAAATATGAACCCCTTTCTTTTGATTTCTTATTTCTATTTTCACTTGCCTTCAATTTCATCGGCAGAAAAAGGTTTTACAACTTTTTTGTCCCTCTCACGTGCATCTCATCCTTCCGCGCTTTACTTCCACACAATTTTTTTGGGTCAAGGGAATAAAGTAAGTTTACGTTCCGTTCCGTAAACAAAAGCATTACAGTATGATGTTTTATCAAACTGATGTTGGCGCCTTTCTGTAATTAATCTTAAAAATTAGTGAGCAATCTTCTGAATGATTGATGAAAACTGTAAAAATATGATTTTTGTTTATAGTGGTTTCTAAAAAGGTGTAAATAAAAGGAAAATATAGCTTTAATGGAAAAGGATGGCACTCTTGTTAATAGGAACGAAAAGAGTGACATATTATTAAGTGTGTCAATTTCAGAAAATAAAAATGACAATTGTCAAAAGCATTATAAAGATGTGGTGTTTGAAAAAGAGTAGAATATTAGAGTCTGTATTTAACCTTTCTCGACATAAAAATATATAGTAAGGCCTCGTTCACTTCGCAGATTTGAATTTTCGATTCGAGCTGAGATGTGACATTTTCTGAGAGCTTTTTACTGTAGCGGAAAATTTTAATGTGACATTTTCTGAGAGCTTTTTACTGTAAAAACCTAAAACTAAAAACTCGAATCGGTGAAGTGAACAAAACTTAAGTGAGACGGTTGGTTCGAGTCAAAGGTTAATTGATTTGAACTCGCGTGATTCAAAATTCATTTACCAGTACAAGATAAAACATCCATCTAAGAGGTACTGAATAGAATGTGAGTTAGTAATTCTTAATTTTGGATAAAAATTTAAGTCTATTGCAAGCTTCAGCACATCTTTCAAATAGTAAGAAATTAAGTATAATATAACAGCTAAAATAACATTATACTTTAGACTACAAAATAAAACAACAAAGAAGAAAAGTACATGATATGCCACGTTTTTACAAAAATCTGTTATTTATATCATTCTAAATAATTAAGTGTCATTATGACTTATTACTTTTCAAAAAAATAATTAAATAATAATTATTTATTTTTTATCAGAATGATATAAATAATACTTTTTACCTTCTTATAGTATTTTTAATTTGTTTTTTTTCCTCTATAGCATCCCGCGGCGAGGGTAGGTATGCTTAGTTATCCATACTATTTTCAATTACAACATGCTTCATGAGGGTTTACGTAAACTTTTGTTTTTGTAGTGATCAAGAGATAAAATAAAATAAAATAAAATTGCACAAATAACAATATTACGAAAAATAACGTTTTGCGAGTTGCATTGCATGTATGTGATCATCCTGTGTATTCAAATCGTTCTCACTCTCGAAAATCATTTTAAAAGATTATTGACGTGAAAAGGACGTACAAACGATATAACAATAGACACCTGTTGTCTGCGGCTCGGCTCAGAAAAGGTGTGATTGGAAAGGTGAAAAAAAAGGGTTCAGTACTGAAAGACAAAAAAACTGTGCAGAAAGGGACAAAAATTACAATTAAAGATTAAAATGTATTAAAAATTATGCTGTCCGGCGTGTCACCTATCTGTCACGATCAACACAGCAATGATGCAAAGGGTGTGTTTGATTGAAGAAGGATTGCACCATTCTTTCACAATTTTGACTTAATTTATTTTATCAATTTTAAAATTTAAATTTACATTTGTACAGTTAACAAATTTTAAAAAATATCATATTGAATTTTTTATTATATTTAAAAACTTTTAAAAATATAAAATTTCATTTTGAATTAAAAATTTAAATTTACATAATAAACAAGACTTTTTAATTTTAAATTTTTATAATTAAAATCACTCAAAAAGTATCACATATAATTTTTTTTGTTATAATTAAAATCAATATTTTCCTTACTATTTCTTTTCAAAACCAAACAAATAAGAGAATAACCATAATAATTATTTTCTATTATACAAAATAACTTTAAAAAACTTAAATTTATTATTTTCTTGATATTCCTCTTCCCTCTTTATTCATTCTTTATTTCTTTCATCCCTCTCACTGGACACACCTTGATAGTGTGCTTAATTGGAGAGTGAGGAATAGAAAGAGAGATGTAGAGAGAGGTCTAATCCATTATTTGGTTGGATTGTGAAAAGGGAAATTAGGTGTATGAATGTAGTCTTGCTCTTAATCTACCAAACAAACAATGAATTAGAGCTGTTTCCCATCTCTCTCCGGCAAAACACCTTCAAAAATCAAATGCCTTGCAATATATATATATATATATATATATATATATATCTAAATTTTATAATTGCAGTTTTTATGAACCTTTTCTATGAAAATAATGATATTATGCTTCCAATGGCGGTTCACATGTTTAATATTATAAAAATTAAAATCCCACTTTATACAATCGTTTCACCTTATCACTCGCGACAAATTTACAAAGTACTATAGGACAACGTTTCTATTTTTTAGGAAAATCAAAAATAAAAAAAATCAACGTTATTATTATTACAGTTTTCTTTTTTTTAAACTTAGGTACGGGGGCAGTGGTGAAGCTAGAAATTTTTATTAAAGGGACTAATAACTACAACAAATACTTAAACAAAACAAATAATTACTAATGCGATTGTCCCCAACTTGTTTTCAAGCCTAAAATTTTGTCATCAGGTCATTGACTATGTCGTTTTCAATATACACAATTAAATTGTATATCCACTATTTTGTTCGTTCAATTTTTTTTATCAGCAAGATAAAAAGTAGAAGAACTTATAAAGATATCTTTAACAAATCCCAACAACACTAATACTTAATCTCTATTCGATTGTACAGTTGATTGCTAACAATATTCATACTAAAGATATGCACTGTCAAATATGGCAATTATAACAAGTGTTGACGGTAGGATTTCATCAACAATAAACCTGTCGGATTATCTTGGGGTTACTCTTTGGATTACCGGCTTACGGATGTAATGAAAGTGGGATTCTTGTTTGGTTTGGTTATTTGTGTGTTTGAATGAACTATATGTAAATACACAAGGGAAATTTTATAGTGGTTCACTCTATAGAATCAGAGCTACATCCACTGTGTGTGTATTCTATTTCTTTTGAGGGGATTACAATTTGCACAAAGTGTTCTCTCTCACTCATTCTTTTTCTTCTGGAAAATCTGGCCCCCTTCTCTATTGGGGGTCCTTCTTCTTTTATACTTGGGCATCCTTCGCTGGGGGGGTTTCCTTCGTAGGTAGATGCACTCGAGTGCTTCCCCTTTTTAGGCTCAGTCATAGCCCACTAATCAATACTGTTCACTCAACTAGTTAGTCTTCTATTACGGCTCTGCGAGTCTCCGTAATGCTTTTCTGTCCCCTGTGGGACGGTTTGTAAACTTGCCATTAATGCTGTCAGGCGTCTCTCACTTTCGCACGTAACTCGCTGTGTCTTGATGGAAGGCTCCCCTCATCGCCAACACTGTCTAGCCTCTTTCGTCCTTTCCAGCGACCTTTTCTGCAGTCGAGGGATCTTAACGCCTTAATCCAGGTGGTTTGCATACGTCGACGCCACATGGGGTCGTCGCCCTAATCTGGACTTCAGCTTCAGGCTCTGCAGTTGATCTTGAGGGAACGAAGCGTCGAGGGTTGTGTGCTTGGCGGACAGCAAATATTGCCACGTGTCGCGGTGTTGTTGGTCCAGGTCTCCATCACATTTTCCCACACAACAGCTACCCCCCAGGTTGAGGGCTCCTTTTTTAGGCGGCCTCGAGCTCTAGGTTCGGTTGTCCTTGTTAGCGTTTATGCCCTTAGGAATAAATGTAACAATTTTCTTCGAGACATTTTGACTATTAATAAAGATTTGTTTATTTCATATATCTATGTAATGTCCTCTTTATGTTCATAATAGTTGAATGTATGATAAGCAAACTGAAAGTCTGAGACTGTCATTCTAAATCTTTAGATCATGCATGTAATGTGAAGAACATGCGGAAGACAAGAATCTAAAGATGATAGTCTAAATCTTATGATCCACAATCGAGGGAATAAAGTTGGGCGCTTTATTCATGTTAAGATTGTTATGTTGTCTACTTCTTAACGGAGATGGCTTGTCTTGGTTGTCGGAGGTGGGACTCCATGGGTTGAGACATTGATATAGTTTCTAATGGTGAAATCTATATTGGGTCGGACCAAAAATGAATTGTTTTAATTAATAATTCTGTTTGAATAAAACAATTCACTTTTGACGAATTATATGTTGTCATCTTAATCCTGAGATGGATGATGAACCCGTATACTTGACTTGTATCCTTTGATGTACTAAAGGGAGACATCCTGACATTATGTAAAGGTACGCTTGCCAGTGCATTGGGGGTATGACTCGTGTATGCGTAGATTCGTTATTCATAGATAGTGGAATCCATAGCTCCTATAAAGAGTCAATGATATCCTCTTATGCATTATCAGTGGATTGAAAAATACAAGCGCTCGGCCATTAGACTACTCTGTGTTATCTAATGGTTTACTGTTTGTAATAGTATGAATAGTGTTTTTCCAATGGTTTGATAATGGAACATAAGATAAATGTAATCGGGAAGGTAAAACGGAACTTGACCTCAAGTCGATTATGGATATCCTATGGGGATGATATACTAATATATTGAGTCATGGACTAGAGCTAATCAGAGCTTTGTAAATACGCTATATAAATCGAGAGTACAACTCTAGGCTTTTAGTGGAATAGCACTAGAGTTTTATAATCATGAGACGGACTTGTTGGTTTACAAGTATCGTTGTGATTATAGGAGCTTGATTTATATATGTCCATCGGGCCCCTTTGCTAGCTCACATAATTTCTTGTAACGATACGGTGTATTTCCTACATATTGGTAACTTGTATTATTTCCGTAAAAGAGGTTCAAAGTTAATTCATGAGTGATTTATCGGGTGAATTAATTGATAAATTGATTCTAGATAAATTGGTTGAATTATTGTTTTAAGAGTTGTTTAATATGGAAAGACTATTATATGACTATTTTGATCAGGCAATTTCTCTATTGGGTTGCTTGAATCAAAACTGAGGCTCTAGGCAAGTTTCCCATGTTGAAGAACTAGGAAAACAACTTTAAATGGGGCAGATGTGTCGATCGGTCGGTGGGGGTAGACCGTGCACAGGTCGATGGTGGGTAGACCGTGCAGGTTTACGAAGACAAAGTTGACCGGTGAGTTATAACGTCTCTGTCACCGGTCGACTACATGTTGACGTGGCAAAATCGACTCTGGATGCGATTAGAACTTTGTGAAACCTAATTGTTACGGAAGAATGACTTCCTAAACAGTATAAATAGCCTATTAAGTCAGATTACTCATTAGATCACTTGAGAGACTTTTTGGAGGCTATTGATAAGAGATTCCAAGCGGACAAATTGTTTAATTATCAAGAACAATTTTTCTTTGGCTCTCTTGTGATTGGAAGGAGATTAAGAATACCAAGAGGAGATTAAACGAAGTGTGCCCACCCGCACACCGATCGTGGAAACAAGAATAGCAAAGAAGACCAGGTTGGTTGAAGCTCTTCCGGTTGTTGTTTGGAACACTTTGATCCGTCGGGACGTGCGGTTTCTCGAAATCTCAAAAGGTATGATTTAGATCTTTAGTATTTATGTTATATAGCATCATGAACATGTTCTTGTTTGGCTTTGACGTTGATTAAAATTTTTTAAATTCACAAGCGCTTTTCGATGCCATTATTTTCCAATAGTCCTTTCGTGCTTCGGGTGTGGAAAACCGGTCTCGAGCCTTCGTCCGTAATGAGTGCCTGGGTGCTTCGGGAGTGTAACCGTTGCATCGATCGATTTGGCCTAATGATGGGTATCGATTTTCCGAGAGGACGAGCCTTGACCGTTAGATTCGCGTCCCTTCGATTTCCCACCCTACTTTATGACCGTTAGATCTAGGCAGAAATCCCTTACCATTGGATTTTGAAATTTTCATCCAACGGCTGGTGTCGAGGATGTCTTTCCCTATAAATACCCTTCGAAAACCTGAGAGCCATTTTTTCCATTTTCAAAACTTCGAACTCTTTTTCGCTTTTTTTGCCGAGATATTTGCATTATTTGGAATTCCATTCTTGAACCGATGTTGTTCTCGATTCTCCGTGGTGTGCTTTAAACCGACCGGACATACTTCTTTCTCCGGTGAGTTTTTGAATCTCTTCTCACTTTGTGTACTCGCGGGTTCTTCCCCATTGTACACTTGGAATATACAAATATATATACATAAAATGAAAATATACATTAGTTTAAAGAGACTTACTTTGTTGTGTTCTGTCTTTTATACAAATATACTTGGCTTTTATATACGCGTAGTTTTTGTCTGTTTGTCTTCAGTTTCTGGGTTCTGGGGAACCCGCAGTTCCTATGAACACTCGTCGTTTCCATTCTTATATGAATGGTCGACGTTTAACCAGTCGTCGCTTAGAGTAGTCGTCGTTTATTCCTCTCGACGTTAGGGTTTTAACTTAGCTTTTTATCCTTTGCATTACAAGAACAATGGCCCAAAGTTCTCCCAGTCGAGAGGATTCTTCTTCTGTTGTCCTTTCTGACCCCCCTTCAGTGGTGGAAATCTCAAGGACCTCTTCGTCTTCTAGTGTAAGCTCTGTGCTTAGGGACATCGAGGACGTCGAGGGAAGTTTCGAGCAGGTCGACGACTTCAGAAGTGAATTCGGTAGCGTCGAGGGGCTAATAGATCAGGTGGTCGAGCGGATCCCTTTCACGGGGGGGCAACGTAAGCGGGGTAGCTGCCATGATGGTGGACACCCCCCTGGCCCCCATGAGCGGTGATCCAGATAGGCCTTCCTTCACAGCTGACGATGTGGCGTCGAGGGTCCGAAATAAGGACATTATCCGGGCTATGAAGGAGGGATGCATTGACGGCAGGTGGTTCGAGTACCTCCTCCCGGACAAGCATTTTAGGACCAGCATGCCGCCGACCGAATACCTTCTGGTCTACACAAGAGCGGTAATTGCAGGGATGACACTCCCGATTCATCCCTTTGTAAAAGACTACAGCCATTTCTACGGCATCTCTCCTGCCCAATTGGCACCGAACTTCTAGTACTACTTTGTGGGGGCATGGATTCTATGGAACCAGAAGTTTAACATGGAACTCCCCCTGGATGAGTTCTGTTTTATGTACAAGTTGTGCCACGTTGCCAAGTGCGATGGGTGGTACTTCCTGAGCGGCCACGGGAGGGCTCAGCCTAGGTTTGGGAAGCTCATTCTGGGCATTCCCTCGTCGTCACATGGGTGGAAGCCCATGTTTTTTATGATTCATGGGCCCTTTAACTTTCATCCCAATGACTGCCGGGCCCGCCGAAGGCTGGTGCAGGCGGCGTTTGGAAATATGAGTAAGCCCCTCAATTATCTTTTTATCTAACTTTGCTCCTTCTCTCTCTCTCTTTTTTTTTATGTTGATGAAGAGTCTTTCATTCTGCAGTTAATTAGGACCGGCCAAAGTTCTCTGGCAATAGTTTGGAGAGGATTGAGGAGGCTTTTTCCTTTCCGTCGAAGGTTCACCACATCAACACACTTCTGACCAAAGAGAACCTTCGTGCGTCCGGCCTGATTCTTGACCTCCCCGACCCTTCAGATCTTGACGCCACATCCCTTTAGACGATGAGGGTAACTTATTTCTCTCGATGCCTTGTAGAATTAAGATTCATGTTTTCCTAACACTGACGGTATCTTCTTTTCATCATCAGAGATCGCATCATTGAGGATCCAACTTCCGGGGGCCAACGGCCGGCGCCGAGCCAATAGCCAGCATCGAGTCAATAGCCGTCGTCCGCCCCGCAGCCCTCGCCATACTGCTGACCTTCGGCAAAAGGGGAAAGAGGGCCAGCCCTTCCGCCCACCAAAGGGCAAAAGGCAAGAATAAAGAGGAGGCACACTGAGGACTCGGCTCATCCCGGTAAACCGCTAAGACCTGGACACCGGTGGTGGGATCGATGTTCGGCGCTTCCTCGGGGCCAAGAGAGGTTACTAATCCCGGGGCAGGGAACTATGTGCCGCGGGAATTTCTAGGTCTCGGATATTTCTAATGCCGAGGTCGGGGCGATGCTGAAACTCCCTCCTTATTTTTCCCTCATCTTCCAGACTTTATACGAGTCGCTCCTTAAGCCGCATTGGGTTGCTGCATCTCAGTCTTCCATGGTCGATCGCCAACGAAAGCAGATCTCCTTCCAGATTCACGTAAGGTTTTTTAACCTTTTCTGACTTTTTGCAATTTTCCAGAGCCTCGTCCTCTCCCTCCTTAACCTCCTTGACCTAGTCAAGGTGGAGGAGCCTAAGGACGAGATGGTTAACTTGGAGGCCAAGCTCAAGTCCCTCGTCAATGAGGCCCAGAAGGACAGGGATGACGCCGTCGAGGAGAGGGATGTAGTGAGGGCCCAGCTGACAAGCTTGGAAGGCAACTTGGCCAAGCTAATGGCCAAGGTTGAGGACCTTACTCTGCGCGCAGACTCGTCTGAGAAGAAGTTGGCTGAGGCGATTGTGGATGCCGAGAATCGCTATACCGAGGGAAAAGTCGACAGGAAGATGGAGGCTGAAGCCGACGCTGCCGCATCTTTTGATGCTAGACGGGCAGAGATCATTGAGGAGTTCAAGGCTTCTTAGGAGCTCCTGGATATCCGTAACAGGGATTTCCAGTTGGCGGGTCAACAAATTGTTTACCTGATCAAGGAGCGTCCTGAGTGGGACTTGGGCTTCCTTTACAACTCTCCTACTCCTGCTGGCGACGTGGGAGTGTCCCCACCTACGGGTGATGAAGAGAATGCTCCCTCCCTTGGTGGTGGCGAGGAGCCAGCTGCTGGTGGTGGCGAGGAGCCAGCGGCTAGTGGCGACGACGCTTGAGGAGCCATCTTTTGCTTTTCTTTTTTTGTTATCTCTTTTGGAAATTTCTTTGTAACTAAATATTTCCTTTCAGAAAATTTTTATGTTTACCCGCATTTTGATATATTTTTATAGAGGCAATGGATTTTGTTCATACCTCAATTCATAGTCATTACTTTTTTTTTAGAAAATTCCTTGGAATTCACTAAGTGTTGTCTCTCCTCCTTGGAGGATCTGACGTCGAGTTTACCCCTTGGGGTCGTCATCTTAGGAAATTCCTTAGAATTTCACTAAGTGTTTTGCCTTTGCTCCTTGGAGGATCTGACGTTGAGCTTACCCCTTGGGGTCGTCGTCTTAGGAAATTCCTCAGAATTTCACTAAGTGTTTCGTCTGTCCTCCCTGGAGGATTTGAAGTTGAGCTTACCCCTTGGGGTCGTCGCCTTAGAAAATTCCTTAGAATTTCACTAAGTGTTTTGTCTTTCCTTCTTAAAGGATTTGACGTCGAGCTCCTTCATTCCCCCCGAGTCTGTTAAATATACCCTTGGGTTTTCTTTTAAGCAGACACGTTATTAAGGGGTCAATCTTTTTCATGCTGTAAACATATCAATTTATTCTATTTGCAAAGAATGTACAGTTGAAATGCATAAAAAACTTCATACATTATTGGTAGTATAGTCTCAGTTGCTCAGCATTCCGTGGGTGCTGAACCTTTTGCCGTCGAGATTTTCTAATATGTAGGTGCCAGGTCGTAGTGTTTCCCTTATGCGATAAGGCCCTTCCCAAGTTGGGCCCAAGGGACCAGTATTCTTGGGTTTCGTGCTTTGTGTTACCCTTTTTAATACTAGGTCTCCCGGGATGAACCTTCTTTGCCGAACTTTCTTATTGTAGTATCGCGCCATTCGTTGCTGATAAGTGGTGAAACGTAGTTGGGAGTCGAGTCGCTTTTCTTCCAATAAATCGAGTACTCCGTCGTCGTTGTGAACAACGGTTCTTAGAGTCAGCGTCACAATTTCTATAGGAAGTACAGCCTCAACGCCATATGCCATGGAGAAAGGGGTTTCTCCTATTGTAGTTCAGCTTGTTGTTCTGTATGCCCACAAAACTTTGGGAAGCTCCTCGGCCCATCTCCCTTTCAAGTCACCGAGTCTCTTCTTGAGGGTATATTTGAGTATTTTATTGACCGCTTCGACCTGCCCATTTGATTGTGGATGGATCAGCACCCATGAAACATGTCGCTAAGGAGTCATCAGGTTGCTCAAAGAAGATAAGACTCAAAAAGGAAGTAGTGAGGCGGGACCATCCCTAGATGGATCGCTAGTTCATAACAACCTCTAGAGTCGATTAGTCGGTTAAACACTTAGACTAAAGATCATTGTAACTTCCCATAGGAGCTAGGCAATGGATCTGACGTGACCAAAAGAGATGGTGATTGGTTGCACTAGATGTGGAGACATCTTGTGAAGTGGACCAAACGAGAAGAGTCTCAATGCGATAGGAGGCTTCACGGACGCCACCCCTATGTGGGATGTGTTGCCGTTTATGATCGTAACACCATAGATGAAACATTTTTTTAAGGATTTTATTTATGTTTAAGTACTTGCATTCATGCATCATACTTTTCTTAAATATAAGCAAATTGCCAACGCCGCTTTATTTTATTTTTTCAGCAATTATGTCTTTATCCCTGATCGCACAAATTCTTAGTACGAACAAATTAGTGGGTGAAAATTACGTTGATTGGAAACGTAACCTCGATATCGTGTTGACGGTAGACAAGCACAGGCATGTGCTCACCACCCCCTGTCCTCTTGAGCCGAATGATGATTCCACTCAAGAGGAGGTATACGCATACACTGCTTGGATGCGTTCCGATGAGATTGCTAAGTGCTATATCATAGCATCAATTAGCAATGTGTTGGAATAGCAACATCAGAACATGCTGACGGCTGCAGATATGATCTATAGCATCTCTAAAATGTTTGGAAGCCAAGGCCGTCAAGCTAAGCAAGCTGCGGTGCGTAACTTCATGAACTGTCGGATGAAATCCGATACTCCTGTTTGGGACCATATGCTACTGATCATAAGTCACCTGAATGAGATGGAGCTCATGGGAGCTGAAATAGATGGAGAGACTCAGGTGGATATGATCCTAGAGACACTCCCGGAGATGTTTGACAACTTCAAACTCAACTACTCGATGAATAAGTTGAGCTATTCGCTCCCAGAACTCATGAAGGAGCTTCAAACTGCGGAAACTCTACTACTTAAAGGCAAGAAGAGGAACGGAGAGGCAAACCTTGCTGAAGCGAAGCCTTCCACCTCTGGAGCCAAGAAACAGAAGAAAGCCCGCAGCAACAAGAAGAAGCCGGCTGCAAAAGGCAAAAACATTACAAAGGTGGACAAGAGTAATGAAAAATGTCACCATTGCGGAGTAGCTGGCCACTGGAAACGCAACTGTCCTACATACCTCAAGGCGGTTAAAGCTAAGGGTACATTACTTGTTACCGAAGCCTGTTTTGTGGCTGACTCTACTTTCTCTTGGATTGTAGACTCTGGAGCCACTAATCATGTTTGTTGGTCTCTGCAGGGGTTCAGGGAAAACAAAAGGCTTAGCAAGGATGAGTTCAACTTCTGCTGGAGGAATGGAGCATCAATATCAGCGACATCTGTTGGAAGTATTAAATTAGTTTTTGAGAACATTTTTATTGTTTTGAACAATGTTTATTATGTCCCGGTTTTTGGGAAAAACCTTATTTCTGTAGCTCATTTGATTGAGCAAGGATATTCTTTGGATTTTAATAATGATTTAATTCGAATTCTTAAGAATGACTTCATGATTACTTCTACAGTCACGATAAACAATCTGTTCTACGTCACACCAAATATTCCAACGATTTATGATACTGAATTGAACGATGATTCGATAAGGGATAGTAAAAGATTGAGGTTACACCCAATTGATCAAACCTATAAATGGCATCTACCTTTTGGACATATTAGCCTTGACAGGATTAAAAAGTTGGTAAGAGACGGTCCCTTACAAACCTTAAGTGTAGGCTCACTACCTACATGTGAATCCTGCATAGAAGGAAAAATGACCAAGAGACCCTTTTCAGCAAAGGGTAATAGAGCTGATGAATGCCTAGAACTCGTACATAGTGATGTATGTGGGCCATTTAATATCCAAGCAAGAGGAGGATATGAATATTTCATAACCTTCATTGATGACAATTCTCATTTTGGTCACATTTATCTAATGCGTCAAAAGTCTGAAACGTTTGAAAAGTTCAAAGAGTTCAAGGCCTTGGTTGAAAAGCAATTAGACAAACAGACTAAAACACTATGATCTTATCGTGGTGGTGAATACTTGCTGGGAGAGTTCGAAGACTTTCTTAAGGAAGAAGGTATATTTTCTCAAGTAACCGCACCAGGTACTCCTCAGCAGAATGGCATGTCAGAAAGAAGGAATCAAACTCTGTTAGACATGGTTAGATCAATGATGAGTTACTCATCTCTTCCAGATTCCTTTTGGGGATATGCTTTGGAAACAAAAGCATATATTCTGAACCAAGTTCCATCTAAAGCAGTGCCTGGAACTCCATATGAAAGATGGAGTGGCAAGAAGTCATCTCTTGGCCACACAGAATATGGGGTTGTCCAAACACATGTGCTTAGATAGAAGATCGGTAAACTAACCGGTCATTCGTAACTATGCCTGTTTGTAGGATAGCCTAAAGGAAAAAAAGGCTACATCTTCTATAGTCCCATCGATCGAGAAAACATTCACAAAGACGAATGCTCGTTTTCTGGAAGAGGATTTTATAAAGAATATGAAGCCTAGAAGCGGTGCTTGTACTTGAGGAATTGACTGGTGAAAATGTTCAGGCAACATGTCCGCGGTCTATTCCTGAATCGACAACAGATGAACCACAACAAGAACTAACACCAATAGAGCCTCGACGTAGTGGGAGGGTTGTGAGACAACCTGATAGGTACATGTCTTATGGAGATGCATTGACTGCAGTCTCAGATTTGAACATCGACGAACCTATCTCCTATTCACAGGCTATGGAAAGTTCTAAAGCAAACTTATGGCGTGAAGCCATGAACGCCGAAATACAATCGATGTATAAAAACGGCGTATGGACTCTGGTTGATCCTCCTGAAGGGGTAAAACTCGTAGGGTGTAAATGGATCTACAAGAAGAAAAGGGGTCCAGATGGGAATGTAGAGACATTCAAGGCAAGGCTAGTAGCCAAGGGCTACACCCAGAAAGAAGGCATTGACTATGAGGATACCTTCTCTCCGGTAGCCATGCTTAAATCCATCCGCATTCTTCTATCCATTGTTGCTGCTTTAGATTATGAAATCTGGTAGATGGATGTGAAGACAGCTTTTCGAATGGCAATCCGGATGAGCGATTTATATGGCACAACCAGATGGATTCATCGAAAAGGGTCAAGAAGAAAAGGTTTTAATTGCAAAAGTCAATTTATGGACTAAAGGCATCCGGATCATGGAATATCAGATTCGATGAGATTGTCAAAACTTACAGTTTTGTTCAGTCAATGGATAAGCTTTATGTGTATAAGCTGATACAAGAAGGCAAAGTGGTTTTCTTAGTCTTATATGTAGATGACATACTACTCATTGGGAATGACGTAGGAAGACTGACTGAGGTTAAGCTCTGGCTGGCAAAGCGGTTTCACATGAAGGATTTAGGAGAAGCTGCCTATGTTCTGGGAATTCAGATCTTTCGAGATCGGAAGAACAAACAATTGGCACTATCTCAAGCATCCTATATTGATAAGGTAATGGACCGATTCGCCATGCAAAACTCCAAAAAGGGTTATCTACCCTTCAGACATGGAGTATCCCTCTCAAAGGAGCAGTATCCCAAGACTTCTCAAGAAGAGGAAGACATGAGCCGAGCTCCTTACGCTTCAGCCATAGGAAGCCTCATGTATGCAATGCTTTACACCAGACCTGATATATGCTACGCATTAGGCATGGTGAGTAGATGCCAGTCAAATCCTGGACCCAAGCACTGGGTTGCTGTCAAGCATATCCTCAAGTATCTTAGGAGAATGAGGAACTATATGCTTGTTTATTCAGGTACTGACCTGACTATGATGGGATACACCGACTCCGATTTCCAATCGGATAAAGATTCTAGGAAATCCACTTCACGATCTGTGTTTGTCCTGAATGGAGGTTCGGTGGTATGGAGGAGTATTAAGCAGACTTGCATAGCTGACTCCACCATGGAGGCTGAATATGTGGCAGCTTGTGAAGCTGCGAAAGAGGCCGGATGGCTTAAGAAGTTTCTTGTTTCACTGGAAGTTGTTCCGGAAGCTGATAGGTGTTGGGAATAGTGTCCTGAAAGCATGAGATGTAAAAGGATATTTATTATTTATTTAATAAAATAGTTTATTCATCATTTTATGTGCATATATTTATGAATATTTTATGAATATCAAATAAAATTCCTTGATTATTTATGTAACCTTAAACATTGTATATAAGTGTTATGTACAAGAGGATAATGTTTAAGGATAATAATCAAAAAATCGTTTCATAATGAATTTAATTAAAGTTCGGAATCTTTAATTAAAACATTATTAATACATGTCATTCCCATTTAGAATGGAATGGTGTTATCCGTGACCTTTATTAATATGGCGAGATATTGAATGAGTGTATTTCGCATAATGAGATTATGTGGAACATGGGCCTTGAACACAATATGAATTTCTAATAATTTCCGTTAAGCATAGAAATTCTAATTGAGTCTCTTGATGGTCATATATAGAATGATCTTAATCCCGAGTTCTTAACAAACTCCTATTTATGGATTTATGTCTTTTGATTTACTCAAGACGGATTCCGAGACCCTGAATCCTATTCCTTGTATTTTGGAGACATAATGAAATAGGTAGCTGGGAATGTTATTATACGAGATGGAATCCATTCCTTCTTGAGAGAGAAGCAGATAAATAATTCTCTTGAGTGTTGATTCGGTACTTGGATTAGTAAGAGCGCTCTGGTTCATGAATGTGTTTTATGAATCACTATCCATTAGAGAATCAATGGTACTCAAGGATAAAGATGTAATTAGAGAGGTTAACGGATTCTACCTGACTCTAATTATGAATTATTTATGGAGGATCGATTTATATGCAATGACTATATCAAATGGACACTTCACAGTTTAGAAGTAATTAATGTCTATAATTCCGAGAGTGCAATTCCAAGTTTATAGTGGAGTAACTATTGGAATTAATAGAATTAATTAATTAATTAAAGTGTTTAACTAATTATTAATTTTATTGGAGCTCAGAATTATGGGTCCATTAGTCCCCGTCGTCCTTGTAATTCTACCGGACACAAAGGGCAAAATGGGAATTTTAGAATTACGGAATTCTAAAATTAAATATCAAGAATAATTAATTGAGAATTAATTATTATTTAAATAATGAGATTGTTTAAATTTGAATTTGAACATATCTAGATTTATCCATTTAAACTTATTTGATAAGTTGTTCAATTTAGAATTCAAATTAATTTAAGTTTGACTTAAATTCGAATTTGAATCTGAATTAAAATTGGACTACTGGATAAAGGATAAAACCCTAGTGTGTGGCCGGCCACCTAAGAGATAAGGGGAAGGGATTTTTTGTTCCAAATTCAAAATTGGAGATAAGGATTTGATCCTATTTTGAAGTTTGACTTCTTCTCTTTAAATATGAGATAAATGGAAAATTGTGAGACAATTTTTGAAACAACTTTCAGCCCTAATTCCATAGTGGTGGCCGAAAATTCTCATAGCAAAAAGAGAGTGAAATATTTTTCTCCAAAAAAAATTCCACATCGTGCATGCGTTGGTGTTTGTGGAAATTCGAGTGTTTTAGAAACCGTTTTGTCTCACGTGTGCCCACACACACGTCTACGTGGAATCAAGGAATTGACGTGGAAGACTTTGGTGTTCTAAACACAAAAAGCTTGGAGCTAGGACCGTTCGTGGTCAAAGAAAATCAAGTTATCATCCGAGTCGGCTACAAGGTATTTTTCCGGTTGATCCTTGAATCTTATAAATTAATGAGATTAATTTATTGGTGCATAAATTACTATAATCTATAGAGTATCTCAAAAGTTTTATGAAAATTTTTGTTATACACGATCCGCTATTCCGCTGCATTTCCGCCGCCGATTTCGATTCGGCAACCAACAATAGGCCCATGGTACAGTATTACGATAACAGTGGGGCTGTAGCAAACTCTAAGGAGCCAATAAGCCACAAAAGGTCCAAACACATAGAGCGGAAATACCACCTCATCCAAGAGATTGTACAAAGAGGCGATGTTGAAGTGAAAAAGATATCAACACATGACAACTTGGCCGATCCGTTCACAAAGGCTTTATCTGGTAAAGTCTTCAATAGCCATCTGGACGGTTTGGGCATGCGAGATTGTACACACCTACTTTAAGTCCAAGTGGGAGTTTGTTGGAAATGTGTCCATAAAGTGGGATGTAATTTGTTATTTGTGAAATGGCAAATGTCAGACATTATTGTTTTTACTGATTTTATAAAATGAAATAAAGTTCTGTTTTGACACATACTCAAGAGTGTTAGTGATGTTGCTTAGTCCATAGACTGTTATCAATGAAAGAAGAGTCAGGAAACCCTGTTGGACAAACTCTTCTGATACAGTTTAAAATAGATGTTCGCAGTCTTAGGATTGATTGGCCAATCGAATCCGATTATGATAGTTAGATCGAACCATGTGATGCTGGTCTTGGGGCATAGGAGTTGGACTCTGTGGTTGATCTAGACATGCTCGTAACATGTCGAATAGACCATGTGACTGATTAGGTTAGAGTAAGAACCGTTTACAGAACTCTAAACCTAATAATCACAACTTAAGTATATTTGTGTAATTATCTTAATCCTGAAGTGAATGCATAGCTCAACTTAATATCTCATGATCTTTGATTCACCAATGAGATTAGTTCACAGTTTTTGAACGACATCTCGGTCATTGGGATCATGACATTATTGAGTTGGAGTTATGTGATTCACAGATATGGAATTCGTAAGAAATAATATCACCTCATGCTTTATTGACGGGTGTGTGAATAAATAAACTAGGCCTAGTATTCAATGATGATATTCATTGATTAAGACATCGTGACATGTCTTGCCATAACAATGAGTTTTTTGAGAAAAAAAAAATCACATACTTTTCTCTCCTGGGGTGGCCGAATTTTAGAGACAAAATAGAAAGAAAATTGTTTCCTTAGGTTTCGAAAAAGAGCCCACTCTCTCATCCCAAATACCATAGAGTCATTGCCTTGAATCAACGAGTGGTTTTTAGTGTGATCGTGTCGATAGATCAACGATCTTCTTTCACGGCAATTCTCCATCTTGGAACGTGAGATAGTGAGACAAGATCCTTGCGGTCATTTAATTCAATCGTCACAAAGGTATGTGTATTATTCTAATCCTTTGTCTATAAACATATTTCATGCATGTATCTATCGTTGTGGTTTACGTTTAATTTGGAATTAAATGGATATGATAAAATTTTTTGAAATTCCGCGTACAATGTTGTTGTTGTTCAAATGATTTTTCTTCTATAAATCACAACAAGATCCTATAGCCCAAACCTTCCAGATGGCTATCGAAGACTTTACCAGATAAAGCCTTTGTGAACGGATCGGCCAAGTTGTCATGTGTTGATATCTTTGTTACTTCAACATCGCCTCTTTGTACAATCTCTCAGATGAGGTGGTATTTCCGCTCTCTGTGCTTGGACCTTTTGTGGCTTCTAGGCTCCTTAGAGTTTGCTACAGCCCCACTGTTATCGCAATACAGTACCATGGGCCTATCGCCTTCGAACAACTTCCAAATTGAACAAGGAACTTCTTAAACCATCCGGCCTCTTTCGCAGCTTCACAAGCTGCCACATATTCGGCCTCCATGGTGGAGTCAGCTATGCAAGTCTGCTTAATACTCCTCCATACCACCGAACCACCATTCAGGACAAACACAGATCCTAAAGTGGATTTCCTGGAATCCTTATCCGATTGGAAATCGGAGTCGATGTATCCCATCATAGTCAGGTCAATACCTGAATAAACAAGCATATAGTTCCTCATTCTCCTAGGATACTTGAGGATATGCTTGACATCAACCCAGTGCTTGGGTCCAGGGTTTGACTGGAACCTACTCACCACGCCTACTGCGTAGCATATATCAAGTCTGGAACAAAGCATTGCGTACATGAGGCTTCCTACGGCTGAAGCGAAAGGAACTCGGCTCATATCTTCCTCTTCTTGAGGAGTCTTGGGACACTGCTCCTTTGAGAAGGATACTCCATGTCTGAAGGGTAGATAACCCTTTTTGGAGTTTTACATGGTGAATCAGTCCATTAGCTTATCAATATAGGATGCTTGAGATAGTGCCAATTGTTTCAACCAAGGCCTTGAACTCCTTAAATAAATATGACCAAAACGAGAATAGTCATCTGTGAAGGTTATGAAATATTCATATCCTCCTCTTGCCAGGATATAAAATGGCCCAGATACATCACTATGTACGAGTTCTAGGCATTCATCAGCTCTATTACCCTTTGCTGAAAAGGGTCTCTTGGTCATTTTTCCTTCTATGCAGGATTCGCATGTAGGTAGTGAGCCTACACTTAAGGTTTGTAAGAGACCGTCTCTTACCAACCTTTTAATCCTGTCAAGGCCAATATGTCCAAGACGTAGATGCCATTAATAGGTTTGATCAATTGGGTCTAACCTCAATCTTTTACTATCCCTTATTGAATTATCATTCAATTCAGTATCATAAATCATTGGAATAATTGGTTTGACGTGGAACAGATTGTTTATCATTACTGTAGAAGTAATCATGAAGCCATTCTTAAGAATTCGAATAACATCATTATTAAAATCCAAAGAATATCCTTGCTCAATCAAACGACCCTTGCCTGGGCAACCCCAGCGCCAGGGCATACGACCCCTGCCTGGGCAGGCCCTGCAGGCCCGCTAGGGGGCCGCGGCCCTTGCCTGGGCAAGGGTAGCAGCAGGGCCTGCAGGTCCACTAGGGTTTCAGAAAACCCTAGTGCACTCCTAAACCCTAGTGTGCCGCATAGCCAAACCCAAGGAAGGGGCTGGCGGCTGGGCTTGTGGCGGAGGCTGGGACTCGTGCAACAGCGACAGTGGCGGCGGCACCAAAGAAAAATTTCTGGGAATTTTAAATTACAAAATTTCCTACGCCCTTTAATGGCTTACATTATTTTCTAGAGAAAAACATAAACCACCAATTTGGTGTAATCAAAACCTAGAGCCAATCGATCGGAATCCAATCACATATATAATCAAAACAATTTTGAATTCATCACATATTCATGCAAGATGCCAATATCAACACATATCATACATTCAATCGCATAAACATAAATCATGCATGATCATAAGCCCTAGGCTCTGATACTAATTGTAGGATCTAGTTGTGATTTATAGATGAAAAATCATTTGAACAACAACAACATTGTAGGCGGAATTTCAAAATTTTATCATATCCATTTAATTCCAAATTAAACGTAAACCACAACGATAGATACATGCATGATATATGTTTATAGACAACGGATTAGAATAATACACATACCTTTGTGACGATTGAATTAAATGACCGCAAGGATCTTGTCTCACTATCTCACGTTCTGAGATGGAGAATTGTCGTGAAACAAGATCATTGATCTATCGATACGATCACACCAAAAACCACTCGTTGATTCAAGGCTATGACTCTATGGTATTTGGGATGAGAGAGTGGGCTCTTTTTCAAAAACCTAAGGAAACAATTTTCCTTCCATTTTTTGTCTCTAAAATCCGGCCACCCTAGGAGAGAAAAGTGTGTGATATTTTTTCTTCTCAAAAATCATTTTTAGGGTTTTCAATAAATATCCTTATATAGGAGGAAATTCAAAAACTTAAACCCTAGATGGGATTTTTGAATTTCCCCTTCACCCTTGGATTAAAATCCGAAAATCCCTACATGGCTAGGGATTTTTGAATTTTTCTTCCCCTTTTGGAGCAAAATTCGAAATCCTCTTATGGCAAGGGATTTCTGAATTTTCCCAAAAAAATATATCAACTTTCTCTCTCCTTTAGTAGCCAAATAAAATCATGTTTAAATTTTATTTTGAATTTTAAATTAATCACTATTAATTTTGAAATTCAATATTCATTCCTTTTATTTTTCAATTATCAAATAAATGAAAAATAACATAATGAATTTTAAACATAATTATATAACAAAACATCAATTTCTATTTTCCCATTTATCAGAGCTAGCCTTGAGACCGAATGGACCCACATGAACAAAGCTATTTAATTACAATATTCGACTAACTTATCCCGATAAGTTATCGACATATTTAATTCTGACATCGCACAACTCCACTAAAAGTCTGATGCCGAATAATCTCTCGATTCATGTGCGCTATTTTTTCTGATGGTGTTGATACAATTTATCACACGGTCCACAGTGTAAATGCATTATTATCCTTTGTAAATATCAGTGATCAGAACGGTATAAAATATTACTGTTTTACCATTCCAATCATTATTTCCTCAACTCCTTTATATGACTGTGAATAAGAAAGACATATGTTCGTAAGATGTCTCGCACATGTCACGATGTCTTAATCAATGAATATCATCATTGAATACCAGGCCTAGTTTATTTATTCACACACCCGTCAATAAAGCATGAGGTGATATTATTTCTTACGAATTCCATATCTGTGAATCACATAACTCCAACTCAATAATGTCATGATCCCAATGACCGAGATGTCGCTAAAAAACTGTGAACTAATATCATTGGTGAATCAAAGATGATGAGATATTAAGTGGAGCTATGCATTCACTTCAGGATTAAGATAATTACACAAATATACTTAAGTTGTGATAATTAGGTTTAGAGTTGTGTAAACGGTTTTTTACTCTAATCTAATCAGTCACATGGTCTATTCAACATGTTACGAGCATGTCTAGATCAACCACGTAGTCCAACTCCCATGCCCCGAGACCAAAGATCACATGGTTCGATCTAATAATCATAATCGATTCGATTGGCCAATCAATCCTAAGACTGCGAATATATATTTTAAAATCAGATCGGAAGAGTTTGTCCGGCGGAGGTTCCCCGACTCTTTTTTCGTTGGTAACAGTCTATGGACTAAGTAATATCGCTAACACTCTTGAGTATGTGTGAAAACATAACTTTATTTCATTTTATAAAATCAACAAAAACAATAATGTCTGACATTTGTCATTTCACAAATAACAAATTACATCCCACTTTATGGACACATTTCCAACAAATGCTAGTCCCAGGTTTGAAAATTCGAGGTAGGATTTCTATCCCTTTTCCTTGTGAGCCTGTTTTCAAAAAGGATTTTGGCCTTGAAAATGTTTTAAAGAAAGGGATTGGTTTTCGAAAGAAAAGTGTTTTAAAAACCAAGGCTTGTTAGTTTATGGAAATCCTTGGCTTGTCCTATCCATGGAATCCATAGCTTGTCCTGTCATGGAACCTCATGGCTTGCCCAGTCATGGGGCCCGCGGCTTGAGTAGTTCGTGGGGTCATATGAACGATTTCTTAGTGTTAAAATGAATGATTTCTTAAGATAAGAGATCTTGTGAACTGTTAATAGAGTCTATTGCTGTAAGCCTAGATAGGATACGGAGCGTGCATCCTCGGGGGCAGAACCCGAAACCGGTCTGGTAGGCGAGGCACACCGTGAGGTGAGTAGTTTATACTAATTACTTGCTGAAGCCTGTAATATGGTTATTTTCAGGTATATTTTCCTTTGAGAAAAAGGATGTGAGGTTCCAGCTGTTCTGTCGGGACTGAATGTCTTATATTATTCAGTTATTCATTTATACGCTCATTTATTTTTAGTATTTCAAATTATATCCTACTGGGCCTTTCGCTCACGTTTTATGTTTCAAATGTTTAAAACCCCTCCCAGGAGACTCTAAGAGCGGGGCACAGTAGCGGAAGTAGCTGAGTGGTGCTACGGAATGATCAAGTGAGGATTCTGTTCATCCTCTGACATAAAGTGTAAGGAATATGTAAGAATTTTTAATAAATGACATTTGGATTTACTAGACTGTGGATGATGTCTATTGTAATTGATTATTTACATGTGCATGTATGTATGATACTATATATCCTGTGGGTAGAGCCCTATGTGTTGTCAGAGGCTCGGGATTTTGTAGTTTATTTATTTATTTTAATACAGGCAGGTGGGGCCGCTTGGGGAATCTGCTTTGTCAATCCCTAATCGAGCTCCACGTCACCCACCCCATTTGGGGAACGTGACAGAGTGGTATCAGAGCCCTAGGTTAAGAATCCACTAGATTGTACATACATGTGTGACATCAGGAATCCACTGAATGGTCTACAAAACCAAGAGTTCAGTTAACAACCCGGCTCCACAAAACCAAGAGTTCCAGGATGCCATGTATGCCGCTTTCCAAGGCATGGCCACTCAGGCTCAGAATGAGTGGCCGGCAGGAGATAGGAAGCAAGGTTACTTCCGAGAATTTAGGCGGGCGCCTATCCCCTCGTTTAACAGTGAGGGAGGACCCCAAGAAGCGGAGTTCTAGATGGACTCCATAATGAAACATTTGGATACTATGGGAGTTCCGGAAGAGTACCGGATAGAATTTTCCGTGTATAAAATAGAAGATCATGCCAACAACTGGTGGAAGCATGTTAGAAGAAGACTTAATGTTGCTGAGATGACTTGGGAACAATTTTAAACTCTCTTTAATGAGCATTATTTTCCTGAGAGTTATAGAGAACGAAAGGCATTGGAATTTATGACCTTGCAACAGAGGGATATGACAGTAAGAGAGTATGAGGCTAAGTTTAATGACCTGTCTCGCTTCGCGCCATCTATGGTAGAGTCGGAGCATCTGAAATGTATGAAGTTTGAAAAGGGCCTGAAAGCTAACGTAAGGAGACCCTTAGTGCCTCTAAGGATCCGGGAGTTTCGAGGCCTAGTGGATGCTATTACCAGTGTGGAGCAAGACAACTTGGCCTATTACCAGAGTAAGGAAGCAGCTGCACGAGCCTCTGCTTCTAGGAGACCTACCGCTTCGGGTGGACCCCAGCAGAGTGGAAGAAGAAATCGTAACTAGGGACAAGCGGTTGGGGAAATGATTAGTGGTGGTAGCAGTTCATCAGGGAGTGACAGAAGTGCTCCTTATGGACCCAAGTGTCACCATTGTGGGCAGGTGGGCCATATTAGGAGGAATTCTCCTAATCGGCCACCGGCTCAACAAGCCCAAAGTGATACTTCATACAGCTAGGAGAGGCCACCACAGTTCATGTCGCCTTACCAGCCGCAAATGCAGATGCAAATGCCCACATACTATCCTCCTGTGCCAGCCTACTGACCGCCTCAATACCAACAATTTCGGCCTCAGGCGCCGGGACTGGTACAAATACCTCCTCCACAACAGTATAGGCCACAGACTCAAAGGCCTAATGTTGGTGACAAAGGGAAGGGGAAAGCGCATGCACAAGCTTATACCCTGACAGGAGGCAGTTTTGACGGTCAGGCCAGCAACACCGTGGTCAAGGGTATGATTCTAATCTCTCCCTCTTTTGCTCACGTGTTGTTTGATACAGTGCCACATACTCATTTATATCAAATTCTTTTGTTCGGACTTTGAAACTGAAATCTGAGAATTTAGAAGTCCCGATGAATTTGAACTCTCCACTGGAGTGTGTGGAGGTAATGAGTATGTGTAGATCGTGTGAAGTCACAATTGGGGGTGAGCAATTGAGAGCGAATTTGATTATCCTTCCGATGAGCCTGTTTGATGTGGTACTCGCAATGGATTGGTTGTCAAAATATGGAGCAGTTGTTGATTGCTACCCTAGGAGAGTGACCCTGATGACTAAGTCAGGAGCGGTGATCGCGTATCAGGCAGATATGAAACCAGTCCTGGAAGAACGACTGTTGAAGTACAGTGTTGGGGGACAGAGGAATCTGGCCTGCTTTTCTTCCCTTTTTGCTTTGGAGGGTGAACCTGAGGTAATCGAGGATAGTGGATGAGTTTACAGATGTATTTCCTGATGATCTACCTGGTTTATCGCTAGATCGAGAGATTGAATTGGTTCCGGCAACGACACCTATTTCTTTTCCCCCATACTGGATGGCACCTCCTGAAATGAGAGAGTTAAGAAAGCAGCTTGAAGAGCTAGCAGAAAAGGGATACATCCCGAATAGTACTTCCCCTTGGGGTGCACCGGTGCTATTTGTGAAAAAGCATGACGGATCTCTTCGGTTGTGCATCGACTACCATCAACTGAACAGGGTAACTGTGAAGAATAAGTATCCATTGCCAAGGATCGATGAGTTATTCGATCAGTTGGGTGGATCACAGTTTTACTCAAGATTAACTTGAGGTCCGGATACCACCAATTGAAAATCAGGGAAGAGGATATCCCGAAGATTGCTTTTCTAGACTCGGTATGGACACTTCGAGTTCCTGGTGATGTCGTTCGGGTTGACAAATGCCCCTGCTGCATTTATGGATTTGATGAACCGTGTTTTCTGGCCGTACTTGGATCGGTTCGTTATTGTCTTCATTGATGACATCCTGGTGTATTCGAAGACTTGGGAAGAACATGAACAACATTTGAGGATTGTTCTTCAGACTCTTCGTGAGCACCAGTTGTATGCGAATAAGGAGAAGTGTGACTTCTGGCTGACAGAGGTGAAGTTCTTGGCCATGTAATTTCAGGACAAGGAATTTCAATGGACCCATCCAAGATTGAAACTATGTTACAGTGGGAAAGGCCGAAGAATGTGGCAGAGATTCGAAGCTTTCTCGGACTCGCGGGGCATTACCGGCATTTTGTAAAGGATTTCTCGAGTATCGCTGCACCGATGACTTGGTTGACCAAGAAAGATGTCAGATTCGAGTGGGATGCTGAATGTGAACATGCCTTTCAGGAATTGAAGGTAAGGTTGACAAGTGCACCGATTCTGACGATTCCTAATATCGATGAGCCATACGAGGTGTACTCTGACGCCTCAGGGGTTGGGCTTGGTTGTGTCTTGATGCAAGGCAGACACGTAGTAGCGTACACATCTCGCCAACTGAAACCGCATGAGCAGAACTACCCCACACATGACTTGGAGTTAGCAGCGGTAATATTTGCTCTGAAGATATGGAGATGTTATCTCTATGGAGCAAAGTTTCAGGTCTTCTCTGATCATAAGAGCCTGAAGTACTTGTTTACCCAGAAAAATCTGAACCTTAGACAGAGGAGATGGGTAGAGTACATGGAAGATTATGACTTCACTCAAAGATCATCCTCGAAAAGCTAATGTGGTGGGCGATGCCCTTAGCAGAAAAACGCTGGGGACTCAGGCGTCATTAGCTTTGGAGGATTGGAAGAGGACCCAAGTAGTGAGTGAGTATGATCTTGATACCATGAGGATTATAACTAGGGCTGTGGTGTATAATCGATCTCCGCACTTGACTCTTCAGCGACAAGTCAAGCGAATTAGTGGCAAGATTCTCATCTTCAAGGAACTGGACTCGAATCCAAAATGGAGAACAGATTTGAGGATTTGAGAATCCGAGAAGACGGGACATCAGATTGACGACCGCCTCATTTGTTCCTAAAGTGGGTGAGATCAAGAAAGCGATTTCGAATAAAGCTCACAAATTGATGTACTCCATTCATCCGGTAGTACCAAGATGTACCAGGACTTGAAGAGGCAGTATTGGTGGAGAGGCATGAAGAAAGATGTTTGTGAGTATGTCTCGAACGCGTGACTTGCCTCCAAGTTAAAGTCGAACATAAGAAGCCACCGGAGAGTTGCGGTCTCTACTGTGCGGGATGGAAATGGGAGCACATCACGATGGATTTTCCGATGGGACTACCGATAATCGAGCATAGGCACGATGCCATCGTGGTGGTCATAGATCGTTGATGAAATCGCGATTTCACACCGCCCGCATGCGATCTATTCTCGGAAGGTTCTGGCAGAATTGTACCTGGAACATGTCGTGAAGTTCCATGGAGTACCATTGTTGATCACGTCTGATCGTGATACGCATTTCAATCCAAGGTATTGGAGAAGTTTCCAGGAAGCCATGGGAACAGAATTGAACTTCAGCACAACATTTCATCCTCAGACTAATGGACAATTTAAAAGAGTTATTCAGATTCTGGAGGATATGCTTCGTGCTTGTGTTCTAGATTTTTACGAGAACTGGAAGAAATACCTGCACCTTGCTGAATTCGCTTACAATAACAGCTATCAACCGCAATCGGTATGGCACCGTTCGAGGCGTTGTATGGTCATCCTTGTAGGTCACCTGTTTGTTGGTTGGAACCAGAGGATAGACTTACAACTCGACCGGATGTCATTCAAGAGAATAACGAGAAGATAGTTGTGATTCGGGAATGACTATCGACCGCTCAAAGTCGACAGAAGAGCTATGCTGGTAGAAGGCATAGGCCTTTGGAATTCAAAGAAGGCAACATTGTTCTGTTGAAGGTTTCCCCACGTAAGGGAGTTACTTTGTTTGGTGTGAAAGGGAAGCTTGCGCCAAGGTATATTGGACCATTTCCGATCGTGTAGCGAGTCGGTCTTGTGGCGTATCATCTTGCCCTGTCGCCTGAATTATCTCATGTGCATGACGTGTTCCATGTCTCCATGCGTCGAAAATGTCAACCTGATTCGGAAGCTGTAGTGCAATGGTATGACGTTCCGATGCAGGAGGACACGACGTACGATGAGGTACTAGTCCAGATTAATGACCGGAAGATGAAGAGTCTGCATCATCGTGAGATCCCGTTAGTGAAAGTGTTGTGGCAGCACCATGGTGTTGTGGAAGCAACATGGGAGCTTGAAACGATGATGCAGGAACGTTATCCGCATCTGTTTGCACTTTGAGGTGAGTTTTAATTTCGGGGACGAAATTACCCAAGGGGGGTAGAGTTGTAACGTCTCAAAGAATTAAATGTGCTTAATTAAGATAATTGAGATTATTAGTGTGCCTAATTTGAATTTATTAATTGGTTATTAATAAATAAATGTTTCTGACACGTGTAGATTTAAATAATTCTAAGGTATTTAAATATTCTGAGTAATTTTATTCTAAACTAGAAGTGTGTATGGGCGCATTTCTGGACTGTCAGTTTTTTAAATATTGTGACACATGTCCATTTTTCCTTTTCTTTTTCTTTTTCTTTTTTTTCTTTTCCTTTTTTTTTTCTTTTTCCTTCCTTCCTTCCCGTGCATACACTCTCTCTCTCTCACTCTTACTCCCGTGCTCTCTCTCTCTCTCTCTCTCTCTCTCTCTCTCTCTCATTTTTGTCTCAAATCAAGACCGGATTCGAGCCAAGAGTGATTTCAAAAAGTTTTCAACATCAAGAGAAGGATTCAAGGTAAGATTACTGAAAGAACCTCTCTTGAATTTCAAGTTTTTCGGATTAAAAACTTACTTTTGGTTCAAAACGGATTTTGAGTAAAACTACGGTAAAAATTGGAGATCTTGGGTTCTTTGGACTTGTTTTAGTACCTAGAACCCAGATCTAGTGGTTGTCCCTTGAAATTTTATTAATTGTGACTGGATTTACAGGTTTTTAAAATGATTTCTGTGAGTTTTCACAAACTGGTGTTCTCCACCGGTCAACCGCATCGGTCGACCGGATCTTGCTATGGCCACCGGCCGACCAGTCTGGTCGACCGGATACACACCACCAGCCGGCCAGTGGTGATGCACTTCTCTGTCACCGGTCGACCGGTGTACACGGGGTTTGACCCCGTTTGACCTAAATTTGCTGATTTTAGGGCACACAAATAGGAAATCTTGGTATATGATTGAGATTGGATTACTTTAGGACTGAGAATTGATCCTAAAGTGGTGTTTTGTATTAGTGTTAGCTGAGGATTCAAACTGAAGGGGCTTGAGGAAGCGGAAGCCGGAATAGGGCAACGCTAGTCCTAGGTTTGAAAATTCAAGGTAGGATTTCTATCCCTTTTCCTTATGAGCCTGTTTTCAAAAAGGATTTTGGCCTTGAAAATGTTTTAAAGAAAGGGATTGGTTTTCGAAAGAAAAATGTTTTAAAAACCATGGCTTGTCAGTTTATGGAAATCCTTCGCTTGTCCTGTCCATGGAGTCCATAGCTTGTCTAGTCATGGAACCTCATGGCTTGCCCAGTCATGGGGCATGTAGAGAGTGCATCCTCAGGGGCAGAATCCGAAACCGGTCCGGTAGGCAAGGCACTTGGTGAGGTGAGTAATTTGTACTAATTACATGCTGAAGCCTGTATTATGGTTATTTTCAGTTATATTTTCCTTTTAGAAAAAGGATGTGAGGTTCCGGCTATTCTGTCGGGACTGAATGTCTTATTTTATTCAATTATTCATTTACGTGCTCATTTATTTTCAGTATTTCAAATTATATCTGATGCAAATTAATTTTGTATAACAAATTTTCGCAAGCGTACGGTGTCAAGTTTTGAGTATAAGGTGAGTGAGTATCATCTCCATAGGGATTGGGTTTAGAATTGGCATTAAATACCACAATTATTGTAACTTAACTTTATCTAGGCAACCTAATAAAATGACAATTAAGAAAATAAAACAAAATAAATATGAGAAATCAAAAAATAAAGTGTTGGAAATGTGTCCATAAAGTGGGATGTAATTTGTTATTTATGAAATGACAAATGTAAGACATTATTGTTTTTTTTGCTGATTTTATAAAATGAAATAAAGTTATGTTTTGACACATATTCAAGAGTGTTAGTGATATTGCTTAGTCCATAAACTGTTACCAATGAAAGAAGAGTCAGGGGAACCCTGCCGGACAAACTCTTCTGATACAGTTTAAAATAGATATTCGCAGTCTTAGGATTGATTGGACAATCGAATTCGATTACGGCTGTTAGATCGAACCATGTGATGCTGGTCTCGGGGCATGGGAGTTGGACTCTGTGGTTGATCTAGACATGCTCGCAACATGTTGAATAGACCATGTGACCTGATTAGGTTGGAGTAAAAACCGTTTACACAACTCTAAACCTAATCATCACAACTTAAGTATATTTGTATAATTATCTTAATCCTGAAGTGGATGCATAGCTTAACTTAGTATCTCATGATCTTTGATTCACCAATGAGATTAGTTCACAATTATTGAACGACATCTCGATCATTGGGATCATGACAATATTGAGTTGGAGTTGTGTGATTCACAGATATGGAATTCGTAAGAAATAATATCACCTCATGCTTTATTGACGGGTGTGTGAACAAATAAACCAGGCCTGATATTCAATGATGATATTCATTGATTAATACATCGTGACATGTACGAGACATCTTACGAACGTTTGTCTTTCTTGTTCACAGTCATATAAAGGAGTTGAGGAAATAATGATTGGAATGGTAAAACGGTAATATTATATACCATTCTGATCACTGATATTTACGAAGGATAATAATGCATTTACACTGTGGACCGTGTGATAAATTGTATCAACACCAAAAGAAAAATTAGCACACATGAATCGAGAGATTATTCGGTAAAACACTTTTAGTGGAGTTGTGCAATGTCGGAATTAAATATGTCGATAACTTTTTGGGATAAGATAGTCGAATATTGTAATTCCATAGCTTTGTTCATGTGGGTCCATTCGGTCTCAAGGCTAGCTCTAATAAATGGGAAAAACAGAAACTGATGTTCAATACATAATTATGTTTAAATTCATTGTGTTATTTTTCATTTATTCGATAATTGAAAAATAAAAGGAATGAGTTTTGAATTTCAAAATTAATAGAGATTAATTTAAAATTCAAAATAAAATTTAAACATGATTTTATTTGGCAACTAAAGGAAAGAGAAAGGTGATATATTATTTTGGGAAAAATTCGGAAATCCCTTGCCATAAGGGGACTTCGAATTTTGCTCCAAAAAAGGAAGGAAAATTCGGAAATCCCTAGCCATGTAGGGATTTTCGGATTTCAATCCAAGGGTTAAGGAGAAATTCGAAAATCCCATCTAGGGTTTTGAGTTTTTGAATTTCCTCCTATATAAGGATATTTTATTGAAAACCCTAGAAGAGTTCTTTAGAGAAAAGAAAAAATATATCACATTTTTCCTTAGGGTGGCCGGATTTTGTAGAGACAAAATAGAAGGAAATAGTTTCCTTAGTTTTTTTAAAAAAGGAGCCCACTCTCTCATCCCAAATATCATAGAGTCATAGCTTTGAATCAACGAGTGGTTTTTGGTGTGATCGTGGCAGTAAAACAATGATCTTGTTTCACGGCAATTCTCCATCTTGGAACGTGAGATAGTAAGACAAGATCCTTGCGGTCATTTAATTCAATCGTCACAAAGGTATGTGTGATATTCTAATCCTTTGTCTATAAACATATATCATGCATGCATCTCTCGTTGTGGTTTACGTTTAATTTTGAATTAAATGGATATGATAAATTTTTTGAAATTCCGCCTACAATATTGTTGTTGTTCAATTGATTTTTCATCTATAAATCACAACAAGATCCTAGATAAAGTATCTATACACAAATGGTCTAGGGACTTGATTTCGCTTTATTATTCCTATGTTCATCCTATTATGTAATCGCTAATCAATTCCATTCAATTCATTAATCAATGCTCTAATATCATCTTGCAACCTCTCCAGAGTGCCTCACAAGAAATTGTATTTAAATACCCAAAACAATATCCCTATTCGAAATGCACATTTAAACACAAATTAAGCTTCGCCTTTAGAATTAGAAAATAGGAATATCGATCGCCTCCCGGCCTCACAACAACCTAAATCCTAATTTGATTATCTAAGCGTTGATCTCCTCTCGGTCTCACAACAACCTAGACTATGCTTCTCAAATCTAGATAAAGAATTCAATCTCTCCCGAGCATCAAATTTGTAATCTAAAAATCATCTAACTCATTGGGAAAATAGATTAAAAGCATTAAGCATAGAGAAACATAAATGAATTGCAAATGAAATTAAATTAACAATCAACAAAATATTCAAAACATAGTTCAAATAAAACTACATCAAGTCCTAGATTTAATGTCTAGCTCAACATAGAAAAATAGATGAAAGAAGATAAAACCCAATATCCATTGAAAAGCTTCCAAGGACCTCCAAGATGAAGGATTTTGGCCTCCTTTTGATGTTTTCTTCACTTTTCCGGGGCTCTCCCTCTCAAATGGCAACTCTTTCCTTTTATAATACAACATTTCGGAGCTAGGGTTTCATACGCGCGCTGTAGCCTGCATAAAGACGCGCTACGGCGCGCTTTTTTGGCAGAGGATATCTGTTGCTATGGTCTGGGCGGCCGTATTCAGCGCCATCGGTGTGCGCAAAGACGCGGAACAAGATTTGGGGCGCGCTACAGCGCGCCTTGGTGCCTCTTGAGCCTGACACACTGCTGGGCGCGCTGCAACACGCGTTTCTAGGGCTGGACGCTGGGCACGCCGCTGCCTTTTGGTCTTGTTTGCTTGTTGGCGTTTCTAGGGGGACGACGCGCCTTTGTCTTCTTTGCGCCTGCGCTTCCGCTCTACGGTCTTCTTTGCTTTCCTTTTGCGCTACCGAAGCTTCGAAGGTCTTATTTGCAGACCCGCTTTCTTACATTCCAAAGCCTCCTCTTTTGTGCCTTAAAATCCTCTTTCACCTCCTCTTTCCATTGATTCACAAGTTAGGCAAATATTCTTCTTTTCTTCATGCAAAATATCCAAGTTGGCATTTATTTATAATTCCTATAAAAAACACACAAAAGACATTAAACTAACAAAAATGCTTGAAAACTTACAAATATTCAAGCTTAAAAGTACTTGATTTGTTGGTAAAAATACTCGTCACCAATATCATATTGGGCCTTTTGCTCACGTTTTATGTTTCAAATGTTTAAAACCCCTCCCAGGAGACTCTAGGAGTGGGGCACAATAGCGGAAGTAGCTGAGTGGTGCTATGGAATGATCAAGTGAGGATTGTGTTCATCCTCTGACATTAAGTGTAAGGAATATGTAAGAATTTGTAATAAATGACATTTGGATTTACTAGACTACGGATGATATTGTTGTAATTGATTATTTACATGTGCATGTACGTACGATATTGTATATCCTGTGGGTAGAGCCCTATGTGTTGTCAGAGGCTCGGGATTTTGTAGTTTATTTATTTATTTTAATATAGGCAGGTGGGGCCGCTTGGGGAATCTGCTTTGTCAATCCCTAATTGAGCTCCACGTCACCCACCCCGTTTGGGGGACGTGACATGGGACTCCATTTCTGTCTGGACACAAATCTCCTTCCATCCCACTACTCTTTGGGTGGATGGCTGTTTGTAAGTATACTTTCGGGGGTCGAACGCTTTCGGTCCCCAGTGGAGTCGCCAATTGTTGACGGTAGGATTTCATCAACAATAAACCTGCCAGATTACCTTGGGGTTACCCTTTGGATTATCGGCTTACGGATGTAATGAAAGTAGGATTCTTGTTTGATTTGGTTATTTGTGTGTTTGAATGAACAATATGTAAATACACAAGGAAAATTTTATAATGGCTCACTCTATAGAATCAGAGCTACATCCACTGTGTGTGTATTGTATTTCTTTTGAGGGGATTACAATTTGTACAAAGTGTTCTCTCTCACTCGTTCTTTTTCTTCTGGAAAATCTGGCCCCCTTCTCTATTGGGGGTCGTTCTTCTTTTTTACTTGGGCTTCCTTCACTGGGGGGGTTTCCTTCGTAGGTAGATGCATTCAAGTACTTCCCCTTTTTAGGCCCAGTCATAGCCCACTAATCAGTACTGTTCACTCAACTGGTTAGTCTTCTATTACGGCTCTGTGAGTCTTCGTAATGCTTTTCTGTCCCCTGTGAGGCGGTTTGTAAACTTACCATTAATGCTGTCAGGCATCTCTCACTTTCGCACGTAACCCGCTGTGTCTTAACGGAATGCTCCCCTCATCGCCAACGCTGTCTAGCCTCTTTCGTCCTTTCCAGCGACCTTTTCTGCAGTCGAGGGATCTTAACGCCTTAATCTAGGCGGTTTGCATCCATCAACGCCACATGGGGTCGTCGCCCTAATCTGGACTTCAGCTTCAGGCTCTGCAGCTGATCTTGAGGGAACGAAGCGTCGAGGGTTGTGTGCTTGGCGGAGAGTAAATATTGCCATCTGTCGCGATGTTGTTGGTCTAGGACTCCATCACATTTTCCCACACAACAACAAGTATAATCATAAATCAAATATATAAATTATAATTAACAAGTACAATCACAAATAGAATGACAAACGAAAACAAAAGAAATAAAATGTTATAGACATATCACTAACTGATTACTTTGTTAATATGCTCCATTTTTTATATATATATAAATATTGTGATGCATAATTTAGACAATACTCTTTATTTTTTGAAAGTGCATATATACATCAGTGGAAAAGAAAAGAACTAGAAAATGAGAGAAAAACTAAATAGAATTACTTTAACAAACAATCAAAACTATTATTGAGCGGAAAAGATCTTGCTAATTAATTAGATTTGTGAGTTGGGGCAGAAAATTCTAACTCTTTACTTTATAGTAGAATTAAGAGTGAAATAACTGTTAAATTATTCTAACGACCACAAAAACCAACATTAATTTTGTTCGTATAATTACTCATTTGTTTTTTCCGTCCTTCGTGGAAGGGAATTAATTAATCAAATTAAGTGTACTTTTGGTTCATAGATTTACAATTATGATTCAGAATTATTTTCATTTTACGTGTGTTTTTTGTGAGAGAAAAATACTGTAAAAAATTATGAATCATGATTTAAAATTAAAAATAAATATAAAAAATAAATACTATTTAATTAATATGGCTCTTACTACTAGCGAGTCAGGACGTGCTCATGATCTGCGGCCTTTCTTGTAATAATGCCGCAATAATCGTTTTTGTTTCTCTCTAATATCTTTTTAAGTACTAGCTCATAGCTAGAATCGTTGCAAACAAAGTACTAGCTAGAACAGTCAACAGTCTTTCACGGAGATTAATCACGGTCTACGATTTACATTAAAAGACTCTTGCTTATTGTTTTTCCTCCTCTGGTTATAGCGTTTAATATACTTTTACAAGTGTACAAGTGGTTTAGGTGATGTTATTTTATAGTGTAATTTGAGTGTAATTTTGAGTTGAATTTAAGTTATAATTTGAGTTGAGTTGTAACTGTTGGGAATGGTGTCTTAAAGCATGAGATGTAATAGAATATTTATTATTTATTTAATAAAAGTGTTTATTTATTATTTTATGTGCATATATTTATGAATATTTTATAAATATTAATGAAAATTCTATGATTATTTATGTGACCTTAAACATTATATATAAGTGTTATATACGAGAGGATAATGTTTAAAGATAATAAAAAAAAATAATGTTCATAATAAATTTAATTAAAGTTTAGAATCTTTAATTAAAACATTATTAATACATGACATTCCCAGTTAAAATTGAAGGTAATACCGAATACATGAACATTATTGTATTTTGCAGAATAGCAAAAGTGCTAATTAAAAGGCCATGTTCTGTATTAACTATTGACGAAGGATACACTGATCCATATGTAATCTCGCCAACCATCGATCTCCTCCGTGGACAAACAAAAATTTCCAAGTCTATTTTCAACAAAGGGGCAACCAAATAACAGTTGTTGCATCAACAATATTTGAAGACAACCAAGCTCGATTACCACCAAAGATTGTACTAACAACAACAATTTCTGATATACAAAGGCAAGTTAAATTTATTAATTTATATTAAATGTATAAATAAAGATTTTAACAGTCCCAAATAAATATATAAAGTGATTTTTTTTGTCCTCATTTCAGCCCTGAACAAACAAGTCCATCACTTATATCATCAGTAGCAACAATCGGTCCACAAACTCTAATTTTGAAAAGACAAGGCGCAAGGTAAAACATATTTACTATGAAAAATATTCTAAATGCTTCTAAATAGACATCTAAATAATGTTTCCTAATTTTAGCTCTGAATCAAAATCAAAAGAACTTTCTACAAAGCGTCCAAAGAAAAGATAATAAAAATATTTTTAGATCTTCTATTATACACTATCTATATAAAAACTTTGTCAACCTATTTATATATTATATTGACCTATTATGATTTCTTTACATTTCTATCTTACAGTTAAAAAAGACAGCATAGTGCATCTAATAGGCGTTACTATATTTTTATGTATATATGTCTATATGTACATGTGTATATATTTATAATTATGTTTATAATAATAGCAAATCTTTTATATATGTATCTATTTGTAACTATATTTATAATAATAACAAATCTTTTATGTGATACAACATTATATTCCGCAACAACGCACAGAAATCCGACTCGTTTGGATCTAAAACAGTACAATGAATGAATAAAATTAGCCATGCATACATTCATATATATCGTTTTAGCTCAAGAAAAGAAACAAATAAATAAAAATCTAGAAGTAGCGTATTCGGTTCAACAAAGAACCGCAAGTGGAAACAAGTTGGATAGAGACGTACGAAAATCTACGAATTAAATGTGATGGGGAGTATCTATTGGCAGTATACATCTACGAATATTACATTAAAAAAATTAATACTAAACATAAACGTCTACGAATTAATAATTTTCTTTGGATGTGCACTACTAACTAGAACTATTATTGTTGTGTGGGAAAATTCACACGGACACGTGGGATAACGACCATGCTTTACGTGATTCAATGCCTATCACACTAGGTAGCTCTCAACGCCTGAGAAGATTTCCCCCTCTGCATGATATGAGAGCCGAGTGCATAAGGAGGCCGATACTGTCAACCCTATATACTCGGTCGAGGCTTACGAGTACTGTGTCAAGTGCCACGATAGGATCCATCGAGAGAGACTCCACGCGTGGCATCTTTTGGCGTAAGCGCAGAGGTCAAGACGCGAGCAATTGAACCCATATCCCGAGGAAGAACCCTGAGGTGACCAGCTGGGTATCCCAAAGTTGCGTCTAGGTTTGGAGAAGGTCAATTGCACAGGGAATGATTACAAGTCCCTTAAACCGCCTGGAACAAATCAATAGGTATTGCAGAAGATCCGCATAGCCGTAATGAGGGGACAAATTGATGAGTGAACAGTCCAAAGGGTGCTGACAAGCTACGTGTTAGACAGACGAGATGGTAGCTGACTCGAGTGGATTGACCACTTGCAACCGTCAGAAAACCTTAAAAGCAGCCCACCGTTGGATGGGTTCAAGAAGGAACTTCTCAGCTATAAAAGGGAAAAAGCCCCCGAGAGAGAGGGATTGATTCTCTATTTTTTATGTAATTTGTAAGAGTCATACAAGAGAAATATAACACAGTAGATGTAGCTATTTTTTATAAGGGTGAACCATTATAAAATCTCTGTGCATCTTTATTTACGTGAGCATCATAATATTTTCTTCACAATACATCCAAAACACCAATATAAACTCTAGTATATTCAATTACAATACAAGTTTCAAACCGATAACCCAACGGGCTACCGCAGAGTAATCCAGTACGGTATTGTTGACAAAATTTGACCGTCAACAATTACTATTAGTAGTAGTACGTCTTTTCGGAGGAAAAAAATAATAGTATATGTTTTCCAACGTGAGAATAAACTAGAGATGATTTTTTTAAAAGGTTTTAAAAGAGAGTTTCTATAACATAGCATTTTAAAAATATTTAATAAGATTGAGTTTTGAACCATTAAAGTACGTCTTTTAATGCATCTAAAACACTTAAGTATACAATAAAAACCCATTAATAAAATGCTACTTAAAAGAAATATATAAATTGTAGTAATTAAATACCAGTTCAAACCATATTTTTTATCTGAGTTCAGATCATAATTTAAACATTTCTTAACTATTGACTCAAAATAAAAAAATTCAAAACTACCTAACTATTTGAACAGTTTAAGAAATTGAATCTTAGTTTATATTTTAATATTCCCTAATATGTAGTTCATAATCATTAAAAGTGATTTTCACCCTAAAAAAAATCATTAAGAGCAATAATTTTGCATACTCCACTAAAGAATCACGGAATTGTACTTAACCAAAATGTGCATACAGCTGAGGGAAAAGTGAAGGTTTTAAATTGGGTTGAGGATAAGAAGGATGGATGGTTCTTTCTTTCTTTCTTTCTTTCTTTCTTAAAGATTGTATTTTCTCGAGAGACAAGCTTAGAGTCACATCGATTTCCCTGCAGATTGTCTGACAGCTTGGACCATGGTCCATGGTCGACAATCCTCCACCTCTCCGTCATGTTCCCATTTTTCAGATAAGGCAAAAAAGTTTTCCACACCATGTACCTACGAAACATTATTGGCATTGGAAAACAAAACATATTCTCTCTCTCTAATAAGAGTGTACTTACGAATCTATTATTGGCATCGGAAAACAAAACATATTAGGCCGTTCATTTTAATTTACGTGAGTTTATAATTTAAATTTTATTATAATAAATTTTTTATAAATAATTATATTTAATATTTTTACATAAAATAATATCTTAATTCGAATTAAAAATTTAAATTAAAAAATTATTATGGTCATCTCTTTAATAAGAGAGTACTTACGAACCCATTATTGGCATTGGAAAACAAAACATACTGTAGAGTCTCTTTTTAATAAGGCATGTTTACTTTATAAATTTGAGTTTTTAATTTGAATTGAGATGTAATATTTTTTAAAAATTTTTTAACTGTAACAGAAAAAGTTAGATGTAATATTTTCTGAGAATTTTTTATTATAAAAACTTAAAATTAAAAATTTAAATCGATTAAATAAACGAGATCTAAGAAAGTACCTACGAACTCATTATTGGCATTGGAAAACAAAACATATTATAGAGTGTATATATAACTATAAAATACGTGCAAATTAAGACGTACACAAATATATTTTTTTTCTTTTTATTAGTTTATTACAGTTGAGCGTTGTGCGGTTGAATATTGATGTATATTGCATGTGGTCACTTCGTTTATTATTAGCCCAAATTTTCCATGCAGATGTTTATATTAAAATAATGGTAATGTTTTCCTTTATGAACAAAGTTGCTCTTCCTTTTCCTAAATTGTTACTAACATAAGTTAATTATGTGACTGCAAGGACTATGCTGTAAACTTCTGGGATTATGGAAGTAAGAGAGAGAGAAAGTGACAGGACTAGAGAGAGAAAGTGACTGGACGAGAGAGCCAATCGAGGCTTATCATAGCTCAGATTACGGGCAAATGTGCTGAATTTGAGTTATAGACAAGCATGTCTTGGTCACTTCACACAAAACGATAGACAAGGGTTCAGTACTGAAAGAAAAAAACAGAAAAGGTTCCGTACTGAAAGACAAAAAAATGTGCAGAAAAAGACAAAAATTACAATTAAAAATTAAAATATATTAAAAATAATGATGTACGGCGTGTCACCTATCTGCCACAATCAGCACAGAAGTGATGCAAATGGTGTGTTTGATTGAAGAAGGATTGCGTCATTCTTTCATAATTTAGGTTAATTTATTTTATCAATTTAAAATTTAAAATTTATATTTGTATAGTTAAAAAATCTCAAAAAATTATTTAATTTTTGTTATTATAATTAAAAATTTTTAAAAATATAAAATTTTAATTTAAATTAAAAATTTAAATTTATGTGAACAAGACCTTTTAATTTTAAATTTTTACAATTAAAATTACTCAAAAAGTATTACATCTAATTTTTTCTCCTATAATTAATATTAATATTTTCGTATCTATTTCTTTCCAAAACCAAACAAATAAGAGGATAACCATAATATTTATTTTCTATTATACAAATTAACTTTAAAAACTTTAATTTATTATTTTCTTGTGACTCCCCTTCTCTCTTATTTTATTCATTTTTATTTCTTTCATCCCTCTTACTAAAGATATGCACTGTCAAATATGGCAATTATAACAAGTATAATCACAAATCAAATATAGCAATTATAATTAACAAGTATAATCACAAATAGAATGACAAACGAAAACAAAAGAAATACAATGTTATAGACATATCACTAATTGATTACTTTGTTAATATGCTCCATTTTTTTATATATAAAAATATTTTGAAGCATAATTTAGACATTCTCGCCCAATAAATTATTGTATGCTCTTTATTTTTTGAAAGTGCATATATACATCAGTGGGAAAAAAAAGAACTATAAAATGAGAGAGACTAAATAGAATTACTTTAACAAACAATCAAAGCTATTATTGAGCGGAAAAGATCTTGCTAAGTAATTAGATATGTGAGCTGGGACAGAAAATTCTAACTCTTTACTTTATAGTAAAATTAAGAGTGAAATAACCGTTAAATTATTCTAACGACCACAAAAATCAATATTAATTTTGTTCGTATAATTGTTCATTTGTTTTTTTCGTCTTTCGTGGAAGGGAATTAATTAATCAAATTAAGTAAATTTTTAATTTATAGATTTAAAATTATAATTTAAAATTATTTTTATTTTACGTGTATTTTTTATAAAAAAATATCATAAAAAATTATAAATTATGATCAAAATAAATATAAAAAATAAATACTAGACAATGTTTGAAATTAATTAATATGGCTCTTTGTACTAGCGAGTATGACAAGGACGTGCTCATGATCTGCTTCCTTTCCTGTAATAACGCCGCAATAATCATTTTCGTTTCTCTCTAATATCTTTTTAAGGACTAGCTAGTAGCTAGAATCGGAGCAAAAAGTGCACTAGCTAGAACAGTCAACAGTCTTTCACGGAGATTAATCACGGTCTACGATGTACATTAAAAGAATCTTTCTTCTTGTTTTTCTCCTATGTTTATAGCGTTTAATATACTTTTACAAGTGTACAAGTGTTTTACTAGTACAGGGTTGTTTGATGGGCACAAATTAGAATTTTTTAAGAGATGTTTATGTTGACGGTGTATTTCTGACAACTCGTAATAATCTCACTTAATTATTTGTGATTACGTTAAACACAGGATAATGAAATGAACTGGAAGATAATACAGAAGAAACAATGATTTTATAGTGGTTCGGCAATAATATTGTGCCTAATCCACTTGTGCATGCACTATCTTTCTGAGTTGAGTACAAATGTTCTTTTTCAGAATACAAATGGCATCCAACCCCCCTTTTGGGTTCTTTCCGTTCTATTTATAGAGGCTCTCATACGGTTGCACATTCCCGGTTCCCAAGATAGAAGCCATCTCCCGTCCTCGGTCTCCGTGAGGGTAGGTGAGAACTCATGATACCTTATCCCTGAAAATTTGACGGATCTCCCCAGGCTGACACCTGATTTCCTGACTCCAAAAGTAGCCGTCGAATCAGTACTTCCCTCCTCTGGTTGACATGACCTCTGGTAGCCGACACTGATCGCTCGACGTCGCCTCATGTGCCCGTAGAGACCTTACCCGAGGCCCCTTCTCCTGTGGCCTTCCTCATGCGGAGGGGCATGTCCATGCCGCGTGGAGGAGCCTGCTTTGTGGTGGTTGACAGCTATTTGCGAATGCTTTGTGATCATTGCGGTTGTTTCCTCGAGCGGTGGGGGCGGTCGCAAATCGACTGTACCAACCGTACGCCATCGCCACTTCAGGAATCGCCACGTGGATGGGAAATGAATCCTCGCCGGAAATCGGATGATGTCTCTTCCGTAGCTCTCTCCCCAACCCGTTAGATCATGTCTTCTCGGATTCACCGTTGGATGGGACCGATTCAAATTCAACGGTCGAGATCGAGAGGCCTTTGGCTCCCGTACTGTGATCATGTCTTCCTCGAGGGCTCTCTGCCCCCTTTGCCCACGGGTATAAATACCTTGTCTCGGCATTCTCCACTCATCGATCGCCCAACCAAGCCGTTACTCTGCCGGATTTTCTCCCGAGCTTCCTCCGTGCTAACGTCGTTCACCGCTTTCCGACCCAAGCGTCCATCAACTCCGGTAAGTCTACTTTCTCCGTTTTTCATTTCTTCCGCTTCTCTCTTGAGTCCGGTCGTCGTGTCCACGGCCGCTGGGCCAAAGCCAAATGCGCCGCGGGAAAGGGCAGACAACACCCTTTCTTTGGCGCTGTCGGCATCACGCCAACGGTGTGGCTGGCGCGGTCCGACCTTTCGGGTGCCGTCGAAGCCACCGGACTTAGTTCTGGGCCTCCGTGGCTTGCGGCGTTGTCCGTCCTACAACCCGTCTCACGCTGGGCCTCTCGACCATTAGGAGTTGATTTCCTCTTGTCTTTTTCCTTTTCAGGAAATGCTGTCGAAGCAAATTAGAGGTCGAGAGGCTACCGAGGCTAGGGTCAGAGAGGATCCTGAGGATGTGGCCACCCCGAGCACGTCTTTGGGGAGTGGGGACTCCCTGCTCCGCCAAGTCGAGGAGTACACCGACAACTCGGCGTCGTCAAGTCAAGGCGACAAACTCGTCCTTCTCGACGACGAGGGTGCTGCCCCGGCGGTCGACCCCCAAGAGCGTCTAGGATACGGCGCTGCGCCTACGGATACTCTTTCGGGGCTGGTCACCGACCTCGACCCCTCAAAGATCCGACCCCATGCCGCCAGGAAGGCGTTTATGGACGCCGAGATAGATGCAAACCACTTCTATCTCATCCTCCCGACTCCTCACGATAGGGCTCACAACCCTCCTCGCGGTCATATGACCGTGTATACCCGGGCGTTGACCTTCGGGCTCACCTTGCCTTTCCATCCTTTCGTGAAGGCCCTCTGCCGCCTTCACAGAATTTCTCCTGCACAATTGTCACCTAATTGCTGGGTGACAATTAACTCCATGATTATACTACGGAGGAAATTTTTGAGCCTCGACCTCGGCGTCGGAATTTTTTTATTGCTACTCCCTTGCAGGCGTCTCCGAGGCAGAAAAGGATTTTTTCGTCTCCTCCACGCCTGCAGTACAAACCGCCGGTCCACCCGTGGTCATCGGGAAGACTTCCAGCGCCCACGGGTGGAAACACAATTTTTCTTCGTTGGGACTTCAACTGCACCCTCCTCTCGGCGTCGGGCGTCTGGTGGGGCCCACAAACAGTATTCAATAAATACTGTGGGTTTTCCTTCCCTCTTTTCTTTTTAAATCTCGCATGGAGCGTCGTCTATCTATCGACCGGTTTTGCGCTTGCAGTGATCGTCGACCGCCCAACACTTTCGGCGTCGGCGCTTGCTCGTCGTTGAGAAGATCCTGTCCTCTCGCCCGACCGCGCGCCTCGGTTCTCAATACCAAAGCGAACCAATGCCTATCACGGTATCTGGTCAAAGCTTCCTCCCAGCGCGTGTCCATCGTCCTCGCTGATCTCCTTAGCGGTGGTCGCATCTCTCCTTCCTTACATTTTATTGGCGGGCATGGTCGGCGTGTGCCAGTTGCTTTGATTTTTCGTGTTCGTGCCTCGGGATGATTCAGCCTCCCACCACGCGAGAAGGAAAAGGCGCCCCGGCCCAGCGAGCACCGCGTCGAAGAAAAGAGTGGTCGAGGACACTCCGCCCGCCGACGTCGCTGCAACCCCGAGGGGGGGGGGTTCTCAGAATTGAGCCCTCCTCTAAGAGGCAAAAAGTGGGCGAACAGCAGGCCCCACCCGTAGCCGAGGGCTGCTCCGGGCAAAGTCAGAGTCAGAAAAAGAGCAAAGCCGCCACCGTCGCAGCCGCCATGGCGGTGTCCAAGTTCTCTTTCCTGCCGGGGTCAAGGGTCGGCGATCCCGAGCACCTTGTCAACGACGTCGCGGACCTTGACCTCACCCATGGTCTGCGCCTACCCCCGCGCTTCAGCTTTCCGCTCCAGGCCATATATTCCTTCTTCATGGAGGAGCACTGGGAGGCTTACGCCGAGGAGAGTATCATGGATCGGCAACGCTTAACTGTGAAGCGCCAGATCTCGGTAAGGCTCGACTCCACGCCATTACTTTTGTTTGGTCATCTCTGTACAGATTTCCCTCCTGACCGTGTGCTCTCTCTCTTTTTTTTTTTTTTGTATTCAGGCCCTTAAGCTCGCTCTCCAGAACTATGTGGATCTAAAGATCCACTTCAAAAGAGAGGGCATCCGTGGCTTACTTGACGGGGAGATAACAGCCCGCCCGGCTCTGTTCGGGATGAGCTCTCGACCGACTTGGAGGTCGAGAAGGCGAAGCTAAAGACCCTCGGGACAGTCGGGGAAGTGAACTCGCGTGCCAGGCGGGCTTGAAGGGAACTCAAAGGGGTCGAGCCTACCTCTCGTCGTTGGAGTATCAACAGCGGCAAAGGGATGTGGCCGCCAAGGCCGTTGCAGATTTCTTGGCCTCCGGGGACTTCAGCCGCATGCCGGCGCCAGTGGAGGCCTTTAAGGCATCGAGGAATTCAAGGGGTTGATCGCGGACGAAGTCGGAGATACAAATCCTCGGCGGAGTTTGAAGGCTCCAGCTCACCACGATGCGATCTGGCGGGGATCAAATCTTGACCGCTTCGCAAGAGGCGTTTTTATCGACTTGTCGTTCTTAGATGAGTTGGACAGCGAAGAGGTCGAGGTGGTCGAGCCAGTGCAAGGGACGAGGACGCTGAGGAGGCAAACACGGGCGCCGACCAGGCCGCAGGGGGCGACAGTGAGCTTTGAGCTGAAGATGCCGTAGATCTGCTGTTTTTGTTGTTGTTTTTTGGGGCCGCAAGGCCCAGACAATGTTTATTCTATGTTTTGTACCGGCCATAAGGTCGAGACTGATACTTTTCTTTATATATATTTTTACGCTTTTCCCGCAGTATTAACGTTTATTGCTTACATACCTTTCTGGTTTTTTTTACAAGTGTGCGGTGTGCGCCAAGCGTGTGTTCGACTGTCTTAGTACCCTCTCGCTAGAGTTGAGTTCTTGAGGTCGACTCTGGCATATGGTCGGTGTCGATAGTAGATTAAGTAGAACGTAGTTAGAGTACGGTCGAGCCAGGGCCCTGCCGTCTTTGCGAACTCATGGGGTCTCAGACTTTCAGTGTTTTCACCAATACGGCGTATCGGTATGTTCCGGTCGACGTATCGATAATTTTGGTAGATTATCAAACTCGGGTAAAGGAGAATCGATCGACTTGTCGACATACATTTATTCGATATGGGTTACAAAAGTGGCTCTTGACTGTCAATAAGAAAATGAAAAATAATACAAGTATGGGGCTCGATCTACGATCGACGTCCTTGTAATCACGGGTGGTAGTAGACCTTTAGCTGGTCTGCATTCCAGGTGTGCTTGATGTCTTGTCCATCGAGCTCGCCAACCCGATATGAACCGTTTGCCACAACCTCTCGATTCGATGGGGCCACTCCCAAGTGGGACCCAAAACTCGGAGTTCTTGGGCTTCGTGTTGGGGTTACGACCGCATAGAACTAGGTCCCCGACTCCGGCGCTCGCCTGACCCTCTTGTTGTAGTACCTGGCCCCTTGCTTGTGCAGCGGATGAGCCTTAGCTGTGCGTCCGTGCGCCCGTTCTTCCAAGAGGTCGAGCTCTAAGGTCATCACCGGGCGCTCCTATCCTCTTTCATACCGGGGGTTACCCGGTCGGGTCGAATTGACACCTCTACCGGCAGGATCGCTTGAACCCGTGAGGGCCATGGAAAAGGGGTCTCCCCTATGGTAGATCTCGATGGTTGTTCGGTAGGCCCATAGTACCTTCGGCAACTCGCCGGCCCATTTCCCTTTGTAGGAGTCGAGGCGCTTTTTGAGGGTGACCTGATGATCTTGTTGATAGCCTCGACCGCCCGTTAGATGGGGGTAGACGACCGATGAGAAATTTGTGGATCCCGAGTAGTTCGCAAACCGATTAGTGTTGTCGTTATTGGGCGCCCGCTATCGGACACAAGAGAGTGCGGGAACCCGAATCGACACACGATGTTGTTCCATATGAAATTCGTGCACTTCGCCTCTGAGATGGCCATTAATGGTTCAGCCTCGACCCACTTCGTGAAGTAGTCGACGGCGACGATTGCAAACTTGTACCCCCTGGTGTTTTGTGCAATGGGCCAATGAGGTTGATTCCCCACTTCGCGAAAGGCCAGGGGGATATTATGGATGTAAGGTCCTCCGAGTGCAGTCGAGGGGTGGGGGCATACCTCTGGCAGCTTTCACACCTTTTCGCATATTCTGTTGCATCCTTCCTGAGGTTAGGCCAGTAGTATCCTTGCCGCAATATTTTATAGGCTAAGGACTGTCCTCCCGCTGTGGTTCCCGCAGACCCCATCATGTACCTCTGAGAGGACCTTCTTTGCCTTCTCTGTGCCAAGGCATTTGAGCAAAGGCGTCGAGTACCCCCTACGGTAAAGGAGGTTGTCGTGCATCGTGTACCTTGCTGCTTAGTACTTAATCTTTTTGGCTTGCTGTTTTTCCTCTGGCAGCTCACCGTCGAACAAGTACCTGATGATTAGATCCATCCAGCCAGGTTGGAGTTCCACCGGTGTGACCTCAGGTCGCTTCTCTATGGATGGGGCCTTTAACACCTCTAGAGGTACCAGGTTCAAAAGATCAGCGTCTCTCGACGTCGCCAATCTGGCAAGCGCGTCAGCGTTGCTATTTTTCGCTCTCGGTACCTGCTGTATCTCAAATGCAGTGAATTTTTCCATAGCTTCCTTAACCTTCTTCAGATACGCCGCCATCTTCTCATCCCTGGTCTGGTACTGACCTTTTACTTGATTCACAATGAGCTGGGAATCACTGAAGATGTCGACGCTTTCCGCCTTCAGTGATCTGCCAATCGAGTCCAATGAGTAAGGCCTCGACTTGCTTCGTTGTTGATGCCGGAACGGAACCTAATGGCTGGTGACCTTGTGTCCTTCCGGAGGCAAAGACCAGTCCCGCACCACCGCCATTATCGCTCGAGCTACCATCGACGTGAGAGCTTCCACCGCAGGGTCGACCGCTTCCCCCGTCGGCGGGTAAGCTCTGCAATTCTACCACGAAGTCGGCCAAGGTTGACCTGATCGCGGTCCGCGGCTCAGAATGCCGATGTCGAACTGGCTGAGCTCTATTGACTCACCTGAGAGCCGCTCCAGATCGTGCGAACCTGCCGTAGCACCCGCCTGAGGGGGTGATTGGTCAAGACTTGGATACTGTGGGCCTGGAAGTAGTGCCGTAACTTCTTGTACATCACTGATAAGCGAGGTGAGCTTTTCCATTTGGGGATACCTCGTCTGCGCGTCGAGGGAGACGCGCTTGCCGTAATACATCGACACTGTAACCTTCTTCTCTTCGCGGATTAACACCTAACTAACGGGCGTGTTCTGGAGACCGCCAGATAAAGCTCAGCACTTCCTCGATCCTTTGGTTTGGACAGCATTGAGGCCTACCAAGGTGTTCCTTCGGTGATGGAATGCCTGCTCGCACTCTTCCATCCATAGAAAGCGGCTTGCTTCCCCTCAAGTTGCACAAGAATGGGACGACTTGTCCGTGGATTTGGGGATAAACCCTCGGTGCGGCCACACACAGCCTGGTCAGCTTTGACCTCCCTGGGCTTCCTTGGCGATGCCGTAATCGAGGAGGGCCTATGAATCTTCTGCGGATTGGCCTCAATCCCTGTTTGCTCACCATGAAGCCCAAGAACTTCCGCAGGACGCCTTAGAAGGCGGCTTCCCATGGTTGACTTCATCTGTCGTTCTGAGCACATCAAACATCCTCCTCAGGTCTTCCTCATGGTCTTCAGTTCTCTTACTCTTCACCAGCATGTCATCGACGTAGACCTCCATTGACCTCCCAATTAACCCCGTGAACATTTTCTTGATGAGGCGTTGGTATGTCGCTCCAGCATTCTTGAGGCCAAAGGGCATCACCCTGTAGCAGTAGAGCCCTCTGTCCGTTATGAACGACGTATGCTCTTCATCGCGGTCGAGCATGGGTATTTGGTTGTATCCTAAGTAGGCATCCATGAAGCTCAGGAGCTCATGCCCCTGCTCGTGGCGTCGACCCATTTGGTCAATTCGGGCAATGTAAAAGCTGTCCTTGGGACATGCCTTGTTCGGATTAATCGAAGTCGATGCATGTCGCCACTCCCCATTTGGCTTTTCACCGGGGATTGTGTTGGACACCCACTCGGGGTATAGGACTTCTCGGATAAAGTTGTTGCGGCGTGAGCTTGTCCACTTCCTTTTGCGGGGCCTCGAGACCTCTGCGTTCATCGGCCGGCGTTTTTGTCTCTTTGGTGAGAACTTGTCATCGATGTTGTTGGATGACACATGACGTCGGGCTTATCCCTTTCATGTCCTCCCTGGGTCCCAGGCAAACACGTCGAGGTTTCCCTTCAAAAATCCGACCGGCCTCCCCGGTCACGAGGTTCTAGTTCTCATCAACTCTCGGCGTTGCAGTTTGGGTCCCCTTCATCAGCAGGGGACCTCAACCCAGCTCCTCGACTGGTCCTCGGACTCTTCTATGGGGAATCATGGATCCAAGTCGAGGCCTTAAAATCTGGTTTCGACCATCCATGACTCTCTGCGTGCCTGCGTTGGTTTGGCGTAGTGGCGGATCGTTTACGAGTAAGTGAGCCTCGACTCATATTGGTTCCCTCTGGCTTTGCCGACTCCCGCGTTCGGCGTGGGGAATTTTCATCATCTCGATGATAGATGGACGTCATCGCCCGCCAAGGCCCTCAAGGTCGGGCGCCCGATGACCGCAGACATATTGGTCGCCTCCCTTCACCACTGTGAATTTTGACATCACGGTCGAGGTGTGCGGTCAGTCCTCAATGGGTCATGGGTAGCTCAATGGCTCCTTCCGGGATGACACTTTGTCCCCGTGGAATCCATGTGGGCCAGTGGTTTCGAGCACTGTTCGGGAGCCTGAGCGGGGAATGCCCATCTTATCGAGGCAATCCGCTGCACAGAATGTCCATGGAGCTGCCATTATCGACCGTGATGCGCATACCGGTGGTTGCCGATCATGGCCTCGACTACCAAGGCCACTGGGGGAGGTGCACACCTTCAAGGCCGACCTCGGAGAAAGTGATCTCGGGTCCTCGACGAGTGACCTTGGATTCACGCCCGAGATGTGTATGAGCCCGGGTTGAATTTCTCCTGGCCTCCCGGGCGATTCTTCAGGCACGCCGGGAGGTGCCACGAGGTATGGTCCCCCGAATATCGTCCTTATGACGCAGTTCAGGGGGGTTGTCGCGGTTATCCCGCCTATTCTCGTCCCGTCGGTCATCATTGCGCCTATTATTGTTTTGGCGGTCGGCTCGATACTTGTTGAGTCTCCCTTCCCGGATGAGCCGCTTGACCTCGTCCCTCAGGTCATAGCACTCGGCCGTGGTGTGACCAGCCTCGCCGTGAAAGCGGCAGTATCTATTCGGATTTCTCCGTGTTCGGCCGCCCCTCATGGGTGGAGGTCGACGTAATACCTGGAGGTGGCTGATCTCGTGGTAGACGTCCTCGATCCCCATTGTCAAGGGGGTATAGGCGTCATATCGCTGCGGCTTGGGCCGCTTTGTTTCCCCCTGGCTCGTCGAGGCATTGCCGCCTCTATTATTCGGAGCCGGGTTGTGCTTGGCCTCGGCTTGCGCCTGGGGAGGGCCCCGGCGCCTCTTGCCGTTGTTTTGATTGCTGGCCTGGCCGGTCTCTTCCTTGACAGGGGCCACCACCTTGCTCTTGAGGGCCCTCTTGGCCTCCTCGGCATTGATGAACCCCTGGGCCCTCGTCAAGAATTCTTGATAAGTATGAGGCGGCCTCCGGTCGAGGTCCGTGCTGTAGGGGATGTCCTTTTACATACTGGACAGCGCCCTCATCAGAGCCAAAAAAATTTTCACATTCACATTCCTGAACACAATTTTCAACATAAAATGAACAACAACACTTTTTCTCCATTTCTAGGGTATTCCAGTTTTTTTAGTGTTAATCCAAAAAATTTGTTCAATCGTTTCCATACTTGCACGTTAAACTCCTATCGAGTCCCCGACAAAACCTCGTTTCGTTTTTTCGGTTTACAAATTTTTTCCGAGATGAGTTACAATTCATAAAAACGAAAAAGCAAGCAGTTTCTCATGAAAATCCAAAATCTTACATTGAAAAGTTGAGATTCTCCGCTAGAATCCCGCTGGGTTAGGTTTCTACGGATGAACGGAAGAAACTTGGGTGAAAAACGGGTGATTCCTTGATTTTCCCTTGATTTTTTCTCTTTTCTCTCTCTCTCTTTCTTCTTGGTCGGCCACTCTTTTACAAAATAGAACAATTTGTATTCTAATGTGCTTCCGTAGGCCACTTTTAATGTAATAATGAATATTATAATATTATTTTTAATAATATCTAATATTATTTTCTAAAATTAAATTAAAGAAATCACTTTAATTCCTATAATTTAATTTTACTAATTCTAATTGAGTTTGACACTTAATTTAAGTGGTTCCGTGTTCCCCACATTTTTCTTGTCGAGACCAAACTTTTTGTTTTTCAAAACGAGTCTCTTTCCCAGACTCGATAATTTCACACTCGATGCATGGGTTCTACATTTTTTTTTTTTGGAATGCCGAGCATCCCGGGTCAAATTTCACATATTCAACTTGACTTCTCTTGGGTATCTCAATAGTCAATTTCTTTTTCTGAAATTCTCATTTTAAATGATCCAGAATTGCCCAAAACGCGTACCCTCGCGATACTTTTTTTTTTTTTTTTTACAATTTCCCACTTTAACTAACTCGGGAAAATTCTGTTTCTAGAACTTTTGCCATTTTTCTTACTTCTAATATTTCTACTCTTTTTCTAACTGGTCATTTGGTCATTTACCAAATATTTCAGTTTTTCATAACTAAAATATACATGTTAAAATTTCTAACTTTTAACCGATATTTCACTATTCAAAACTGATATTGACGAATTTTCTCTGTAAAAATATTCGTATTATCACTTTACACTTTTTGGGTGATTTTACCCCGTATATAAAGTTTCTACATAACACTTTCCGATTACATCAATATTTCTTCTACTTTTCATTCGGGAAAAATTACGGTCAAATACCGGAATGTCTCGAATTTGACTTAAAATTTTCCGATCATTACAATAATTTCGAGAGTGCAATTCCAAGTTTATAGTGGAGTAACTATTGGAATTAATATAATATAATTAATTAATTAATTAATTAAAGTGTTTAATTAATGATTAATTTTATTAGAGCTCAAAATTATAGGTCTATTAGTCCTTGCGCCGTTCTTCTAATTCTACCGCACACAAAAGGCAAAATGAGAATTTTTGAATTACGTAATTCTAAAATTAAATATTCAAAAAAATAATTAATTGAGAATTAATTATTATTTATATAATGAGATTATTTAAATTTGAATTTGAACATATCTAGATTTATCCATTTAAACTTATTTGATAAGTTGTTCAATTTAGAATTCAAATTAATTTAAATTTGACTTAAATTCGAATTTGAATCTGAATTAAAATTGGACTGCTGGATAAATGATGAAATCTCTTCCTTCCCTATCTGATATAGGCACCACACACAAGGATAAAACCCTAGAGTGTGGCCGGCCACCTTGGTGATAAGGGGAAGGGATTTTTTTTCCAAATTCAAAATTGGACATAAGGATTTGATTCTATTTTGAAGTTTGACTTGTACTCTTTAAATATGAGAAAGATAGAAAATTGTATATACAATTTTGAAACATAATTTCAGCCCTAATTCCAGAGGTGGCCGAATTTCTCATAGGGAAAAAGAGTGAAAAATATTTTTCTCCAAAAATTTCACATCGTGCATGCGTTGGTGTTTGTGGAAATTTGAGTGTTTAAGAAACCTGTTTTGTCTCACGTATGCCCACACACACATCTACGTGGAATCAAGGAATTGACGTGGAAGACTTTGCTATTCTAAACACAAAGCTTGGAGCAAGGACTGTTCATGGTCAAAGAAATTCAAGTTATCATCCGAGTCGGCTACCAGGTATTTTTTCGGTTGATCCTTGAATGATGTAAATTAATGTGATTAATTTATTAGTGCATAAATTAATATAATCTATAGAGTATGTCAAAAGTTTTATGACAATTTTTGTCATTCACGATCCGTTGTTCCCACCACGCGTCTGCCGCCGAATTCGATTTGGCAACCAACAGTTCGCAGGGCCGATAGGAAAGATGATGTAGGTTTATGTCGATGACATGCTAGTGAAGTGCAGGAAGACTGAGGACCACGTAGAGGACCTTGGGAGAATGTTCGGTGTCCTCAAAACATACAAAATGAAGCTAAATCCCCGCAAGTGTGCCTTTGGCGTCACCTCAGGGAAATTCTAGGGTTTCATGATGAGTAGTCGAGGAATCAAGGCCAATCCCGAAAAGATTCAGGCCCTCCTCGACATGGGATCACCAAGTAAGCACAAGGAGGTCCAAAGGCTGACAGGCTGCGTGGCCGCACTTAACAGGTTTATCTCAAAATGTATAGACATCTTTAGTGATTCATAGCTAATCGTGAATCAAGTGAAGTGCCAGTACCAGACCCGGGATGAGAAGATGGCCACGTACCTAAAAAAGGTGAAAGAAGCCCTGGAGAAGTTTACGGCCTATGATATACAGCAAGTGCCAAGAGCAGAGAATAGCAACGCCGACGCGCTCTCCAAGTTGGCGACGTTGAGAGACTCTGAGCTAATGAACTTGGTTCCCGTAGAGGTCTTAAAAGCCCCCACCACGAAGAAGTGACCAGAGGTCGCACCAGTGGATTTGCAGCCTAGCTGGATGGACCCGATTATCAGGTATTTGGTCGACGGCGAACTCCCTGAAGACAAGCAACAGGCTAAAAAGATGAAGTATCAAGTGGCAAGATACACGATGCATGACAATCTCCTCTATCGCAGGGGGTACTCGACGCCCTTGCTCAGGTGACTCGGTGCAGAGGAGGTAAAGAAAGTACTATCTAAGGTGCACGACGGGATTTGTGGGAACCACGTAGGAGGACAGCCCTTAGCCTACAAAGTACTATGACAGAGGTATTACTGGCCAAGTCTCAAGAAGGATGCAGCCAAGTATGCGAAAAGGTGCGAGAGCTGCCTGAGGTACGACCCTACCCCTCGACTACACTCAGGGGACCTTACATCCATAGTGTCTCCCTGGCCGTTTGCTAAATGGGGAATTGACCTTATTGGTCCCCTGCACAAAACCCCAGGGGGGTACAAGTTCGCTATTGTCACCGTCGACTACTTTATGAAGTGGGTCGAGGCCGAGCCATTGACGACCATCTCGGAGGGAAAATGCACAAAGTTCATATGGAACAACATAGTGTGCAGGTTTGGTGTGCCGCACTCTCTCATGTCTAACAACGGGAAGCAGTTTAACAACGACAACACCAGCCAGTTTTGCGAGCTACTAGGGATCCATAAGAATTTTTCCTCTGTTATATACCCCTAGTCCAACGGGTAGGTCGAGGCGGTCAATAAGATAATCAAAATCACACTCAAACGGGCGCCCGATGCTAACAAAGGAAATGGGCTGATGAGTTACCGAAAGTGCTGTGGGCTCATCGAACAACGAGTAGAACTACTACGGGGAAACCCCATCCTCCGACCGCCATCAGAGAAGTTAGGAAATCAGGTGGCAGATAGGAAGGATCAGCTACCCTCACACGGATCGAGGATAGAAGATGGCTTCCTCCTTAGGAATAGGGAACACGTAGTCACATGTAAAGGCCTATAAATAGAGCCAAGAAAACCCAGAAGAGGGTTAGACACCGTTTCATTATCAGGAGAAAAACTTGTAAATTAGTGCAAGCACAAGTGGATTAGGCGAAGAATTATTGCCGAACCACTATAAAATTATTGTCTCATTTACATCACTTTCCTTTTTATTTTTGATTCAGTCATTAGCGCAACCGTGAGTGTTTTTTGGAGAGGTAATTACGAGTTGTCGGAAAAGCACCATCAACAATGTAGCTTTATATGATGTTTGTCGCAGTGACTGAGGGGGAGGTGGCAACACACCACGGGTTTGTGGGGCTTGTAACATTTCTGGGTGAGTAGAGCCATGTGAAGGATGGGGTCTATGATGCACAGTTTGGGCTCCCAAGTGTACTAAAGGAGGTGGGTGTTTGTAAGATTTACTTGCATTTGGTGCCCGAAGAGGAGGAATTTGCGTAGGAGGCGACCAGGGTGCACAAATGTGGGAAGGGGAGGAAGACTATGCTGGTATAAGTGAGGACCTGGCTGATTTATCAGGGGTGGTACAGCAGGCGTAGCCTACTGAATTAGAGGAGGGGGTCGGGCCTGAGGACCTTGTTAGAATTGGAGGTTCGGAGGAGGAGGAACTGGTTGGTGCAGTTGGTATGCAGGCACTCTAGGCGCCTGAGGACCATAACCTTGACCATGCATTGAAGATGGTAAAACTTTATAAACACATCCTAATGCTAGGTTTTTGCCCTCATTAGCCCAATTCTCTTAGGTTTGGTCTTCAACTTAAGCTTCCACGGAATTCATGGAATTCCTATGAAAGAGTTTAGAATTTCGCAAGTTTATACACCTCTACAATTTTTTTCTCTCATTAATTTTTTTTCTCTCAGGTTTATCTAAGATGAGTATGGTAGAAATGCGTATGTTAAGATGGACGAGTGGCCATACGAGAATGGATCGCATAAGCAATGAAGTTATTCGTAGTAAAGTGGATGTAACACCAATAGAAGATAAGGTGCGTGAAGGCCTCTTGAGGTGGTACGGGCATATCCAACGTATACCATTAGAACACTAGTTCGTGCTTGGAAAGACATTCTTATACCTAATACTATGAGAGGGAGGGGTAGACAAAGAATTACGTGGACCAAAATCATTAGGAAAGACATTCTAGATCTACGCATTCAGGAAAGTTTAATTTTGAACAGTGTTGTGTGAAAAAGTGAAATCTATATAGCCGACCCTAATTAAGTTGGGATTAAAGCTTGTCGTTGTTATTGTTCATTTGACATTAATAGAAGAAAACTATGCTTCAAATAAAGAACGTCCAATAAATATGTGCAAAAACTCCATCTTGACAACACAAAATAGTGGCCTAGACTAAAAAAAATACTGATAAATATCAACAAGTGAACACAGTTAGGTACAATCAACTACACTGCAATTAGAAAACTTTTCAAATGTTATTTAAACGATCAAACAATCTTTAACGAAACAATAAGTAATAACAACAAAAAAAGAAATGTAAAACGAAATTTCATTATACATACATAGTATACACAAACGCATGCACACACACACACACACACAAACTAAAATCGACCCTTAGCGCTCACACGGTATGAGAACCAGTTTCCAAAACTAAAAATTTGCAAGCTTTATCATTCAGTTCCATACCAAAATCTAACAACAAGTGAAGGAATTAACAATGCCCATTCAATGAAAAAGATATAAACTAGAGGAAGAATCAACAGAATCAAAGTCTACTACGTCACAGTAAGTTCAAATCCCCATTTCCCTCCCGAGTCACAGGTTATTTTCCCAGAACCAAGCAACCGAAATTCATTAGACAAGACAAAAAGCTAAATCACCAAAACTGGGAATGGACTGCTGGGTGTGTCTGCAGCTCCCATTTGGTGCGCTGCAGACTGCGCTTCCCCTATTCTCTGGTCTTCTTTGCGCGCTGTAGCCTATGAAGGCGCGCTGCAGCCCGCTTTCTTGCAATCAAAAGCCTCCTCTTTTGTGCCACAAAATCCTCTTTCACATCCTCTTTTCATTGATTCACAACTTAGGCAAATATTCTTCTTTTCTTCATGCAAAATCATCCAAGTTGGCATTTATTAATATTTCCTATACAAAACACAAAAAAGACATTAAATTAACAAAAATGCTTGAAAACTTACAAAAATTCAAGCTTAAAAGTACTTGATTTGTTGGTAGAAATACGTCATCGTGTGTCTAGCACATGTCTTTCAAGGGAAAGACGGGAAGTGGGAACCCAAGTCGGAAGTATGTATGTTTGTAGGATATCCCGACGGGACAAAGGGAGTTTTTTTATAGTCCCAAGATCAAAAAGGTGTTTGTATCGACAAATGCCACATTTCGGAGCATGACTATATGATAGATTTTAAACCCAAGTAAAATAGTATTAGAAGAGTTACTACGATGAGATCAGACCACAACCGACAAGAGTTGTCGACCACTCGGAGAAAAGACCCAGGTTCCTAATCGGACTCCTACGGCACCTCGTCGTAGTGGGAGGGGAAGCATGTTACCCGACCGTTATACCGGGAAGCTCAAATCGTCACCGGCCGATGACAAGAAGGAAGATCCATTGACCTTTAGGGATGCGATGGATGATTCGATAAGGAAGAATGGCAAGCGACTATGAAACTCGAGATGGAGTCTATGCACTCGACTAGGTCGACAACTTGTAGATCTACTCGAAGGGTAAAACCCATTGGATGCAAGTGGATCTTCAAGAGAAAGAGAGGAGCTGATGGAAAAGTAGAGACTTATAAAGCAAGGCTAGTGGCTAAGGGTTATACCCAAAAGGAGGGAGTTGACTATGAGGAAACTTTCTTGCCTGTAGCCATGCTTAAATCCATCCGGATACTCCTAGCCATTGTAGCATATTTTGACTATGAGATATGGCAGATGGATGTCAAGACTGCTTTTTTAATGGCTATCTTGATGAAACCATCTATATGAATTAGCTAGAGGGTTACATAGAGGAAGGCCAACAACAGAAAAGTCGCAGAAACCGCAAAGGTCCATTTATGGACTAAAGCAAACTTCTAGATCATGGAACATCGGGTTTGATGAGGTCAGAAAGTCTTATGGATTTGATCAAAACATTGATGAACTATGCGTCTACAAGTACAAGAAAGAAGAGAAAGTGGTATTCTTAATTCTTTATGTCGATGACATCCTACTCATTGGGAATGATGTGGGAATGATGACAGATGTAAAGGAGTGGTTAGCCAGCCAATTCCAAATGAAAGATTTTGGAGAGGCAAGCTATGTTCTTGGGATCAAGATTATTCGAGATCGCAAGAAAAAGCTTTTGGCGTTATCACAAGCATCTTATATAGACAAAGTGTTGTCTAGGTACTCGATGCAAAACTCCAAGAAAGGGAATTTGCCTTCTAGGCATGGTATTCATCATTCTAAGGAGCAATGTCCAAAGACCCCACAATAGGAAGAAGATATGAGACGGTATGCCTACGTTTCGGCTGTGGGAAGCCTTATGTATGCCATGTTGTGTACAAGACTAGATATCCGCTATGCAATGGGAGTAGTCACCGCTACCGGCCTAACCCGAGATTGGATTATTGGGTTGCGTGAAAGTGTATTCTCAAGTATCTTAGGAGAACGAGAAACTATATGTTGGTATATTTCGAGAAGATCCGTCTCTCACCGGATACACTGATTCGATTTCCAATTGGATAGAGATAGTTGACTCGACGATATCCGGATCTGTGTTCACTCTTAATGGAGGAACCGTGGTATGGAGAAGTATAAAGCAAAAGTGTGTTGTTTACTCTGCCATGGAAGATGAATATGTTGCAACTTGTGAAGCCACAAAAGAAGCTACATGGCTCAAGAAGTTCTCAACTGATCTGGAAGTTGTTCAGATATGGATGAGCCAATTAAGCTCTACTGTGACAACAGTGGAGCGGTGGATAATTCAAAGGAACCTAGAAGCCATAAGAGTGCGAAACATATAGAAAGGAAATATCACCTGATCAGAGACATTGTGGATAAAGGCAATGTAGCAGTTCTGAAGATCGAGTCAGAGGACAACCTTGCTGACCCGTTCACCAAGACATTGCCATTGAATGTTTTTGATCGGCACTTAGATGGATGCGGGATTAGAGACATGACACACCTACTTTAGGACAAATGGGAGATTGTTGGGAATAGTGTCCTAAAAGCATGAGATGTAAAAGGATATTTATTATTTATTTAATAAAAGAGTTTATTCATCATTTCATGTGCATGTATTTATGAATATTTTCTGAATATCAAATAAAATTCCTTGATTATTTATGTAACCTTAAACATGGTATATAAGTGTTTTATATGAGAGGATAATGTTTAAGGATAATAATCAAAAGTAATTATTCATAATCAATTTAATTAAAATTCAAAATCTTTAATTAAAACATTATTAATACATGTCATTCCCATTTAGAATGGAATGGTGTTATCCGCACTGTTAATATGGCGAGATATTGAATGAGTGTATTTCGATAATGAGATTATGTGGAACATGGGCCGCAGAACACAATCACAATTTCTAATAATTTTCGTTAAGCATAGAAATTCTAATTGAGTCTACCGATGGTCATATATAGGATGATCTTAATCCCGAGTTCTTAACAAACTCCTATTTATGGATTTATGTCTTTTGATTTACTCAAGTATGGATTTCGAGACCCTAAATCATATTCCTTGTATTTTGGAGACATAATGACATAAGTAGTGGGAATGTTATTATCGACATGGAATCCATTCCTTCTTAAGAAAAAACAGATAAATAATTCTCTTGAGTGTTGATTCGGTACTTGGATTAGTAAGAGCGCCCGGTTCATGAATGTGTTTTATGAATAACTATCCATTAGAGAATCAATGGTACTCAAGGATACAGATGTAATTAGAGAGGTTAACATATTCTACGACTCTAATTATGAATTATTTATGGAGGATTGATCTATATGTGATGACTATATCAAATGGACACTTCACAGTTTAGAAGTAATTAATGTCTATAATTGTGGCGACCAGCGCCCTCGTGCGTGGTCAATTCCTTATACTACTACTAATGGGCTAAGTTATAGCCTAACTCATTATTCGTTGTTAGACTCTTTGTTTCTTTAATTTACATTCATATGCGGGGTTTTTTTTTTCTTTACTTTAACCCTCCGGTTCTTAACATGTTATGTTGTTACACTAATAACATATCTTGCTATTACTTTAAGGATTCGGATATCAAACTAGTGCCCGAAAACTTGTCTTAACTTATTATAGTCCGTTGTTCTTTACTAAGACAATGGTTGTAATATCTTCTTCTTAGAACCGAACATACACACTAGTATTCTATATTACATTAATTTGCAATGAAAAAATTGTTTCTAAGGGAGCGTAGTAGAGACCACTCCCATGCACCCATGACATTTCCGCCACCCTTACCTCCGCATGTCCATTAAGCAAACCACTATATGTGGTCGCTTACCTTTGTTACGCACATGAGTAAACTAATGAGCTAACGCTTATTTGGCAAGTATAAACATGCGAGACATAATAAACTAATATAAATTACATTAAGAGTTATGATGCAAATATGCTCGTGTGAAACATGCTTTAAACTACTTTCTATCTTTACGTGGGTTTGGGCCCCCTCGCCTTTATCACGGTCTAGTCGGAATCTCTGCTCTTTGAGATTTTCCTCCTTGCGTAGGTCGGCGACACTGTCAGTCTTTTTAATTCTTGGTCATTTATTATTGTCGGGTCTAGTCGGAATCTCTACTTTGTGAGATTTCCCTCCCTTGCAGGTCGACGACCCGTTAGTCTTTTACTTTCTTTGGTCATTTTTTCTTCGTCTGGTCTAGTTAGAATCTCTACTCTGAGATTTTTCCTCCCTTGCGAGGCCGACGACTAAATCACTATTAATCGTGCATAAGGGTAACCATATGTCCTTTTTTTTTTTAAATCTAGAGCACTAAGCCCTCCAAACACGTATAATCACATGTAATCACATAGACTTAGGAACATAAGTAAATTCATAGTTCTAAGTCTAACTATAGCTTACTCGAGTCCAGACAAACATATAAGTCTATACTTACCGTTAATCCGCTAGGATTCCCGCTTGCTGGAATTTCTTTCTTGTTGCTTCGGCTCTCGGGCCAAAACCTGTTTCATTAAAATAGGTATTAACCACCTATTCCAAGCATCAAAATTTCTCATACTTGGATTCCTAAATCCAATTTCAACTCATTTTCGAACTTAACCCTCTAGGCCGAATTTTAGCTCGAGAGGCAAATTACACTTATTCGTGTATCTTGGTTTACGAATCTTAATCTATTCAATTCGAGCTTTAAAATCATTACTCATTCTCTAGAATCGAATTTCGAATTCAATGCTTACTAACTAGGGTTTTAGAAATTTTGGCAGAGTTTCACCTTGTTTTTCTAGTTTCCCGAGTTTTCAATAACTCGTTCTACTTCGATTTCGGTACTGTAGTCGATTCACATTCCTGAACACAATTTTCAACATAAAATGAACAACAACACTTTTTCTCCATTTCTAGGGTATTCCAGATTTTTTAGTGTTAATCCAAAAAAATTTGTTCAATCGTTTCCATACTTGCACGTTAAACTCCTATCAGAGTCCCCGACAAAACCTCAGTTTCGTTTTTCAGTTTTACAAATTTTTTCTGAGATGAGTTACAATTCATAAAAATGAAAAAGCAAGCAGTTTCTCATGAAAAATCCAAAATCTTACATTGAAAAGTTGAGATTCTCCACTAGAATCCCTCGGGTTATGTTTTACTGGGGATGAACGGAAGAAACTTGGTGAAAACGGGTGATTCCTTGATTTTCCCTTGATTTTTCTCTTTTTCTCTCTCTCTTTCTTCTTGGTCGGCCACTCTTTACAAAATAGAACAATTTGTATTCTAATGTGCTTCCGTAGGCCACTTTTAATGTAATAATGAATATTATAATATTATTTTTAATAATATCTAATATTACTTTCTAAAATTAAATTAAAGAAATCACTTTAATTCCTATAATTTAATTTTACTAATTCTAATTGAGTTTGACACTTAATTTAAGTGGTTCCGTGTTCCCCACATTTTTCTTGTCGAGACCAAACTTTTTGTTTTTCAAAACGAGTCTCTTTCCAGTCTTGATAATTTCACACCGGTAGAGGTTCTACATTGCTTTTCCGGATGCCGAGCACCCCAGGTCAAATTTCACATATTCAACCGACTTCTCTTGGGTATCTCAATAGTCAATTTCTTTTTTCGAAATTCTCATTTTAAATGATTCAGAATTGCCCAAAACGCTGCGTACCCTCGCAGACTGCTTTTTTTTTTTTTTTACAATTTCCGCTTTAACTAACTCGGGAAAATTTCATTTTCTAGAACTTTTGCCATTTTTCTTACTTCTAATATTTCTACTCTTTCTAACTGGTCATTTGGTCATTTACCAAATATTTTGGGCTTTTTCATAACTAAAATATACATGTTAAAATTTCTAACTTTTAACCGATATTTCACTATTCAAAACCGATATTGACTTAATTTTCTCTGTAAAAATATTCGTATTATCACTTTACACTTTTTGGGTGATTTTACCCCGTATATAAAGTTTCTACATAACACTTTCCGATTACATCAATATTTCTACTACTTTCTGTTACATTAGGGAAAAATTACGGTCAAATACCGGACTATCTGAATTTGACTTAAAATTTTCCCAATCATTACAATAATTTCGAGAGTGCAATTCCAAGTTTATAGTGGAGTAACTATTGGAATTAATATAATATAATATAATTAATTAATTAATTAAAGTGTTTAATTAATGATTAATTTTATTAGAGCTCAAAATTATAGGTCTATTAGTCCTTGCGTCGTTCTTCTAATTCTACCGGACACAAAAGGCAAAATGAGAATTTTTGAATTACGTAATTCTAAAATTAAATATTCAAAAAATAATTAATTGAGAATTAATTATTATTTATATAATGAGATTATTTAAATTTGAATTTGAACATATCTAGATTTATCCATTTAAACTTATTTGATAAGTTGTTCAATTTAGAATTCAAATTAATTTAAATTTGACTTAAATTTAATTTGAATCAATTAAAATTGATTTCTTTGGATAAAGGATGAAATCTCTTCCTTCCCTATTCGATATAGGCGCCACACACAAGGATAAAACCCTAGAGTGTGGCCGCCACCTTGGTGATAAGGGGAAGGATTTTTTTCCAAATTCAAAATTGGAAAAGGATTGGACATTTTGAAGTTTGATTCTTTAAATATGAGAAAGATAGAAAATTGTATATACAATTTTGAAACATAATTTCAGCCCTAATTCCAGAGGTGGCCGAATTTCTCATAGGGAAAAAGAGTGAAAAATATTTTTCTCCAAAAATTTCACATCGTGCATGCGTTGGTGTTTGTGGAAATTTGAGTGTTTAAGAAACCTGTTTTGTCTCACATATGCCCACACACACATCTACGTGGAATCAAGGAATTGACGTGGAAGACTTTGCTATTCTAAACACAAAGCTTGGAGCAAGGACTGTTCATGGTCAAAGAAATTCAAGTTATCATCCGAGTCGGCTACCAGGTATTTTTTCGGTTGATCCTTGAATGATGTAAATTAATGTGATTAATTTATTAGTGCATAAATTAATATAATCTATAGCGTATGTCAAAAGTTTTATGACAATTTTTGTCATTCACGATCTGTTGTTCCCACCACGCTTCTACCGCCGAATTCGATTTGGCAACCAACAGTTCGCAGGGCCGATAGGAAAGATGATGTAGGTTTATGTCGATGACATGCTAGTGAAGTGCAGGAAGACTGAGGACCACGTAGAGGACCTTGGGAGAATGTTCGGTGTCCTCAAAACATACAAAATGAAGCTAAACCCCCGCAAGTGTGCCTTTGGCGTCACCTCAGGGAAATTCTAGGGTTTCATGATGAGTAGTCGAGGAATCAAGGCCAATCCCGAAAAGATTCAGGCCCTCCTCGACATGGGATCACCAAGTAAGCACAAGGAGGTCCAAACGCTGACAGGCTGCGTGGCCGCACTTAACAGGTTTATCTCAAAATCTATGGACAAGTGCCTACCTTTCATTGACACCTTGAGGGGAAGCAAGCCATCCCTATGGATGGAGGAGTGCGAATAAACATTCCAACAACTGAAGGAGCACCTTGGGAAAACCCCTTTCTTGTCCAAACTTGTGACTGGAGAGGTGCTGAGCATTGACCTGGCGGTCTCAGAACACGCTGTTAGTTTAGTAGTGATCCGCGAGGAGAAAAAGGTGCAGTTTCTGGTGTATTACACTAGCAAGCGCCTCCTTGACGTGGAGACGAGGTATCCCCAGATCGAAAAGCTCGCCCTCGCACTGGTTGTGACAGCGAAGACGTTGCGACACTACTTCCATACCCATAGCATTCTTGTCTTGACCAACCACCCCCTCAGGCAGGTGGTACAAAAGCCCGATACCTTTGGTTGACTCCTTAAATGGTCCATAGAACTCAGCCAGTTCGACATCGATTACAAGCTGCAGACTGCCATCAAGGGCCAGGCAATGGCAGACTTTGTGGCAGAGTTCACGGGATTATCGAACGACATCGAGAAAACTAACGAGCCACCTCGATGGAAGCTCTATGTTGATGGGAGTTCAAATGACAATGGCAGTGGGGTAGGACTGGTGTTACACACACCTGAGCGACACAAGGTCACCTCGGCCATTAGGTTTGAATTCCCCACGTCTAATAACGAAGCAGAGTACGAGGCGCTGCTGGCTAGACTCCGGTTGGCGGAGCACTTAAACGCGAGGAACATAGACATCTTTAGTGATTCACAGCTAATCGTGAATCAAGTGAAGTGCCAGTACCAGACCCGGGATGAGAAGATGGCCACGTACCTAAAAAAGGTGAAAGAAGCCCTAGAGAAGTTTACGGCCCATGATATACAGCAAGTGCCAAGAGCAGAGAATAGCAACGCCGACGCGCTCTCCAAGTTGGCGACGTTGAGAGACTCTGAGCTAATGAACTTGGTTCCCGTAGAGGTCTTAAAAGCCCCCACCACGAAGAAGTGACCTGAGGTCACACCAGTGGATTTGCAGCCTAGCTGGATGGACCCGATCATCAGGTATTTGGTCGACGGCGAACTCCTTGAAGACAGGCAACAGGCTAAAAAGATGAAGTATCAAGCGGCAAGATACACGATGCACGACAATCTCCTCTATCGCAGGGGGCACTCGATGCCCTTGCTCAGGTGTCTCAGTGCAGAGGAGGTAAAGAAAGTACTATAAAAGGTGCACGATGGGATTTGTGGGAACCACGCAGGAGGACAGTCCTTACATTACAAAGTACTATGACAGAGGTATTACTGGCCAAGTCTTAAGAAGGATGTAGCCGAGTATGCGAAAAGGTGCGAGAGCTGCCTGAGGTACGGCCCTACCCCTCGACTACACTCAGGGGACCTTACATCCATAGTATCTCCCTGGCCGTTCGCTAAATGGGGAATTGACCTTATTGGTCCCCTGCACAAAACCCCAGGGGGGTACAAGTTCTCTATTGTCACCGTCGACTACTTTACGAAGTGGGTCGAGGCCGAGCCATTGACGACCATCTCCGAGGGAAAATGCACAAAGTTCATATGGAACAACATAGTGTGCAGGTTTGGTGTGCCGCACTCTCTCGTGTCTGACAACGGGAAGCAGTTTAACAACGACAACACCAGCCAGTTTTGCGAGCTACTAGGGATCCATAAAATTTTTCCTCACATTATATACCCCCAGTCCAACGGGTAGGTCGAGGCGGTCAATAAGATAATCAAAATCACACTCAAGCGGCGCCTCGATGCTAACAAAGGGAAATGGGGTGATGAGTTACCGAAAGTCTTTGTGGGCCCCTCTTGAACAACGAGTAGAACTATTACGGGGGAAACCCCATCCTCTGACCGCTACTGTAGAAGTCTAGAAATCAGGTGGCAGATAGGAAGGATCAGCTACCCTCACACCGATCGAGGATAGAAGCTGGCTTCCTCCTTGGGAATAGGGAACACGTAGTCACATGTAAAGGCCTATAAATAGAGCCAAGAAAACCCAGAAGAGGGTTAGACACCATTTCATTATCAGGAGAAAAACTTGTAAGTGCCCGAAAAATTAGTGCAAACACAAGTGGATTAGGCGAAGAATTATTGCCGAACCACTATAAAATTATTGTCTCATTTACATGACTTTCCCTTAGTGCAACCGTGAGTGTTTTTGGAGAGGTAATTACGAGTTGTCAGAAAAACACCATCAACCATGTAGCTCTATATGATGTTTGTCCCAGTGATTGAGGGGGAGGTGGCAACACACCATGGGTTTGTGGGGCTTGTAACATTTCTGGGTGAGTAGAGCCATGTGAAGGATGGGGTCTATGATGCACAGTTTGGGCTCCCAAGTGTACTAAAGGAGGTGGGTGTTTGTAAGATTTACTTGCATTTGGTGCCCGAAGAGGAGGAATTTACGTAGGAGGCGACCAGGGTGCACAAATGGGGGAAGGGGAGGAAGACCATGCTGGTATAAGTGAGGACCTGGCTAATTTATCAGGGGTGGTACAGCAGGCGTAGCCTACTGAATTAGAGGAGGGGGTCGGGCCTGAGGCCCTTGTTAGAATTGGAGGTTCGGAGGAGGAGGAACTGGTTGGTGCAGTTGGTATGCAGGCACTCTAGGCGCCTGAGGACCATAACCTTGACCATGCATTGAAGATGGTAAAACTTTATAAACACTTCCTAATGCTAGGTTTTTAGCCTTATTAGCCCAATTCTCTCAGGTTTGGTCTTCAACTTAAGCTTCCACGGAATTCACGGAATTCCTATGAAAGAGTTTAGAATTTCGCAAGTTTATACACCTCTACAATTTTTTTCTCTCATTCATTTTTTTTCTCTCAGGTTTATTTAAGATGAGTGTGGTAGAAATGCGTATGTTAAGATGGACGAGTGGCCATACGAGAATGGATCGCATAAGCAATGAAGTTATTCGTAGTAAAGTGGATGTAACACCAATAGAAGATAAGGTGCGTGAAGGCCTCTTGAGGTGGTACGGGCATATCCAACGTAGACCATTAGAATACCAGTTTGTGCTTGGGAAGACATTCTTATACCTAATACTATGAGAGGGAGGGGTAGACAAAGAATTACGTGGACCAAAATCATTAGGAAAGACATTCTAGATTTACGCATTCAGAAAAGTTTAATTTTGAACAGTGTTGTGTGAAAAAGTGAAATCTATATAGCTGACCCTAATTAAGTTGGGCTTAAGGCTTGTCGTTGTTATTGTTCATTTGACATTAATAGAAGAAAACTATGCTTCAAATAAAGAACGTCCAATAAATATGTGCAAAAACTCCATCTTGACAACACAAAATAGTGGCCTAGACTAAAAAAAATATTGATAAATATCAACAAGTGAACACAGTTAGGTACAATCAACTACACTGCAATTAGAAAACTTTTCAAATGTTATTTAAACGATCAAACAATCTTTAACGAAACAAAAAGCAATAACAACAAAAAAAGAAATGTAAAACGAAATTTCATTATGCATACATATTATACACACACGCACGCACGCACACACACACACACACAAACTAAAATCGACCCTTAGCGCTCACACGGTACGAGAACCAGTTTCCAAAACTAAAAATTTGCAAACTTTATCATTCAATTCCGTACCAAAATCTAACAACAGGTGAAGGAATTAACAATGCCCATTCAATGAAAAAGATATAAACTAGAAGAAGAATCAACAGAATCAAAGTCTACTACGTCACAGTAAGTTCAAATCCCCATTTCCCTCCCCCAGTCACAGTTATTTTCCCGGCAACCAAGCAGCCGAAATTCATTAGACAGTACAAAAGCTAAATCACCACGAAATCCGCGAAACTTACCAAAATGGAAGAATGAATTTGAAGTCGCAGAATTTGAGAAGCTGAGAGTAAACCCTACTGAAAATGGGAATTTGAGTTTTATTTAGGCTTTTTTTCTTCTAATTATCCTAGAAAGAAAGAGTGAAAAAAAAAGAAGCTTGATAAACCCAAAGAAAAAGAAGAAAGTGGTTTTTTTTTTTTTGATAGAACTGGTCGTTCCTGTCTTTTTGGTACTGTAATGTGAGTTTTGGCTCGTTCTGGGTTCTGAAGGTTCTAACTCAGCGTTGAAGTGAAGAAAGAGTTTTTATTTTATTTTAGAATTTTTCTTTTTTTCTTCTCTGTTATCTTTATAATGGATCGAACCCGCCACGGCCAAAAACAAACCTCAAGTTAATGCTTCAAGTTAATCTAGAGTCCGTTTAATTTGTTGATTTAAAACTTTAATTTAAGTTGAAATATGACTTTATGTGAAATCTTTACTATACTAAAAAAGTTAAATGTGATTATTTCTGAGAGCTTTTTACTGTAACAAAACTCAAATTTTAAACTCGAATCGGTGAAATTAACAGAACTCTAATTATGTTATTTAATTTAGCAGATCGATAATGACCGCTAGGTAAAACAATTAATAAGAGAAAGTCTTATCCATTGTTAAAAAACCTAATTAACACATTAATAGTAAAAAACACTAGAATTTGAGATATGAAACATGTGGAGAAAAAAACTATAATACCCTGAGTTTGTTTCTGTCATAGATATTGTAACACCCTGAAAAACTAAATAAGATTAATTAAGATAATTGAAATTTATTAGTGTACCTAATCCATATTACTTAATTATTTATTATTTAATAAATATTTCTAACAAGTGAATTTAAATAATTTTAAGGTATTTAAATATTCTTAGTATTTACATTTTTACCCAGGAATGTGTATGGGTACATTTCTGGACTGTCTTTTAAATTTTGTGACACCTATTTTTTATTTTATTTTATTTTTCCTTTTTCTCTCCTTTTCCTTTTCCTTTATTTTTCCTCGTGTGCATTCTCTCTCTCTCCATTTCTCTCTCTCTCTCTCTCTCTCTCTCCCATTCAAATCTTCACAAAAATCAACCAGATTTCGAACCAAAGGAAAATTTCAAGAAGTTTTCAATGCCAAGAGAAGGATTCAAAGTAAGATTTCTGAAAACCTTCTCTTGAAACCCGAATTTTTTAGATTTAAAAACTATTTTGGTTCGAAATGGATTTTGATTAAAACCAAGGTAAAATTTGGGGATCTTAGGTTCTTTGGACTTGATTTAGTACCTAGAACCCAGATTCAGGTGTTGTCCCTCGAGATATTTCGATTTGGGACTGAATTTGCAGGTTTTTAGATTGATTTGGTGAGTTCCCTCACCCTATTGATTTCACTGGCCGACTTATCCGGTCGACTGAATCGCATGGCAATAGGTCGAAAAGTGCGGTCGACCAGACCGGTTGACCTGTGCAATCAACCGGAGTGCACACCACCAGTCAATCGGTGGTGTTGCATTGCTCTGTCACCGGTCGACCGGTGTACATGTGGTTTGACCCTGTTTTGCCTGAAAATGCTGTTTTGACCTCTGTTTTCAAGGAGAACACAAATTAGCTACATTTGGGGACTTGAGATGGATGGATTAGCATTTTTAATCCATGTTTTGAGATTGAAAAACCCTTGGAATGATGATTTGAAACATCAAAATTGACTAGGGCATACTAATAGGAAATCGTGGGTTGTGGTTGAGATTGAATTTCTTTAGGAATGATGATTAAATCCTAAAGTGTGTTTTGTATTAGTGCTAGCTGAGGACTCGGATTGAAAGGTTTTGAGGAAGCAAAAGCTGGAATAGAGCCACACTAGTTACATGTTTGTTATTAACAAGTAGGATTTTTCCCCTTTTCCGTGCCAGCCTAATTTCCAAAAAGAGTTTTGGCCTTGCAATGTTTTAAAAGAAAGGGGCTTGTTTGCGAAAGAAAAATATTTGAAAACCGTGGCTTGTTGTAGTTCACGGAATCCATGGCTTGTTGTAGTTCATGGAACCCATGGCTTGTTGTAGTTCATGGGACCCACGGCTTGTGTACTTCGTGGGATTATAATAATGATTTCAGAAAGTTTAATGAATCATTTCTTAAGAAAAGAGATCTTACGAAGTGGTAAAAATTTGCTCATGGCCTAGATAGGATGTGGAGAGCGCATCCTTGGGGACAGAACCCGAAACCCGGTCTGGGGAGGCTTGTGCACGTGGTTCTATAAGTAATTTGTATTAATTACTTGTTGATGCCTGTAATACGGATATTTTCAATTATATTTCCTTTGAGAAAAAGGATGTGAGGTTCTGGCTGTTGTGTCAGAACTGAATGTCTTATTTATTTACTTATTCATTTATTTATTTACCCACTTATTTATTTATTCATTTATTTATAATGTTTTTTTCAAAATTATATCCTACTGGGCCTTTCGCTCACGTTTCATCTATTTTATAAATATTAAACCCCTCCTAGGAGATTCTAGGAGCGGTGCGGGGTAGCTGGATCATTGCTACCGGTTGATCAAGTGAGGATTGTGTTCATCCTCTTGGATTTATGTAAGCATTGTAAATTCTATAAACTCTGACTTTTAGATTTCTAGATTGTGGTTGTCACGCCCCACAGCAGGGGTCGGTGACATGGAGCTCGATAGGGATTGAACGCGTGATAATAAAATAAATTTTCCAACAAGCTCCGCACTTTAACTTGATTAAAATATAAATTTCAAACTCATGAGCCTTTGACAACACACAGGGCTCCACCCACATGACATACAGTATTGTACATACATGAACAATGTAAACAACATTACAGACATCGACCACAGTCTAGAAATCTAAATATTCAGACTTTACAGAAGTTACACTTCCTTATAATTATATATATCAAGAGGATGAACACAATCCTCACTTATTCAATAAGTAGCAAATAATCCAGCTACTCCTCACTGCTCCTAGAGTCTCCTGGGAGGGTTTTAATATTCATAAAATAATAAAATGTGAGCGAAAGGCCCAGTAGGATATAATTTGAAATAAACGTTGTAAATAAATGAATAAGTAGATAAGTAAGTTAATAAAATGAGACATTTAGTTCCAACACAACAGCTGGAACCTCACATCCTTTTTCTCAAAGGAAATATAACTAAAAGTCACTATATTACAGACATCAGCAAGTAATTAATACAAATTACTTACACAACCATGTGCACAAGCCTACCCGGACTGAGTTTCAGGTTCTGTCCCCGAGGATGCACTCTCCACATCCTATCTAGGCCATCAGCAATATTTCTACCGGTTCGCAAGATCTCTTTCCTTCAGAAATCATTCATTAAACTTTATGAAAACTTTAATATAATCCCATGAACTACACAAGTTGTGGGCCCCATGAACTACAATAAGCCATGGATTCCATGAACTACAAGAAGCCATGGATTTCGCGAACTACAACTAGCCAGGGTTTTCAAATATTTTTCTTTGTAATCAAGCCCCTTCCTTTAAAACATTTGCAAGGCCAAAACTCTTTTAAAATCATGCTCACAGAGAAAAGAGATATGAATCCTACCTCACAAATACGAAACCTGTGGCTAGCATTGCTCTATTCTGGCTTTCGCTTCCTCAAAGCCTTTCAATCCGAGCCCTTAGCTAGCAATCACACAAAACAACACTTTAGGATCAAACTCTCATTCCTAAAGTGACTCAATCTCAATTATATACCAAGATTTCCTATTAGTGTGCCGTAATCAAATTTCATGTTTCAAATCATCATTCTAAGGGTTTTCAATCTCAAAACAAGGATTAAAGATGCTAATCCATTTATCTCAAGTCCCCAAATGAAGCTAATTTGGGTTATCTTAAAAAACAGAGGTCAAAACAACATTTTCAGGTAAAACACGGTCAACCGATGACAGAGCAGTGCAACACCACCGGTCGACCGGTGGTGTGCACACCGGTTGACCGCATAGGTCGACCGCATTGGTCGACCTGTTGCCATGTGATCCGATCGACCGAAGTGGTCGACCGGTGAAATCAACAGGGCGAGGGAACTCACCAAAACCAGTCCAAAAACCTACAAATTCATTCCCAAATTGACATATCTCAAAGGAAAACCACTAGATTCGGGTTCTAGGTACTAAATCAAGTCCAAAGAACCCAAGATCTCCAATTTCTACCATGATTTTACTTAAAAATCCATGAAAATCCACTTGAACCAAAAATGGGTTTTCAAATCCTAAAATCCAAGATTCAAGATAGGGTTTTTCAAAAATCTTACCTCAAATCCTCTTCTTGACGTTGAAAATTTCTTTAAATCCTTCTTTGGTTCAAGATCCGGTTGATTTGAGACTAAAATGGAAGAGAGAGAGAGAGACAAGAGAGAGAGAGAGAGAGAGAGAGAGAGAGAGAGAGAGAGAGAGAGAGAAAATGAGAGTGGGAGTGAGAGAGAGAATGCACAGGAGGAGAGAGAAAAGGAAAGAAAGAGAGAAGGAAAAGAAAGGAAAAGGAAAAAGAAAAGACAAGGCATGTGTACAATATTTTAAAAATGGTAGTCTAGAAATGTGCCCATACACATTTCTGGTTAAAATTGTAAATACTGGGAATATTTAAATACCATAAAATTATTTAAATTTTCTTTTCAGAAATATTTATTAATTAATAACCAATTAATTAATCCAGATTATGCACACTAATAAATCTCAATTACCTTAATTAATCCAATTTGATTCTTCGGGGTATTACATCTCCACCCCCCTTAAGGAAATTTCGTCCTTTAAATTAGGACTCACCTCAAAATGCAAACAGATGTGGATATTGCTCCTGCATCATCGTTTCAAGCTCCAATGTCGCTTCCTTGACTCCATGGTGCTGCCACAATACTTTTACTAATGGAATCTCACGATGATGCAGACTTATCTGTAACAACCCCTCACGGACCATCACAGTTATCTTAACTGTGAAACATGTACCTCTTAAGGAATACGGAAAATCGTTAACCTTGAAACACTTTACTTTGAATGACTTAAAGAAAAGCATAGATTTTTTTAAACATATTATCTTTAAAATTTTTGAACTTCCTCAAAGAAAAATAAAATAACCTTCGGTTCAACTTAGTTATTAAAATCTATAAAGTCTAAAATATTCTTCAAATCAAAACCACCATAAACCAAAGTTCCAAAACAATAAAAGTAAAAACTAAAAACTTTGTTTAACATTAAACACTTTCATCCCATGATCGTTTCTCCCGTTTTCCTATCACGCATAGCTCGAATGCGCTCCAATATTCTCTATGGCTATATCTTATCCTTTAGATTGTCTGCAACATGAAATAACTTATATAAGCAAGGGCTTAGTGAGACGCTTAATTCTTACAAATTTAAATGAACAGTTTTATTCATCAACAATAAACATCATCATGAGAATAATTATTTTTTTGAACATGTTTAAACTTTAAAATCCATCATATATTGGGCCCGACGTTGTACATCATAGTGCAATAGCCACAGAAAGCATGGTGTAGCAAATCCCATACCAAGCGTGGTAATAAGACCGCTCACCGGTCACCATCAAGGGTGTACAATGCCATTTAAAAACATAAAAATACATATATACATTTTTCTTCAAACGTCATCATATGAAATATTAAAGGTGTCATAACATCATCATAAACATCAAAATCATATACTTCTCAATTCTTTAATTCATGTTGCAAGTGAGAGTGTATTTACATGAGCGCCTTACTTAACATTTTTAAATTTTACAATGATGACACAACGAATGAGGTCCTCGGGTGCCGCCTCTAGAACCGTTCATGCCATAAATAATAAATAAGTTTACTAAAAAGTCTTAACATCTCATCAAATACATTAATCACGTTAGAACAACATTTAATATACCATTTTCACCATTCATTAACATCAAGACATAAAAACCCACTGATTACACAAAACCACAAAACTTAATAAAAACTGGCAGCCTGACCTTTACTCCTTTAAAAACTCATAAGAATTCACATAGAACTCTAAATGACCTGAAACTAATTTTAAATTAAAGTAGACATCTAGAGATTTTCAACAGTATCTAAGTTGCTAAAAATGGAGTTTGTTTGCCTGCTTAAACACTGTTTCAAACTCAGATCATAATAGCTGAAAAATTCCAGCACAGTAACCTCCGAAAATACCAAAATAAATTCATTAAAGATAAAATCAATTCCAACCATATGTATACTTTAACCAGCCCTGAAACATGTTCCTAAAACATTCAAATTACACATTCTATAAAAATTCGCATGGCAAAGCGAACTAGAAACAATAATATGACCATCAAAATTCACATATCTTACAACTCAAATCCAAAAACAATATGCTAACTCATGTTTCTATGAAACCACAATTTATAACATAAAAAGGAAACACAAATATAAGAAAATAACATAATTCCTAACATGCCTCTCTATAATTTATCAAATTATGAAGGCACCAAAACACCCAAAACAATAACCGGATCATGCATTCCAATCCAAAATAAACACCTGCAGCCATGGACATTAAACATCACCTAAATACATATATCCTCCCTCAATCATCAACCGATAATTATCCTTCATCATTCTCTCAAACCATTATAATCAAACCCAAAGTAAAATCATCCAAACTCTCATAGACATACAAACTAAACAACAAGAAAGAATCATACCTGGACAGTCTTTATTTTGCCTCTAATGATTGAAGAATCCAAAAAGAATCAAGAGGTGAGGTTTGTGGCTGCTGTTGGAGGCTTTCTCTGATTTTTTTCTTTTTCTTTTGAGCGTGAGAAATAAGGAGGAAGAGAAGGGGAAATGAATGGCTCTTTAATATGTAAAAAAAATTAATGTGATTGATTTAGGATTGATTAAGGTTTAATCCTATGATTAAATGACCCCTTAACAGCTGAGGGTGGCTGTCATTAGGGTGTAAATTCATGTGGAAGTGGAATAGAAGAGTTAGGTCAACTTCTAGAATTTCCATTCTTGTTTGCGTGTAGTAACCTGGTCTGAGACTGCTGGGTATCCTGATGGTATACTAGCCACATCTTCTTACTCCGATGTCCGATTTGCGCAAATGAGAAGGCGTTGAAAAGCCTATGAAAGCTCTACAACTTTGTATAGACTATGGAATAATTTTAGAATTTTAAAGGTCCAAAATAGAGCTGAAAATTAACATCATGGAAATGGTTCTTTCGTCTAAAAAGAAAAATCAAGGAAAAACTTAGAATTTTCCTAAGACACTTAATTCCATGCATTATAAAATGAAGTACATCATATCATGAACATATATTCATATTTCAAATCATTTAAAAAATTGAACATAGATATATATATGTATATATACATATAATTTCTATAACATGGCATGAACTTGTTCTTAGCACCTCAAGTCCTCGTCGTGTTCACCTGTAAAATATAACTTAATGTAATGTTAGAATTAACTATATATAAGACCATAACACTAGTCAAGTTAACTCCTAACATCTACTTCTAAGAATTTTATCGGTTTAGAAAAATAGGTGTTACACTTTATCTTCCGATCAAGAATCTGAATTGGTGCCTCCCCGTATGTCATGTCATACTTTATCGGAACGTCATTCCATTGTACCATGACTTCCAGGTTGACATTTTGGAAGCATGGAGAAATGGAACACGTCATGCATGTGAGATAACTCAGGCGGTAAAGCCTAACGATATGCCACAACTCCGATTCATTGCACAATCAGAAATGGTCCTACGTACCTCGGTGCAAGTTTTCCTTTCACACCAAACCAAACAACTCCTTTACGTGGGAAAACCCTCAACAAGACAAAGTCGCCTTCCTAGAACTCCAAAGGTCTACACCTTCTGTCTGCATAACTCTTCTAACGACTTTGAGCTGTCAACAGTCATTATCAAATCACAGTTGTATTCTCATTATTCTCTTGAATAACCTCCGGTCTAGTACTCAGTCGATCCTCTGGTTCCAACCAACAAATAGGTGACCTATAAGGATGACCATAAAGAGCTTCAAACGGTGCCATACCGATACTGGCCTGATAGCTGTTGTTGTAAGAAAACTTAGCAAGGTGCAGGTTCTTCTTTCAGTTTCCACCAAATTCTAGAATACAAGCATGAAGCATATCCTCCAGAATCTGAATAACTCTTTCAGACTGCCCATGGCTTCCTGGAAACTTCTCCAATACCTTGCATTAAAATGAGTGTCGCGATCAGACATAATAGACAATGGCACGCCATGAAGTCTCACGATGTGCTCCAGGTACAATTCTGCCAGAATCTTTCAAGAATATGTCACATGGAATGGTATGAAGTGTGTGCGACTTCATCAACCTATCAACCACCACCCAGATGGCATCATGCTTTTGCTCGGTTCTCAGTAGCCCCATAAAAAAATCCATGGTAATGTGTTTCCATTTCCATCCAAGAATAGGTAGAGGTTGCAACTCTCTAGCAGGCTTCTTATGCTCAGCTTTGATCTAAAGGCAAGTCACACATTTTGAGACATACTCACGAACATCTTTCTTCATGCCTTTCCACTAGTATTGCCTCTTGAGGTCTTGATACATTTTTGTGCTTCCTGGATGAATAACATACTCGTGACTTATGAGCCTCAAGCAGAATCATCTTCTTAATTTCATCCACCTTAGGAACAACAAGGTGGTTGCAGAAGAAATACAATGTTCCATCCTCTCGGATTCTCCAATCCTCGAGTTGTTCTCCATTCTGGATTCAAATCCAGATCCCTTAGATATGTGGATCCTGCCATTGATTCTGCATAACTTGTTGTACAATATTTGGTGTAGAGACCAGATTATACACTATAGCCTAGTTATAATCCTCGTAGTATTGAAGATTATAGTTGCTTACCACTTCAGTTCTTTTCTAATCCTCCAAAACTAATGACCCCAAAGATCCTGAGGTCTTCTTACTAAGGGCATCAGCCACCATAGTAGCTTTCCCTGGATGATATTGTAGCATGAAATCATAGTCTTCTATGTACTCCACCCATCTTCTTTGCCTAAGATTCAAGTCTTTTTGAGTAAACAAGTACTTTAGACTTTTATGGTCAGAGAAGGCCTGAAACTTTGCTCCATAAAGATAACATTTCCATATCTTCAGAGCAAAAATCACCGCTGCTATAGCCAAATCATGAGTGAGGTAATTTTGTTCATGTGGCTTCAGTTGTCGGGATGCGTAAGACACAACGCGTCCACTTTGCATCAACGCGCCCACTCCTCGACGCATCAGAATACACCTCATATGGTTCCTCACTTTCAGGATTAGTTAGGACTGGTGCACTTGTCAGCCTAACCTTTAATTCTTGAAAAGCATATTCGCACTCAGTGTCCTATTCGAATCTGACTTCTTTCTTAGTCAATCGAGTCATCAGTGCAGCAATGCTCGAGAAACTTTTTATGAAACGCCGATAGTATCCTGTAAGTCTAAGGAAACTTTAGATCTCTGCCACATTCTTTGGCCTTTCCCACTGTAAGACAGTCTCGATCTTGGAAGGATCTAGAAAAATTCCTTGTCCTAATATCACATGCCCAAGGAACTTCACCTCTGTCAGCCAGAAGTCATACTTCTCATTCTTTGCATACAACTGGTGTTCACGAAGAGTCTGAAGAACAATTCTCAAATGCTAGTCATGTTCTTCCTAAGTCTTTAGGTACTCCAGAATGTCATCAATAAAGATGATCATGAATTGATCCAAGTACGGCCTGAAAACATGGTTCATTAAATCTATGAATGCAGCCGAGGCATTCATCAGTCCAAAAGGCATTACAAGAAACTCAAAGTCCCCATACCGAGTTCTAAAGGCAGTCTTCAGGATGTCGTCCTCCTTGATTTTCAACTGATGGTACCCATAACTCAAGTCAATCTTAGAGTAATACTGTGATCCACCCAACTGATCAAATAACTCATCGATCCTCAGCAGTGGGTATTCATTCTTCACAGTTACCCTATTCAATTAACAATAGTTAATGCACAACCGGAGGGATCTATCGTGCTTCTTCACAAATAGAACTGATGCACCCCAAAGGGAAGTATTATTCCTTATATACCCCTTTTCGGCTAGCTCCTTAAGCTACTTTCTTAATTCTCTCATTTTGTAAGGTGCCATCTGGTATGGAAGAATAGAGATAGGTGTCATTCCCAAAACCAAATTAATTCAAAATTCAATCTCCTGATCTAGTGGTAAACCAGGTAACTCATCAGGAAACATCCGTCAACTCATCCGCTACACAAATTTCTACATTGTCTCTAATTACCTCGGGTTCACCTTCTAAAGCAAGAAGGCAAGAAAAGCAAGCTAGATTCCTATGTCCCCTAACATTGTACCTCAAAAGTCATTCTCCTGGGACTAGGTTCATATCTGCCTGATAAGATATCACTGCTCCAGACTTAGTCATCAAATCACTCTCCTACAGTAGCAATCAACAATTGCACCATATTTTCACAACCAATCCATTTCGAGTACCACATCAAACAGACTCATCGGAAGAATTATCAAGTCAACTCTCAACCGCTCACCCCCAATCGTGATTTCACACGATCTACACATACTCAACACCTCCACACATCCCAATGGAGAGTTCAACGCCATCAGGACTTCCAAGTTCTCAAATTTAAGTTTTAGCATTTGAACAAAAGAGCTTGATATGAAAGAGTGTGTAGAACCACTATTAAACAATACATGTGCTAAAGGGTGAGAAATCAGAATCATACCCTTAACCACCATGTTGCTGGCCTGACCTCTAGAACTGCCTCCTATCAGGGTATATGCTTGTCCCTGCACTTTCCCCATTCCTTTATCACCAACATTAGGTTGTTGGGTTCCTAGCCTATACTATTATGGCAGAGGTATCTGTACCGGTCCCTAGTGCCTAAGGCTGAAACTGTGGATATTGAGGCGGTCGGTAGGTTGGCACATGAGGGGCATTGTCATTTGCACCTGTGGTTGATATGGTGGCACAAACTGTGGTGGCCTTTCTTGACTGTAGGAAGCATCACTTTGGGCCTGTTGAGTCAACGACTGATTAGGACAATTCCACTTAATATGGGCCACCTGCCAACAATAATGGCTATTGGGCCTATAGAGACCACTCCTGTCACTTCCTGACGAAATGCTACCACCACTAATCATTTTTGCACTAGTCTGCCCCTGATTGCGGTTTCTTCTACCGCTTTGCTATGGCCCACCTGAAGCAAAAGGTCCACCAGAAGCAGAAACTCGACCAGCTGCTTCTTTACTTTGATGATAAGCTAGGTTATCCTGCTACACTTGTAGCAAAAGCTACCAAATCCCAAAAATTCTAGATTCTCAAAGCCACCAAGGGTCTCCTCACAGAGTTCTTAAGACCCTTTTAAATATCAGGCATTTGAGGTGTTCAAACTCCACCAAAGATGGCACAAACGGAGATAAGTCATTGAACTTAGCTTCATAATCCCTCACTTTCATATCGCCCTAGAGTAAGGACATAAACTCCATGGCCTTTTCATTCCTATAGCTTTAAGGGAAGTACTACTCATTGAAGATAGTCTCAAATTGTTCCCAGGTCAATCCCGTAACATCTAACCTTCTCCTGGCCTGTTTCCACCAAGTGCTCGTTTGGCCTTCCATCTTATACACCGCAAATACAACCCAATATTCATGTGGCACTCCCATAATATTCAAATGCTTAACTATGATGTGAAACTAGAACTCTGCCTCCCGGGGTCCTCCCTCACTATTGAACGTGGGGATTGGTGCACGTCTAAATTTCTAAAAGTAACTCTGCTTCCTATCCTAAACTAGCTGGTCATTTTTAGCTCTAGTGGCCATGCCTTGAAAGGTAGCATACATGGCATCCAAGTACTCTTAGTTCTATCGTGCGAGTTGATTAACAGATCTCTGACGCGGCGGCATCTCTTCAACTGAAATAAAACTAGACTGTTTAGTGGATTATAGATCTCACATATGTATGTACAATCCTGGGGTTTCTTAACCTAGTGCTATGATACCACTCTGTCATGCCCCCCAAATAGGGTTGGGTGATGTGGAGCTCGATTAGGGGTTAAACCCGTGATAATAAAGAAAATTCCAAACGAGGCCCACACTAGATTAAAATATAAATTTGCAAGACTTGTGCCTCTGAAAAAACACAGAGCTCCACCCATAGGACATATAGTATTGTGCATACATGAACATGTAAATAATCATTACAAACATCAACCACAGTCTAGAAATCCAAATATAAGAGTTTACAAAAGTTACACTTCCTTACATTTATCCAAGAGGATGAGCACAATCCTCAATTGATCAATCAGTAGCAAATACCTAGCTACTCCACACTGCTCCTAGAGTCTTCTGGGAGGGGTTAATATTCATAAAACAGTAAAACGTGAGTGAAAGACCTAGTAGGATATAATTATGAATAAATAAATGAATAAATAAATAAGCAAGTGAATAAGTAAATGGATAAGTAAGTAAAATTAGACATTCAGTTTCAACACAACAACTGGAACCTCACATCCTTTTTGTCAAAGGAAATACATCAAAAAATATCCGTATTACAGGCATCAGCAAGTAATAAATACAAATTACTTACAAAACCACGTGCACAAGCCTCCCCGGGCCGGGTTTTAGGTTTTGCCCCTAAGGATGCGCTCTCCACATCCTATCTAGGCCATCAGTAAATCTTACCAGTTCGCAAGATCTCTTTTCTTAAGAAATCATTCATTAAACTTTCTGAAATCATTATAAAAATCCCACGAACTACACAAGTCGTAAGCCCATAAACTACAACAATCCATGGGTTCCATGAACAACAAAAAGCCATGGTTTTTTAAATAATTTTTCTTTCACAAACAAGCCTCTTTCTTTAAAACATTTACAAGGCTAAAATTCTTTTGAAATCAAGCTCACAAGGAAAATGGAATAGAAATCCTAACTCAAAATATCAAACCTATGTCTAGCATGGCTCTAGTATAGCTTTAACTTCTTTCAAGCCTTTCAATCTAAGTCCTCAGCTAGCACTGATACAAAACAACACTTTAGGATCCAATTCTCATTCCTAAAGTAATTTAATCTCCACGATTTCCAATTAGCGTGCCCTAATCAATTTTCATGTTTCCAATCAGGATTCCAACAGTTTTCAATATCAAAACATGGATTAAAGATGCTAATCCATCTATCTCAAGTCCCAAAATGAAGCTTATTTGGGTTCTCCTCGAAAACAGAGGTCAGAATAGCCTTTTTAGGCAAAAGAGGGTCAAACCTTGTGTACACCAGTCGACCGGTAACAGAGCAGTGCAACACCACCGGTCAACCAGTGGTGTGTACTGTGATCAACCGTACAAGTTGACTAGTTCAGTCGATCGCACAGGTTGACCGGTTGCCATGCGATCCGGTCGACCGGGTAGGTCGACCAGTGAGATCAGTTGGGTGAGGAAGCTCAACAAAACTAGTCCAAAAACTGATAAATCAAGTGTCAAATCAAGACATTTCAAGGGAACACCACTAGATCTGGGTTCTAGGTACTAAATCAAGTCCAAAGAACCCAAGATCTCTAATATCTACCATGATTTTACTCAAAAATCCATGAAAATCCGTTTGAACCAAAAATGGGTTTTCAAATCTGAAAATCGAAGATTGAAGAAGGAGTTTTTCAGAAATCTTTCCTCAAATCCTTGTCTTGACACTGAAAACTTTTTTAAATCCTTCTATGGTTCAAGATCCGTTCATTTTGGGACAAAAACGGAATAGAGAGAGAAAGAGACAAACAAGAGAGAGAGAGAGAGAGAGAGAGAGAGAGAGAGAGAGAGAGAGAGAGAGAGAGAGAGAGAGAGAGAGAGAGAGAGAGAGAGAGAGATAGAGAGAGAATGACAGTGAAGAGAGAGAGAATGCACGGAAGAGGAAAGGAAAAAGAAAAAGGGAAAAATGAAAAGAAAGGAAAAAGAAAAAGAAAAAGAAAAAGAAAGGACATGTGTCACAAAATTAGAAGACAGTCTAGAAATGTGCCCATACACACTTCTGGGTAAAAATCTAAATACTAAGAATATTTAAATACCTTGGAATTATTTAAATTTACTCGTCAGAAACATTTACTAATTAATAACCAATTAATTAATCTAGATTAGGCACACTAATAAATCTCAATTACCTTAATTAATCTCATTTAGTTCTTCGAGGTGTTACAAGCACCATGGAGTTGAGGAAGCGACATGGGAGCTTGAAATGATGATGTAGGAGTAGTATCCGCATCGGTTTACACTTTGAAGTGAGCCTTAATTTCAGGGATGAAATTTTCTTAAGGGGGTGGAGTTGTAACACCCTGAAGAATTAAATGAGATTAGTTAAGGTAATTGAGATTTATTAGTGTGCCTAATCTGGATTAATTAATTGATTATTAATTGCTAAATGTTTTCGATGAGTAAATTTAAATAATTCTAAGGTATTTAAATATTCTCAATATTTACATTTTTACCCAAAAGTGTGCATGGACACGTTTTTGGACTGACTTTTAATTTTGTGACACATGTCCTTTCTTTTTCTTTTTCTTTTCCTTTTTTCCTTTCATTTCCTTTTTCCTTTTTCTTTCCTCTCCTGTGCATTCTCTCTCTCTCTCTCTCTTCTCTCTCTCTCTCTCTCTCTCTCTCTCTCTCTCTCTCTCTCTCTCTCTCTCTCTCTCTCTCTCTCTCTCTCTCTCTCTCTCTCTCTCTCTCCGTTTTTGTCTCAAAATGATAGGATTTTGAACCAGAGAAGGATTGAAAGAGGCTTTCAACATCAAGAAAAGGATTTGAGGTAAGATTTCTGAAAAATCCTCTCTTTAATCTTGGATTTTCGGATTTGAAAACCCATTTTTGGTTTAAACAGATTTTCATGGATTTTTGAGTAAAATCGTGGTAGAAGTCAGAAGATCTTGGGTTCTTTAGAACCCGGATCTAGTGGTTTGTCATTGAAATGTTTCGATTTGGAACTAGATTTGCAAGTTTTCAGACTGATTCATGGGACCCATGGCTTGTTGTAGTTCATGGGATTATAATAAACAATTGTAGAAAGTTTAATGAATGATTTCTTAAGATAAGAGATCTTGCGAACCGGTAAACTAGCTGATGGCCTAGATAAGATGTGGAGAGTGTATCCTTGGGGGCAGAACTTGAAACCTAGTCCAGGGGTGATAAGGCTTGTGCACGTGGTTGTGTAAGTAATTTATCCTAGTATAAATTACTTGCTGATGCCTGTAATACGGAGATTTTTAGTTATATTTCCTTTGAGAAAGAGGATGTGAGGTTCTGGCTATTGTGTTGGAACTGAATGTCATATTTTATTTACTTATCCGTTTATTTATTTACTCACCTATTTATTCATTTATTTATAAAGTTTATTTCAAAATATATCCTACTAGGCCTTTCACTCACGTTTTTATTGTTCTACAAATATTAAATCCCTCCCAGGAAATGCTAGAAGCGGTGCAGAGTAGCTGAGTTAGATTTCTACCATCTTGAGTTGGAGAGGATTATGTTCATCCTCTTGATATATAAATGTAAGGAAGTGTAACTTCTGTAAACTCTTATATTTGGACTTTTAGACTATGGTTGATGTCTGTAATGTTATTTACATGTTCATGTATGTACAATGCTATATGTCCTGTGGGTGGAGCCCTGAATGTTGTCAGAGGCTCAAGTAATAGAACCTCCTCTTCCTCGTAATTTATTTCTAGTTAAATGTGGGGCTTGTTTAGGAATTTCTTTTATTATTGAGCGTTTAATCCCTAATCGAGCTCCACATCACCGACCCTTGTGTGAGGGGCATGACAATGAGTTGCAGAGGCGCGCAGAAGAAAGTTGAATCCATATTTGCTTTTGAGTTTTGAAGTATTTTCAATGCAAACTCAACTATAAATTATACTTTTCACTTAATTTAAACACAGTTAAGGATTAATAAAATTATTAGAGGAAAAACTAAATAAAATCAACTAAAATAAAATAAAATAACATAACAAAAAACTAAACTAAAAATAATTAAAACAAATAAATTCTTTAAGAATAAAGTAAATTTAAATGCAAATAAGAAGGAAAATAACTCTATTTTATAGAGTTATCACACCCCCAAATTTACCTTTTTGCTTGTCCTCAAGCAAAAACAAGAAAAGAAACTAAAAACAAAACAAGAGAAAAAATTGTGCTAATATGATGATTCCCAAAAAATTTCCCCAAAAATTGCCTAAAAGTATAGCTTAAGGAAAAACACAAATAATGTCCAAGAAATATGAGTAGTCCTAGAGTTTGTCTCATTCTAATTGAATTGTTCCGTGTGTGTGATTTATAATTTCTCTTTTCATCGCATGCAATTCAGATTAGTTTATGGAAATATCAATTAAGCATAGGATCTCAAAAAATGAACAAGTGCCATAGGTTTGTTTTTTATGTCTCTCTCCACTAATGCAGACTAGCAAATCACCAAGGATCATTAGGACTTCATTAAGCTTGTAATGCGCAGTTTGGGTAAAGGTAGAATATGAAAATATTTTTGGCTCAAATCACCCTTCAAAGCACACTAATCACTCTAGGACTTTCATAGAGCTCAATTCTCCCTTTCAAGTAATATTCCCAAATTTATTTTCAACTTTCTTTTTGTCAACCCAACAAAACAACATCCCTAACCAACAAAGTACCTCAAAGTGTTCTTTTTTTTTTTTTTTTTTTTAATGGAAGTAATGGATGTCGCGGCTCTATTATTATGGTGCCACGGCTCTGTGCTCCTTGACTTTTGGCTGAGAAGTAATGGGCTCCGCGACTCTCTATATGGGCACTACGGCATTGATTTTTTTTTTTTTTTTTCACTTCGAGCACACTAAAACTTCAAAACTCCACCCTTCCTCCCTTATTTTGCATAGCTCAAAATCTTTTCTTTAGTGTGACCAACATGCTTATGGGGTGATGGGCCGAAAATTGATAGTTACTCGAAAGGCTAGGCTAAAGATGTAGGTAACAAAGAAAATGTGACATTAGGCTCAATGGGGTATACATGGGATAAAAATATAATATGGTAGGCTCGAAAAGCTCAAACAATCTAAAGATGGCCTAAATCATTTACATGGTAATATGAAGTCTAGGATTTTGCCTCAAGAGAAAATCAAACAAATTCTAAGACTTTTCAGATTAAGAAAAATTACATATTCACATAAACATTCTCTAAATTAACATGCAATTCAAAGACTAAGGTATAGTGCTCAAATATTGAACAATCCAATCAAAATAAAACTCACTCCAAAAATTAAACACACACCTAGAAAAAATTCACTTTTCCAAAAGCTATAAAAATTTTCAACCATAGTCTCATCATCAGAATGAGAGAAATCACCAAAGAAAGCACAAATCATCTCAATTTATTCAAAATAAAGAAACACTTTTTTTTAAACAAAGGAACGTTTCACCCTCTAAGCTCTATATGCACATAATCCTCAAAAGTGTAAGCAGTCAAGACAATAAGGAAAAGTTTAAGAAACTCCCCTTTTTTTTTTTGGTGCTTAGGCTTGGTGCATGATAGCTTCCTTGAATTTTCACCGCCTCTCATTGGCTCCACCGCTTGTACCTACAAAACAAAGAAAAAAATAAAAAATAAAAAGTTCCTAAAGCCTAAAAACTCAAATAGAACAAGAAAAATGCTAGGAAACTTGGGTTGCCTCGCAAGAAGCGCTTGCTTTTATTGTCTTCAGCCGGACGTTTGGAGAAGTGCTCATCAAAGAGTGGCTTTCACCCATAATAAGTGTCATACACCACGATATTGGGTCTAGATTATGGACCCTTCAAGCTTGGCATGATTTGGAAGTATTCAGCTCATTGTTTCAACATGACTTCGCTTTGATTGATGATGAACTTGGAAGGAGAACTTCTCTTTTAGCTCAATCATGTAGAGGACATAATATGGTGATGGTGGTGTCAGAGGGAAATAAGGATCCGTTGTTGGTGTGCATGATAAGACCACTAATGAGCTCAATTCAATGGTCTCATATGCTTCTTCATCCTCCAACGGTTCTCATACCTTTTCTTCCTCTAGAAAATCCTCAAATAATCCATCTAATTTGTGACGACCCTCCTAAGCAGCTGTCACCGTAGCTTAAATTAACTTTTTAACTTGTACGTACTGGGGTTTCTTAAAATTTACATAACATTTTTTTTAAGAAGGAATAATTTCATAACTTGTAACAATAATTTCAAAAGAATGAATCACTAAGAGGTTGTTTGGTTGAAGGATTCATCCCCTGATTCGAATCATGGTTCGTGGTTCACTGCAGTATTTTCTCTCACAAAAAATACACATAAATCGAAAATAATTCTAATCACATGGTTCTAATCCATGAACCAAACGTCTCATAAAGTTCTTAAAGCTTTTCTTAATATCAATTAAGATAAAACCTTCTAGAAATATCTTTCAAACGGAGCAGTGTTTGAACTCTTATTTCAAATACTCTTTAAAAGCCTTTTTGAAGCTAGCCAATTCAATCGAGCCATTTAATTTGACATTAAAATGGATTTCGTGAGAAATTTTAAATTCAAGTACATCTTAAAGTCCTTTTAAAATCAATCATTTAAATTGTCATGTTTAAAATTCGTTTATTTGTTGCATGAACTGTTGCAACGTTCTAAAACTTAAATACTCAAAAGTAGGGTTGTTAGCTACAACCTTGGTTTCCATAACATACATATATTTTTTAAACATTCATGCAACCTTTGAATCATATAAACATATACATGATTTTACTTAAACTTACTACGGAAGATTTGAATGTTAGCGGTATCCATTTCCATCTCCACCATTCGTCCGTCACTCACCATTACCTTTCAAGAATTGTTGATAGGTTTCTTACCGACAGCATGAACACATCAGATTGAGCTTTCACTTAGTAAGTAGGAACTATCTCTCACAAAATAGCTGTGAGTACACATGAATAAATATGCATGAGCTGATTATGCTTAATTATGATGTCTTATCATAGTCTTATTATCTTATCTTATCTTTCTTATCTTTTCTTTCTTTCTTATGGGCCCGAGTGCTTGCGTACCACTTGCGCATAATCATGGGGAAGTGAGGGTATGCAAGGTCGCCAACGACACCGTGATTATAACTTGAATGCCTCCCTTGAATTGGAGGACATTATTATTTTTTTTTCTTTTCTCCCTTACGTAGCTTGATTTACCTCCCTTGTGGAGGCTGGTACGAAACTTAGCTAAAATTATTCTTATAATTTCCTCTTGACTTATTAAGGTGTATGCTGTATGACATGGCATTGCATACAATATTGGTTGCCGAATTGAATTTGGCGACAGAAGTGTGGGGAAAGCGGATCGTGTATAACAAAAATTTTCACAAAATTTTTGAGATACTCTATAGATTATATTAATTTATGCATGAATAAATTAATCACATTAATTTATATATGAAGACATACCTGGAAGCTGATTCGGATGATAACTTGAGTTCTTTGACCACGAACAGTCCTTGCTCTAAGTTTTGTGTTTAGAATACAAAGTCTTCCACGTCAATTCATTGATTCTACGTAGATGTGTGTGTGGGCACACGAGAGACAAAAACAGGTTTCTTGAACACTCAAATTTCCACACACACCAACGCATGCATGATGTGGAATTTTTGGAGAAAAATATTTTGCTCTCGTTTTTTCTTAGAGAAATCCGGCAACCAAACAATTTAGTGCAGAAAATATGTTTCAAAAATTGTGTTTACAATTTTCTTTTATTCTCATATTTAAAGAGTAGAAGTCAAACTTCAAAATAGAATCAAATCCCTATCTCCAATTTTGTGTTTGGAACAACAAATCCCTTCCCTTTATCCATAAGGTGGACTGCCATATCACTAGGGGTTTTCCCTGTGTGTGGTGCTAATAGCAGATTGGGAAGGAAAAGATTTTATCCTTTATCCAGTAGTCCAATTTTAATTTAGATTCAAATTCAAATTTAAGTCAAACTTAAATTAATTTGAATTCTAAATTGAACAACTTATCAAATAAGTTTAAATGGATAAATCTAGACGTGTTCAAATTCAAATTTAAATAATGACATTATTTAAATAATAATTAATTCTCAATTAATTATTTTTTAGTATTTAATTTTAGAATTCCCTAATTCTAAAATTCCCATTTTGCCCTTTATGTCTGGTAGAATTACAAGGACGATGCGGGGACTAATGGACCTATAATCCCGAGCTCCAATAAAATAAATAATTAATTAAACACTTTAATTAATTAATTAATTCTATTAATTCCAATAGTTACTCCACTATAAACTTGGAATTGAACTCTCGAAATTATAGACATTAATTACTTCTAAACTGCGAAGTGTCCATTTGATATAGTCATTACATATAGATCAATCCTCCATAAATAATTCATAATTAGAGTCAGGTAGAATCTTATAACCTCTCTAATTATATCTTCATCCTTGGGTACCATTGATTCTCTAATGGATAGTGATTCACAAAACACATTCATGAACTAGAGCGCTCTACCTATTCCAAGTACTGAATCAACACTCAAGAGAATTATTTATCTGCTTCTTTCTCAAGAAGCAATGGATTCCATCTCGTATAATAACATTCCTAACTATCTATTTCATCATGTCTCCAAAATACAAGGACTAGGATTTAGGGTCTCAAAATCCGTACCGAGTAAATCAAAAGACATAAATCCATAAATAGGAGTTTGTTAAGAACTCAGGATTAAGATCATTTTATATATGACCATTAGTAGACTCAATCAGAATTTCTATGCTTAACGGAAATTATTAGAAATTCATATTGCGTTTGCGTCCATGTTCCACATAATCTCATTATGCGAAATACACTCATTCAATATATCGCCATATTAACAATGCGGATAACACCGTTCCATTCTAAATGGGAATGACATGTATTAATAATGTTTTAATTAAAGATTTCATACTTTAATTAAATTCATTATGAACAATTACTTTTGATTGTTATCCTTAGACATTATCCTCTTGTATACAACACTTATATAACTTGTTTAAGGTTACATAAATAATCAAGAAATTTTATTTGATATTCATAAAATATTTATAAAATATATGCACATAAAATCATGAATAAACTCTTTTATTAAATAAATAATAAATATCTTTTTACATCTCATGCTTCTAGGATACTATTCCCAACACACAATACTTAAAGCATAAAACATGAATATATAATACATGTGTAACTTTTTCTTTAAAATCTATTCATGTTGTAGGCGAGATTCCTACTTACCTGATTTACAAAGCTAGAATCCACTTTTTGCCAAACAGCCTATTCTCTTACTTGGTTGCTTCTAAAAATGAACACCCGTTGAGAGTGTGAGATTATCTGTCATTCGTTATTCTATTTTAGCAACTTATGAAGGAATCTAGCCCTTTACTTAAGGCATGTATTCCTTTCCTTTATTAAGGGATAATTTACTATCAGGATCAATTTATTAAATCCTCAAGATCTTATTTTCCTTAACTGCCCTTAATGTACTTATGTCTAGATTGAAAATCATTTGCCCAATCTAGTAACTTATTCTCCATAATTTTTCCTCATTGGACGTATTATAATATTAAGGCCCAATTCGGCCTTGAAACTTATTCATGGCATTCTAACTCTTAGGCCATTGAAATTTATCTCAAACGGAGTCTCTTAAATCAATGCAGGCATTGGACCCACATCAAACCTTCAAAATTCTACTCACCTATCATATTGGGCTCGTGGGTGCCCGTCGGGATAATTTGCATGATAAACAACTATGTTCTTTAAAGAAAGCTGCAACATATTCTACTTCCATGGTAGAGTCAGCAACACACTTTTACTTTATACTACTCCACACCACAGCTCCTCCATTAAGAGTTAACACAAATCCAGATGTCGATCACCGACTATCTCTATCCGATTGGAAATTGAAATCTGTGTATCTAGTGAGAAACAGATCTTTTCCGGAATATATCAACATATAGTTTCTCGTTCTCCTAAGATACTTGAGAATACACTTTACTACAACTTAATGATCCAATCATGTGTTGGACTGGTAGCAACTGACCACTCCCACTTCATAGCAGATATTCGGTCTTGTACACAACATGGCATTCATAAGGCTTCCCACAGCCGAAGCGTAGGGATACCATCTCATATCTTCTTCCTATTGTGGGGTCTTTGCATATTTCTCCTTAGAAAGATGAATACCATGCCTAGAAGGCAAATTCCCTTTCTTAGAGTTTTGCATCAAATACCTAGACAACACTTTGTCTATATAAGATGCTTGTGACAATGCCAAAAGCTTTTTCTTGCGATCTTGAATAATCTTAATCCCAAGAACGTAGCTTGCCTCTCCCAAATCTTTCATTTGGAATTGGTTAGCTAACCACTCCTTTACATCTGTCATCATTCCCACATCATTCCTAATGAGTAGGATGTCATCGACGTAAGGAATTAAGAAGACCACTTTCTTTTCTTTCCTGTACTTGTAGACGCATGGCTCATCAATGTTTTGATCAGATCCATAAGACTTTACAGCCTCATCAAACATGATGTTTCATAATCTAGAAGCCTGCTTCAGTCCATAGATGGACCTTTGCAGTTTGCAGACTTTCTGCTATTAGCCTTCCTCTATCTAACCCTCTGGTTGATTCATATAGATGGTTTCATCAAGATAGCCATTCAAAAAAGTTCTCTTGACATCCATCTGCCATATCTCATAGTCAAAATATGCTGCAATGGCCAGGAGTATATGGATGGACTTAAGCATAGCTACTGACAAGAAAGTTTCCTCATAGTCAACTCCCACATTTTGGGTATAACCCTTAGCCACTAGCCGTGCTTTTTAAGTCTCTCCTTTTCCATCCGCTCCTTTCTTTCTCTTAAAGATCCACTTGCATCCAATGGGTTTTACCACTTCTGGTAGATCTACAAGTTGCCAGATTGAGTTAGAGTGTATAGACTCCATCTCGAGTTTCATAGCTGCTTGTCATTCTTCCTTATCAAAATCATCCATCGCATCTTTAAAGGTCAATAGTGATGATACAAATAAAACTGCTTATCCTCCCACTACGACGAGGTGTTGTTAGAGTCCCGATCAACCGTGGTCTTTTCTAGTGGTCGACAACTCTTGTTGGTTGTGGTCCGATCTCATCCAAAAGTAGCTCTATAGTATCTTCTTACGGGCTTAAAATCTATCATATAGTCATGCTCCAAAAATGTGGCATTTGTCGATACAAACACCTTTTGATCTTCAAGACTATGAAAGAAACCTCCCTTTGTCCCATCGGGATATCCTACAAATATACACACTTCTGACTTCGGTTCCAACTTCCCAGTCTTTCCTTTTAGCACATGTGCTGGACACCCCCATATGCGCACATGTCTCAAACTAGGTTTTCGACCACACCACAACTCTAAGGGTGTTGTAGATACAGACGTAGATGAAACTCTATTCAAAGTGTAGGCAGCTATTTTTAGGGCATAACCCCAGAATGAAGTAGGCAGTGAGGAATAACTCAACATTGATCTCATCATGTCGAGCAAAGTCTGATTTCTCCTTTCGGCCACACCATTTTGCTGTGGTGTACCGGGTGCAGTCAATTGGGATACCACACCTTCTTCATTCAAGAAATCCCGAAACTCTTGGTCCAGGTATTCACCCCCTCGATCTGATCGAAGTGTCTTGATTGCTTTACCTAATTGTTTTTCAACTTCTGCTCGGAATTCTCTAAACTTTCTAAAAGTTTTAGATTTCCGTTGCATTAGGTAAACATAACCATATCTTGAATAGTCATCAGTAAAGGTGATGTAATATTCGTAATCTCCTCTAGCTTGGATGTTTAAGGGTCCACATACATCTGAATGTATCAACTGAAGGGATTCTGTAGCTCTTTCTCCTTTCACCGTGAAAGGCCTCTTGGTCATTTTACCTTCCAAACAAGATTCACAGATCGGAAGCTCATCAACTTTTAGTTCGTGTAAAGGATCATCTTTTACCAGTCTTTCAATCCAATTTAGGTTAATATGACCAAGCCTAAGATGCCATAGATATGTATTGTTATCATGAGAAATCTTTTGCTTTTTATTCTTAGGTTCATCAACTATGAACATTTCAATATTAAGCAGTGAGTTAGGAATTAGTTTTATACAATATAAACCATCATCCAGACATCCGAAATAAATATTTAAACCATTTCAAGAAATATGAACAAATTCATTATCAAAATAAACTTTAAATAATTGTTCAAATAACTTAGCCACAAAAATCAAATTTCTACGAATATCTGGAATAAAATAAACATTGTTCAAAACTGAAAATTTATTTTCCCAAAATTGAAGTGTAACTTCTCCCACTGCTTTTGCTGAAACTCTTGTGCCATTGCCCACTTTCATCTTGTAGTCCCCATCGGCTAGCTCAGTGTAAGAATTAAGACTTTGCAAAGAAAAACAAACATGATTAGTTGCTCCCAAATCAATTATCCAGGCTGAGGTATCACCCTCTACTAAACATGTTTCAAGGACTAGTAAATCTAATTTACCTTGTTCGTTTTCCTTTTTCAGCTCCTCGAGATACTTGTGACAATTTCTCTTCTAGTGCCCTTCGCCATTGCAGTGGAAACACTTTCCTTTGGGTTTTTGGATGGGGACTTTAACCTTCTTGGGTCTCTTGTTCTTTCCCTTCTTCCCTTTCCCTTGGTTCTGATTCTTTCTTTTGTTTTTACCAGAACTTCTTGCAACTACAACATTTGCTTCTCCTCCCCTTGCTTTGTTGCTGGATTCAAAGTTTTGCAGGTCATTCCTGAGTTTAGTGAGATTGGACTTTTTCTTGTTCATAACAAAGTTGTTCATGAACTCATGAAAGTCAGGGGATAGGCTTTCCAAGATGATGCCAATTTGGGTGGCTTCATCGATCCTGGCACCATTGAGCTCTGCATTGTGGAGGTGATCAATCATGTTCAAAACATGTGCCTTGACTAAATAACCTTTCTTCATCTTGTCATTCATGAAAGCCCTTACAGCATACAAATGAGCCTTCTCATAAGGAGCGTTGAACATGGCTTCTAGAGACTTCATTATCTCATAAGCAGTCTCCATCTCCTCATGCTTCTTGCCAAACACATCGCTCATACTGGCCAGCATAAAGCACTTTTCTTTGTTGTTGGCCTTGATCCAGCGATCATAGGGCTCCTTTGCAGTTTTGGCTGCATTAGTCGTGGGTTGAGGAGGATATTCCTCTGCTAGGACAAATTTGTAGTCTTCGCAGACCAATAGTATGTTCATGTTACTTTTCCAGTTAGCATAGTTATCACCATCTAATTTTTCAGTCGCAAGTAGTGTGATAATGGGATTCAACATATTACTGGAAATAAATAGAATATTCATCTAATAAATTTATGTGCATGAATATCAAGGCATGTTAATTTTGGCACAATTAAATATGATGCATGAAGCACGTGAAACCCACCATGTTAATTAGGTGCCAACGATAATCTAATTTTCCAAATATAAAGTGTACCTTTGGGTAGTCAAGCTATATGCCAATTAGACCGAGACTCTTCTCAGTTAATAAATATAGTAAAAATATCTCATATTTTTATATTTATTAACTACTGTTATTTTTAGTCAAAACATAACCAACAGATTTGATTATATTTTATGAGTGTAACCCACCATGTCAGATGTTGGTTGCCGAATCGAATTCGGCGGCGGAAACGCAGTGGAATAGCGGATCGTGTATAACAAAAATTTTCATAAAACTTTTGAGATACTCTATAGATTATATTAATTTATGCACCAATAAATTAATCTCATTAATTTATAAGATTCAAGGATCAATTGAAAAAATACCTTGTAGCCGACTCGGATGATATCTTGATTTTCTTTGACCACAAACAGTCTTCGATTCTTGAATTCTTTATTCTTCGGCTTCATTCTTTGTCTCCGGGTTGGATTTCAACTTCCTTGGGATCCGAAACTTTTTTGGGCTCGTCAGCACGCTTTACGAGGGTTTTGGAAACCTTCGGGCCCGTTCGGGATTAAATCCTGAACTTGGGCCGCCAGCCGCGCTGGGCCGAAGGCTGGGGCACGGCCTGGCCACTGTATTGGGCGGGCCTGGGCACTTACTGGGCGGCGTCCGGGCCCGGGGTCGGGGCCCCTGGGCGCGTCTGGGCCACTTTTTTCGGACTCGGATTAAATTCATTATGAAGTTACTTTTGATTATTATCCTTAAACATTATCCTCTTGTATATAACACTTATATACCATGTTTAAGGTTACATAAATAATCAAGGAATTTTATTTGATATTCATAAAATATTCATAAATATATGCACATAAAATGATGAATAAACTATTTTATTAAATAAATAATAAATATCCTTTTACATCTCATGCTTTCAGGACACTATTCCTAACAATTCAGATCCCATACACTTAACTCTAGATTGCTACCTTTGAGTAGTCAATTCAAAAATACATCTTCAAATCTTATCTCTAGGAAGCCAACCTTGTTATTGATCCGGCAAGGACACTCTCCTTTAGGAGGGCGATTCAATGTCGCCGCAAAGCCCCTTTCTAGATCTCGCGGTGTGCGCTAATGGCAGAGACTAGTGGGTCGTATTGTCATACAACCCTCTCCCACTCATTATTTTGTAAATATGTATTTTGTTTGAAAAACATCTCATGATTTTTAAATGAAAAAATAAACAATTTATTTTTCAGATATGTGAAATTCTAAAATTTAACTCTTAAATTCAATTTCACATGTAACATTATTTTGCAAATCAATTTTGCACCTTACATCAATTTAATCATATTAAATCGATTTTCAGCGCATGGTTCTTATTTTATTTTATTTTTCTAAAACACTTTTATAATAAATAAAATAAACAATAATGAATGCGCGTGTATGCATGGCATGTTATAAAACTTATGAGTAGACACATTATATCATTATGGCATGTTATATCCATGGACATATAATATGTAATTATCAACATAAAATATAAATATATACAATCAACTATTGAGATGGATTTGACCGGGTCTCATGAAAAAATAAATTACAACTCAATCAAATCTAACAAATAAATAATTATAATAATTATGTTCTTCTGTACATCAACGGGTCTTTGATTCTTGAGTTCTTTATTCTTCAGCTTCATTCTTTGTCTCTGGGTTGGATTTTACCTTCCTTGGGGTCTAAAACTTTTCCAGGTCTGTCGGTACGCATTACGAGGGTTTCAGAAACCTTCAGGGCTATTCGGGATCAAATCCCGAACTTGGGCCCGCCAATTGGGTCACGATTTTCTTTGGGAAGATTTGGGCCATCTGTATTTGGGGTGCATTGGGTCCATCTTTGGGCCGTCTGTTGAAATAGCGCACTTTTTGGCCGATTTCTGGAAATTTTTCTGGGCATTTTTTATGGCCTTCTTTGAAGGCTTCAAACTTGATCTTCAAGGCCTCCTTTTTGATTCAAAATCAAAAAACCTGATTCTACCCAAAACACAGAATTACAATAATTCTATTCCCGAATTAAATTACAAATAATTTATTATCGAATGAATATAACCAATCCATGGAACCATATAATTAATGACCAAATCCACCATCCATACATTCATCATCATGAATTAAAATAAACATCCATAAATGCAAGTGCCTACTTATCACATACATGCATAATTAAATATCACATATTTAATATCAATTCTGATCATCAAATGATCGAAACATAAATTAATATCTTTTTAGACCGCTCTGATACCAATTGTTGGTTGTCGAATTGAATTCGACAGTGAAAGCGGGGGGAAAGCAGATCGTGTATAACAAAAATTTTCACAAAACTTTTGAGATACTATATAGATTATATTAATTTATGCATGAGTAAATTAATCACATTAATTTATATACAAAGAACTCAATCCGAAAAAATACCTAAAAGCCGACTCGGATGATAACTTGAATTCTTTAACCACGAACAGTCCTTGCTCCAAGCTTTGTGTTTAGAATACCAAAGTCTTCCACGTCGATTCCTTGATTCTACGTAGACGTGTGTGTGGGCACACGTGAGACAAAAAACGGGTTTCTTAAACACTCAAATTTCCACAAACACCAATGAATGCACGATGTGAAATTTTTGGAGAAAAATATTTTGCTCTCCTTTTTTCTTAGAAAAATCCGGCCACCAAACAATTTAGGGCAGAAAATATGTTTCAAAAATTGTGTTTACAATTTTTTATCGTTCTCATATTTAAAAAGTAGAAGTCAAACTTCAAAATTGAATCAAATCCCTATCTTCAATTTTGAATTTGGAACAAAAAATCCCTTCCCTTTATCCATGAGGTGGCCGGCCATATTGTTGGTCTCCGAATCAAATTCTATTGCGGAAGCGTGGTACGGGGAGGTGGATCATGTAAAATAAAAATTTTCATAAAACCTTTGAGATACTCTATAGATTATATTAATTTATGCATGAATAAATTAATCTCATAAATTCATTTATTAAGAACTCAATTAGGAAAAATACCTAGAGGCCGACTTGGTTGATAACTTGAGTTCTTTGACCTCGAATAATCCTTGCTCCAAAGCTTTGTGTTTAGAAAACCATTGTCTTCCACATCAATTCCTAGAATCCATGAAGACGTGTGTGTGGGCACACATGAAACAAAATGGGTTACAATAAACACTAGAATTCCACAAACACCAATGTATTCACGATTTCTGTGTCCTTGTTCCACATAATCTAATTATGCGAAATACTCTCATTCAATATCTCGCATATTAATAGTGCAGATAATACCGTTCCATTTTAAATGGGAATGACATGTATTAATAATGTTTTAACTAAAGATTCCGAACTTTAATTAAATTCATTATGAACATTACTTTTTGATTGTTATCCTTAAACATTATCCTCTCATATATAACACTTACATACAATGATTAAGGTTACATATATAATCATGGCATTTTCATTGATATTCATAAAATATTCATAAATATATGCACACAAAATAATGAATAAACTCTTTTATTAAATAAATAATAAATATCTTGTTGCATCTCATGCTTCTAGGACACCATTCCCAACACATATCACTAGGGTTTTTCCTTGTGTGTGGTGCCAATAGCAGATAGGGAAGGAAGGAATTTTATCCTTTATCTAGTAGTCCAATTTTAATTCAGATTCAAATTCGAAATTATGTCAAACTTAAAATAATTTGAATTCTAAATTGAACAACTTACCAAATAAGTTTAAATGGATAAATCAAGATGTGTTCAAATTCAAATTTAAATAATCACATTATTTATATAATAATTAATTCTCAATTAATTATTTTTCGTGTGTTTAATTTTAGAATTCTGTAATTCTAAAATTCCCATTTTGCCCTTTGTGTCTGGTAGAATTACAAGGATGATGCGGGGACTAATGGACCTATGATCCCAAGCTCCAATAAAATTAATAATTAATTAAACACTTTAATTAATTAATTAATTCTATTAATTCCAATAGTTACTCCACTATAAACTTGGAGTTGAACTCTCGAAATTATAGACATTAATTACTTCTAAACTACGAAGTGTCCATTTAATATAGTCATTACATATAGATCAATCCTCCATAAATAATTCATAATTAGAGTCAGGTGGAATCTGTTAACCTCTCTAATTATATCTTCATCCTTGAGTACGATTGATTCTCTAATGGATAGTGATTCATAAAAGACATTCATGAACCAAAGTGCTCTAACTAATCCAAGTACTGAATCAACACTCAAGAGAATTATTTATATGATTCTTTCTCAAGATGGAATTGATTTCATCTCATATAATAACATTCCTCGCTATCTATTTTATCATGTCTCCAAAATACAAGAAATAAGATTCAGGGCCTCAGAATCCGTACCAAGTAAATCAAAAGACATAAATCCATAAATAAGAGTTTGTTAAGAACTCAGGATTAAGATCATTATATATATGACAATTGGTAGACTCAATTAGAATTTCTATGCTTAACGGAAATTATTAGAAATTCATATTGTGTCTGCGTCAATATCTCGCCATATTAATAGTGTGGATAACACCATTCCATTTTAAATGGGAATGACATGTATTAATAATGTTTTAATTAAAGATTCTGAACTTTAATTAAATTCATTATGTACAATTACTTTTGATTTTTATCCTTAAACATTATCCTCTCACATACAACACTTATATACCATGTTTAAGGTTACATAAATAATCAAGGCATTTTATTTGATATTCATAAAATATTCATAAATATATGCACATAAAATGATGAATAAACTCTTTTATTAAATAAATAATAAATATCCTTTTACATCTCATGCTTCTAGGACACTATTCCCAACATACAATACTTAAAGCATAAAACATGAATATATAATCCATGAGTAACTTTTTCTTTAAAATCTATTCATGTTGTAGGTGAGATTCCTACTTACCGATTTTACAAAGCTGGAATCCACTTTTCGCCAAACAACCAATTCTCTTACTTGCTTACTTTTGAAAATGAACACCCGTTGAGAGTGTGAGATTATCTATTGTTCCCTATTCTATTTTAGCATCTTATGAAAGAAATCTAGCCCTTTACTTGAGGCATGTATTCCTTTTCTTTCTTGAAGGATAATTTACTATCAAAATCAATTTATTAAATCCTCAAGATCTTATTTTCCTTAATTGCTCTCAATGTACTTATGTCTAGATTGAAAATCATTTACCCAATCTAGTAACTTATTCTTCATAATTTTTTGGACTTATTATAATATCAAGGCCCAATTCGGCCTAGAAACTTATTCATGGCATTCTAACTCTTAGGCCGTTGAAATTTAACTCAAACAGAGTCTCTTAAATTAATATGGGCGTTGGACTCACGTCAAACCTTCAAAATTCTACGCACCTATCGTATTAGGCTTGTGGGTGCCCGTCGGAATAATTCGCTCGATAAACAACTACGTTCTTTAAAGAAAGCATTTTTTTCTTGAAAACTTTCTTTACGAAAACTTTCCGTATGAATACTTTCGTTAAAATGAGGTTTGATGCCATAGTATTTTACTGAAATCCTATCTCAGGTTCTTTGATGACTTTTTGTTAAAATCGATACTGTTTTAGTTTTGTTTTTAAAAACTATGCAGTTTCTGAAATCTACGTTTTACTACATCTTAGAGTCGGATTTCAAAATTTTGACAATTCTTTGTCTCATTGAGATCTAAAATTTTCATTTTTGGTGAAAGTTGAAATTCAGTCTCTAAAGGCCTCATTTGGCTGAAAACAGTGGCTGCTTTTTTTTTTTTTTTTTCCTTAATGCTATAAGAATGCTATAGCATTCTGCCATAGTATTTTTATTTTTGAAACTGTGTTTGGACAGCCTGCCCGTAAAATTGGCTTTTGTCATAGTAACCGAAAATGTTCAAAACATCGAGGGCTATAAGCTCAAGCTTTAAAACATAAAAAAATCTTGCTCTCGTGTCTTCATTTTCTTGTTCAAAGTAACCAGCAAATTTTCCTCTAACCATAAATAAGCAACTTCAACCAAACATAAGCATACCACATATTGCTCATCAAACTAACCTCAAACTCACAAAACCAACACAAACTTACACACCCTTATAACAACTTATTTCCTTGAGAATCACAAATTTACATCAATGGATTCTCAAACTTAAACTTTGCTACAATGGAAAATAGAGAGTAAGGTCTTAGAATTTATACCCTTGAAGAAAGTCATTGGTTAGGCTCCTCCTAGGATCCTTTGATCACCTTCTTCTTCCTCTAAGGTTTGTTAATGGCTTGAAACCAGAGGAGTATAAGAAAATTTGAGAAGAATAGTTCTACATCTCAAACTTTACTAGAACATATAAAAAAAGGGTTTAGAGTTTCTTTACCCTTGGAGAATGCTTGACTAGTCTCCTCCTAGACCATTTGATCTCCTTCTTCTTCTTCTTCTTCTTCTTCTATGGTTTGCTAGTGGCTCAAGATTGGGAGTGTGGGAAAAAATATTTGAGAGAAAATGGAGAGTGTGGCCGGATTTGGAGGTGGAGAGAAAAGCTAGGAGAAAAAAATGAGGCTTATCCTATGATGGTTCCTTTTATAGGCAACTTGGAAATTATTTTTTTAACACCACATCAACTCCCTCAATCAACCAAGTTTTTGGTTGAATTCCCCCAATCTTGGCCGGTTATGGAAGGAGAAAAGGAGAAGCAAATTTTACCATTATTTCCCCTTCAACCACTACCATCACATCACCTTAACATGTAACCTTCTAGCATACTCAACTAGCCAAATTTTGGCTCTATTTCTACTATACATGGCTGGCCAAGTGGAGAATGAGAGAGAGAAAAATAAATACTAACCCTTGTAATTTTGTCCACTCTCTTAAGTTTCCTTTGAGTCAGATAAAACTCATACTGACTGTAAGGAACTACTTAGCCGACATGAATTCTAGATTCTGACGGTTCCTTTTCTATTGCTTAATTACAGTTCAATGTTAAATCCTTGACTACTTTGAGATCACATTAAATTCTTACTCATGTAATATCTTGAATTATTTAAAGTCTTGAAATTAATTCTAGATTGAACAAATTCTAAATTTAACTTTTTTGCATTCTATCCCGGGAATGACGTTGTTTCTGACAGTGTTAACTCCTGGGCTCACATTGTACCATTCTGTTATGGGTATTTATCTTGTGACTTTAACCTAGCTGTCTGGCAATTAAAGATTTTCTCTTCTTTAAAACGTCAGTGCATCTTTTATGTACACGACTTACATCATGTTGTGTTTGGAGATTCTTGAAATTAAGATTCTTAACCTATTCTTGTACTGAAAATTATTCCGCCTTAATTTTGGGAATGGTGTCCTAGAAGCATGAGATGTAATAGGATATTCATCATTTATTTAATAAAAGAGTGTATTCATCATTTTATGTGCATATATTTATGAATATTTTATGAATATCAAATGAAAATTCCATGATTATATATGTAACATTGAACATTGTATATAAGTGTTATATACAAGAGGATAATGTTTAAGGATGATAATCAAAAACATTATTCATAACAAATTTAATTAAAGTTTGGAATCTTTAATTAAAACATTATTAATACATGTCATTCTCATTTAGAATGGAATAGTGTTATCTGCACTGTTAATATGGTGAGATATTGAATGAGTGTATTTCGTAAAATGAGATTATGTGGAACAGTGATACAGACACAATATGAATTTCTAATAATTTCCATTAAGTATAGAAATTCTAATTGAGTCTACCGATGATCGTATATAGAATGATCTTAATCCTGAGTTCTTAACAAAGTCCTATTTATGGATTTGTGTCTTTTGATTTACTTGGTATGAATTTCGAGACCCTGAATCCTATTCCTTGTATTTTGGAGACATGATAAAGTAGGTAGCCAGGAATGTTATTATATGAGATGGAAGTCATTCCTTGAGAAAAAAGTAGATAAATTACTCTCTTGAGTGTTGATTCGGTACTTGAATTAGTAACAGTGCTCTGGTTCATGAATGTGTTTTATGAATCACTATTCATTAGAGAATCAATGGTACTCAAGGATGAAAATATAATTAGAGAGGTTAACGGATTCTACGTAGCTCTTATTATGAATTATTTATGGAGGATTGATCTATATGCAATGACTATATCAAATGGACACTTAACAGTTTAGAGGTAATTAATATTTACAATTTTGAGAGTGCAGTTCCAAGTTTATAGTGGAGTAACTATTGGAATTAATAGAATTAATTAATTAATTAAAGTGTTCAATTAATTATTAATTTTATTGGAGCTCGAGATTATAGGTCCATTAGTCCCCGTGTCATCGTTGTAGTTCTGCCAGACACAAAGGGTAAAATGGGATTTTTAGAATTACGGAATTCTAAAAATTAAATACTCAAAAATAATTAATTGAGAATTAATTATTATTTAAATAATGTGATTATTTAAATTTGAATTTGAATTATGAACATAATTTAAATTTATCCTTTTAAACTTATTTGACAAGTTCTTCAATTTAGAATTCAAATTAATTTAAGTTTGACTTAAATTTGAATTTGAATTTGAATTAAAATTGGACTACAGGATAAATGATGATTTTCTCTTCCTTCCCTATCAGTATTTGGCACCTAACACAAGGATAAGATTACCTAAGGTTGGCCGGCCACATTGAGATAAGGGAGAAGAGATTTTTTGTTCCAAAATTCAAATAGGAGAAAGAGATTGGATTCTTTCTAGAAGTTTGACTTCTACTCTATAAATAAGATATGATAAAAATTGCGCGAGACATTTTTTGGACCTAATTTAGAGAGGCTGGCCGAAATCCATAATTCAGAAAGAAGGAAAAAAATTTCTCCCAAAAAAATTTCATATCGTGCATGGGTTGGTGTTTGTGGAAAATTCGAGTGTTTGATCTAACCCATTTTAGTTTTGAGTGTTCCCAGACACATGTCTACATAGATTCAAGGAAGTGACGTGGAAGACTTTTGTTTTCTGAACTCAAGGCTTTGGAACAAGATTGATCGAGATTAAAGAACTCAAGTTTTCATCCTAATCGGCCTCCAAGTATTTTCCCAAATTGAGTTATCAATAAATAAATTCATATGATTAATTTATTCGTGCATAAATTAATATAATCTATAGAGTATCTCAAAAGTTTGTAAGAATTTATGTTACACTTGATCCGCCTCGCCCACGCTTCCGCATCCGAATTCGATTTGGAAACCAACACTTAAAGTACAGCGAGAATTTATCGATCAAATTTACTTTATTGAAAACATGAACTGAACATGAAATCTACTATAGAATTTAGGAATACAGATATTAATTAGATCAATTTTTTTCATTCCCGAGGAGGTGCATATTTTACTTGAATCTTTTTCCATAATGGTACGAAACAATAGTATTATTGGAGTAGATACACGAATCACTTTAAATACAAGAAGCCGAGTAGGCGGATTGGTCCGAGTGGAGAAAAAAACAAAAGGATTGAACTTAAAATCTTTTCTGGAGATATCCATTTTCCTGTAGAGATGGATAAGATATTCTGACATAGTGGCATCTTGATACCACCGAGAAGGGTAAAAAAAGAACCCCCAGTCACATAACATTTTCTAGGAAAATCCTTGGCTTAAATAAATAAATTATATTATTTACATCTGGGATTTTCTTAGTCATTACATAATTTCTCTTCACTCCCAATTTCGCTATCCATAGCCATGCATGCCATTTGATCTTCGCAAATCGGTGCCGACACCATAAGAGTCCAACTGCGCTAAGGTTTGAGCAAAATAGATTCGAAGGGTTCTTGTTCTTCTTCTTGAGGCTCATCTTCCTTTAGAGGCTTGAGTTCCCTTGACAACTTCTCTTGAAGCTACCAATCTTGATAAAACTTCACAATATCCCCCATCATTTGGTAGGCTTCATCCTTGGGTCTTTCACCGAATGGGGTTATACCATAGCCATCTTCAACCCAACATTTGGTCGCTATGCTCAATCCTTTAATGAAAATTTGAAGTTGAAGCCACTTTGGAATACCATGTTGCGGAAACCTAGCCGATAGCTCATTATATTTCTCTGAAGCTCGATGAAGTGGTTCAGTGTCTTGTTGAGCGAAAGTGATGATGGCTCGGCCCATCTCCAAATCAGTCATCATTTATTTATTTATTTATTTTACCTGTAAAAGAAAAAAAAAGACTCAAAAAAGAAATTAGAAGAAAAACAAAAAAAAAAAAATTCAAATTAATCATAGAGATAATTAGTATCAATATTAATCAAAATTAAATAACAATCCCCAGCAACAACGCCAAACACTTGATGTGAAAATTACAAGTGCACAATATCGCATACAAGTAATAAAATAGTGAATAAAGTATCGTTCCTATGAGGATTACTTTAATTTTAATTAAGTACCGAAATTGGTTAACTCTAAAATTAGTTGAATGACTGAAAAAATGAGAATAATACTAAAACAAATAAAAAATAAAACAAAACAAAGAACAAAAACACTAGAGCAACTGATCTCACCATAACTAATCCACTTTAATTCCTCAATTCTCATTATTCATATTTATTATCCAAATTGACAATAAAAAATCCCTAATTTATTTAATGCTCTCTTCCGAGTTATACTAAAAGTCCCCTTAATTGCTAACCCACTATATTCCTATGTGAATTACAACAATCAAAGTGTCATGAACGGTTCATGAATTTTCATGTAGCAACCACACAAATTATGCAAGTATATTCCTATCTCACATGCAATTTATGGCATTCAACACAATGAACTCAACACATAATTCCCCTTCCAGTTCTATTATGATTAACTAATCATTTAATTAGTGTTCAATTAATTAGAAGCATTAAGAATGGTGATGAACACTCAATCTTGAAAAATAAAAATAAATAACTCGAATAAAAGAAATTAAAATATCATAGTGGGGCTAAATCAGAGATCTAGCAAAATAAAACTAAAACATAATTAATTTAAAATAAATCAAGGTTCTAACATCTCAATTCACAAAAATATAGAGATAGATAAATTAGAAGAAAAAACTCATATTAAGTGTCACAGACTTCAAGCTTGATTATTTAATCCTCAATCTTCAATACTTGATCAGCAAAATATTTTCTACCTTGCAAAACCAAAAACTAAAAATAAAAATCCTAAAAAAGTAACCCAAATTCCCTAATAATTCCCCTAATTTTTTCCCTCAGCTCTTCCCACGGGGCTTTTCTTGCTTTTGGGTGCTTTGCTTTGTGAAGTAATTGCAGGGGTTTCTCTCTGATTCTACAATTGCGGCTGAAAAAGGCTTTAAATAAGCCTTGGTTTCACGTGAGCGAAAAAGAGATAATAAGGGGCATTAGGGTTGCTAATGTCATCATCCACGTGGTAGCATCTTATTGGCTACAGCAAAAGCAAGAACACATCTTCTTGTGCACGTGGAAAGCCTCTTCTCTTGGAATGGAACTAAAATGACCTCACGTGGTGAAGGAAGAGTAATTGCAGGGCTGTTCCCTTTGGTCTTGCTGCTGCCAAGGGCTATTAATAGCTTCCAAATTCACACGTCAGATGAGCAAAAGGAGGGGCATTAGGACTCTGATGCAAAGGTCGACACATGGCAAAGTTTGAGTGGGTTGGAGCTAAAACTAGATGATGGTGCACTTTGGCTTGCAGATGAAGACAATTGGTCGGCAGTGAAGAGCATGAGTGGCAGGGGCAAGCGGAAGAAAGCTCAATCCGGATTTGCTTTTGATTTTTGAAGTATTTTCAATGCGGACTCAACTTTAAATTATACTTTTCACTAAATTTAAACATAATTAAGGATAAATAAAATTATTAGAGAAAAAACTAAATAAAATCAACTAAAATAAAATAACATAACAGAAAACTAAACTAAAAATAAATAAAATTAATAAATTTCTTAAGAACAAAGTAAATTTAAATGTAAATAAGAATGAAAAATAACTCTATTTTATACAGTTATCAACAATCAAGACATTAACAATGACGATGATTATAAATTATGTACTACGATTATTCTTTTAATATTTATAATTATTCATATAACATAAGAATTATGTAAATAAGATAATAACGTTTATGGTGACTTCTTAACCGGTAATCATGTCTGGCCCAGCCACCACATGTGCTAGCTCTTCAGGAGGAGCGCAGCCTCCACCCGATCCTTATAGGTTGCCATCACACTGTGAGTCTGGTATGTTAGAACATAATTCTAAATTTGTTAAATTAATTACATGTGTATTATATGATCACTAAATGTATTTCATTCTACAGCACCCGATGCCGTACCTCGACGACGTCGTTGAGGTTGAAGGAAGGCTAAGGGTCACGAAATCGCTGTCAGAGTGGCAAAGGAAGGAAAGATTACTCCCATGTTTGACGAATGTGGAGGTTCTTAGAAGGTAGTTGGAAACTACAGAACTTGGTTCGATAGTGCCATTGGAATCCATGTTAGGGATGTATGTGAGCCTTTTCACGATGTTTGGAAGGACGTGGACATCCAGTATAAGAGAGAGATTCAACAGTGCCTACTGGTATAAATTATTCAAATTTATTATTTTTTAATTTAATCTAAATTTCAATATAATAAAATCATTTGGCATGTTTATATTGTATTATAGGAATGGTTCAACCTCGATTATGACCGCGACAATGGTATACTTAGGTCTGTGGTCGACAGGGAGGCTGCAAAATGTTATAAGGATTGGAAAAGCGACCTCCATGACTATTTCAAAGATCTTGGTGGTTCACAAAGAGTGTAGTTAGGGCCCACCCTCCCAAAAATCCCAGGAATCCAACTTACTAGGTCGTTGCTGCGATAGATTCATGGCCGACAAGTTTCAGGTAATTGAATCTATTTTATATGTTGTTTTTATAAAATATATAATACAGGTTAATTTAACTAACGCTGAACGTAATTATAAATAGAAGAAGTCAAGGATAAATAAACTTAATTGTAGAAACTAAAAGTGGTCGAGTTTTCATGGTTGGCTGTTGTACTCCTAACATCACGAGAAGAAAGTAAGTATTTGTTAATAATTTATTCAATATAAATGTTAATTTGACAATCGATTACACTATATTCATATACATTTAAACTACTATACAGTCTACAATAGAGGGACTCAACAGCCGATGTCCGTCATCGATAACTAGGGGGACATGCATCGTTGTGGGGATACTTGGGTTAATCCCCAAGCTGAGCAGACATTTATAAGTATACTCGTAATGTTTAATTATATTTTTTTATTTAAATCGCATTATATGTTTAATTATTTTTCTTATAATATTTGTAGCATCGGATGGAGGGAGAAAGAGAAACGCAACAAGATCTTCTAAGACATGTTCTGACACACACGTAGAAGAATACTTACAACAGAGTTACCAACAAAACCTCCAGTTGTACGAGAGCGTCAGAATAATGCAAGATTTCATCACTCAAATGCACCCTAACATGACTTTTCCAGCGGTTACTCATCCTGTGCCGTATGTCTGTCCAAGTCATCCTCCTCCGAATCTTTCTGATGATAACAACGATAATTCTAGTGATGCTGCTAATTTCAGAGATTAAATTTTGATTAATATATCAATTTGTACTTCTGTATACTTCTACAATAATTACATTTTTATTTTATTTTATTAATTACTTTTTACAATAATAATTTTTATTTATATTTTTTTATTATTTATTTCCTATTATTTAATTTTTATTTATATTTAATATCATGAATTATATTTATTATAATTATAAAAATGAGAAAAAATAAATGAAAAATTAAAATATTATTTGTGACGACAAATGTGGTCGCAACAAATATAAGCCACGTCAGCTAATGATGTATAATTATAAAAATGTCTTCTCAAATACTATTAATACCATGTCATCTTAACGATGTATTCGATGAAATAATTGTAGCGACTCATTTTGCGGCGATTGTCGTTGCAAATATAATTCTTGACGATTGTCGTTGCAAAATATAATTACGACGATTGTCGTTGCAAATATAATTGCCACAACAAGCTGTCGTAGCAAAAATTATTTTTGTGACTATTCAATTGGAGCGACAGGTTTGCGACGACAAGTGATCGCTAAAAATTCATTTGCGACACTTTGTATTTTTTACAATGACTTTTTATCACCGCTAATAGCCCTTCTTTGTACTGAAGAGGTGAGAGAAAGAGAGAGCAAGGGAGAGAGAGAGAGAGAAAAAAAAATCTGGTGAGAGAGAGGGAGAGAGAGAGGGGTGGCCAGCGGTTGTGAGAAAGGAGAGAGAGGGAGGCCGGTGGGGAACAAAACAGAGAAGAAAAAGGAAAAAAAAGAGAGAGAGAGAGAGAGAGCACAGTGTGGGAGTCAACGGGAAGGAAAGAAAAGAAAAAAGAAAAAGGAGAGAGAAAGGAGAAGAAAAATGAAAAGAAAGATGGGAAAAAATATACTAAAAGTTATTTTCAAAACTGAAGATAATTAAAATTTTTAATGATATGATTAATTAAGAAATATCAATATTAAGTATACTAATATATCACAATTAACATAATTAAACTTATTTAATATTTCTAATTGTTACATTATTCATTCAATTGCACCATCAACAACGTAAAGAAAAAAAATGAAAAAAATGAAAAAAATAAAAAAAGCCTAGAATGTATATACCTATTGATGATTTCTCATATAACCCGCTCATAGAGAATTCATAATTCACCCTCCACTTTCAAACTTTATATTCTATCTCCGCTTGTCATCACTGCGAGCCAGATTTAGCGATTTCATTCTTTTACTTTTGTTATGAAAGGAATCTAATGTACGAACTCTACTTTATCTCTGCTTCCAGGAAATTTACCCACGTTCTTCCGTCAAGCATATATTCCAAGCGTCCTTCGCTCGAAGATCATTTCAGACAACTTTTTGTTAATCTAATTAAAAATATCTCTCTTTTTGACAGACTTACGTGGAAAGAATACTTTATACGTGGAAATGACAGATTGTTGATTGAACTTGAAAATGCTTTTTATCAAAATACCTTCCACACTGAGGAATGTTGAGTCGAGCGTGAACGACATCCCTACATAAAGGAATTTACCTACCTACTCGATAAAGAATTCAATAAGTTGCTCTGTTTACATGAGAAATACATTTTTATTCTAGTTGAAACATGATAAAAAGACGGTTTACGATAGTCATGGAAGATTTTTGTCTATAAATCATTGATACTGCAAAAAAAAAAAAAAAAAAGAAAGAATCTAATGGTAAGACCATCTCCAAGCAATTTGACAAGTTAAAAAAAAAAATGAAAAATTGTCATCTAATGCCGTTCTCACGCCAAGATAGTCTTGGTGGACATCATGTTAGACAGACGATTAAATTAACACAATAAACTGTATTTAATGTAAAGATTTAACTACGGTTAATGTCATTAAGATTTAACGGCTTGCAATCTTTTAACAATAATTTTTAACTGTCGTTAAATTTATGGTCTGTTGCTAGTGATAATAACGTGTGATCTTATGTAAGTTATGAACTCATTTAAACAAACGTGTAAAATTATATTCTAAGCAATACCATAAATTAAATAGATAAAAAAATATATGTATTAGAGTTTTTTTGATTCATCATGACTATTCGTTTCGTTTATTGAAAAAAAAAAAAAAAAAGAAAAAAGAACTCCTTGTTCGTGAACTTTTTTTTTTTTTTTTTTTTTTTTTTCTGTTTCCTTTTATGCTAAGGGACAGAAAGAGATAATTATCGAAATTCTTTTTTTTTTTTTTTCTGTTTCCTTTTATGCTAAGGAACAGAAAGAGATAATTATCGAAATCTTAATACCTTTTTTCTTTTAATGAAAGAAGCTAACACTTGTTTTTTTTTTTTTTTTTTTTTTTTTTTTAACATAAACAAACTTAGTTTGTAGGGCGCTTCTTCTTTTTTTTTTTTTTTTTTTTTTTTTTAAATTATAATACTTGAAGAATACTAGTGGTGTGCATGTGAACTCTATAGGGGACAAAAAAAAAAAGAGTAATAACAGTAATTCAAAAAAAAAAAAAAGTGGTTTGCAGGTGCACGTTCTTTTTATCCTTTGTAAAGCCCCGCGTGACAATAGTAACTAGCCCTAAAAATTCTTTATATATATATATATATATATATATATATATATATATATATAAACAAACTATCCCTGTAAATTACTTTGCGCTTGTTATTTAGAAGAACGTATAACCTCTCCTTCTGTGCAAAAGTAGAGAATGTTCAACCAGTGTCGCTAAATAGCAGAGAACCAATTAAGGTCAAGGGGTTTTATCTACATTTAGGTTATCGATACGATACCAATTAAGGCGGTTTTTGACAAGGTAATACCATACTCGTATCGTCCAAATTATAATTAGTTCATTTCTTCTTCTTTTTATCATTTTACTTTTATGTTATCCCAATTCATTAACCTTTTATTCTTATTTTATTTCATGGGGAGTAAAATTGGCATGTATAACTTGTTACACGCATTTTCAAGAATAATAAACTTGCATTTAACAATTATATGTCAGTTTTTGATTTAATACATGCTATGGAAGAGGCTACTTCTAGTACTTCGACAATATCTTCATCAGGTGCGCACAATATCTATAGTTCTATATAGGAGTTTTCTACTTTAACACAAGATCCAATGGTTAACATTTATCAATTATCTTTTTACTTTACATGCATAGTTAATATTTTTCCACATGACTTGTGTACTCTCTCACACCTCATACTTCAATCGTTAATTCAATCTGTTAGTACCGGTTATGTACTTTTACTGTGTTTTCTTATGAAAAGATTAAGGATTAGCAAAGCAAAACATAAAAGCAAAGTAAATACCACACAATGATTAAACGTGGTTCAGTCAAACCGACTTACATCCATGGGACCACGCCCAGGCATCAAGCAATCCACTAATAGATAAAAAGTTACAGACACCAATCGGACTTAATCAACTCAAGACTCCCTCTTGACTATCGCCTTGTTGTGTCTAACATCCTAAGTGGCTAGCTTGGCGAGCACCACTGTCTTCAAAACGCCTTCTCCCGAAAGCTCACAAAATCATCTCTCAAAGATCAAAATCGATGAATGCTCTCACTCTTCAACTTGTGCACACCGTGTTTTTCGGAGTTTCAGTCCATACTATGATACCTCGCATATCAAGCTTTTATAAACTGATTTGGTTCAAAATCTGAATCTATCTCAGAATCTGTAGTTACAGATAAGACAGTTATCAGCTCAAAATTCAAAGCACGTAGTCTGCTCCGCATATTCCAGTTGCTATTCCCTTTAACTCGGATTCTCAGCACTCCAATCTCTTTAAGGATAATATCTTGATCTTCACAGCCAATCCATCAGAGAATACGATTTTGAATAAACCTCTTATCAAACTAAAACAAAATCTATAATCAGATATTTGTTTCAATTTCAAATCCAGTTAAAAATCAAGATAGCAGCACAAGCTTGATCTTCTCCACGAAATCCTCGAGCCTTATCTACCCAAACGGCAATTTCAAATCCTGTTAAAAATCAAAATAGCAGCACAAGCTTGATCTTCTCCACGAAATCCTTAGAGCTTTATCCACCTAAACGACTCAATACAAGCTGTACACGTTTCTTTGACACTTTCAAAAATAACCAATTCAAACATAAAGCCCAACTAAGCCAATCAAAGCCCAAACCATAAGAAGAAAGTCCAAAATGGCCCACATGACTCAACACAATCTATTTCCACATGCTTTCTTGCTTTTATTATAAACCTTTTGTTACTTCAACAAACCTTAAGTATTAAATAGAACAAACAAAAAACTGTGCAAACTTAACCTTATAAACACCATACACGACAAAAACACGTGTTTCCCAATATAAACAAATCAGTTTAGATACTTAAGGAAAACAAAACAAAAAACAACTACAGCAACTACTAAACTTATTATCAGTTTTTTAGTGACAAAATTCTAACGGCTAAAATTATTTGCTTTTCTGATCATACACGATTTCTATCATATTGTAGACAACATGCATACTCTTTAAACTAGCAACCTAAAACAAGAATTTATTTATTTTTATATTTTATTTATGTACTACATCTACACTTTTTTAGTTATTGTGGATCTCTTTTAAATATATGATCTCTTAGAAAGGTTTATATCTTCTTCAATCACATATTTAGGATCTCTTAGAAAGGTTTATATCATCTACACGAGTAATATTTGAACATATCTTTTATGATGGTAATACTTTTTGTGACATCCTTTCTCTCCGATGTTATTAACTTACACTATGTTAAATGATAAAGGAGCTGGAGCAGAAAACCAAGTTTCTAGCTCAACATCCCGCGTTATAAGTCACGCAAATGGTATAGAAATGACACAAATGCAAGGACCAGCAGATCCTAACTTCACAAGTCGACCTAGCCAAAATGGTTCGCTCTTTTTTTTTTTTTTTTTATATATATATATATAACTTGGGGTGGAGAGATTTGAACTTCACACCTCAAAATGGAGTCGGATATGGAATCGGTATGCGATTTTTAATCTCTCTCTGCACACACGTCAAACTAGTTAATTCAAGACCATATGAATACTATATAATCATTCTCATTCCAGTCTTTACATTGATGTACCTCTGTTTACTATGTTAGTTTCATTTCTTTTTAACGTAGCAAATCTATTTTTCTTACGATTTGATGTGTTACTATATTTTAACTGACATGGTATTTTTTTTTTTTTTTTTGAATTAACGCACCGAATTACTATGAGGCCAGATTGCAAAGAAAAAAAAAAAGGATAATTCAATTTGCTTATTTCAAATCTTGGACATGTAATTTTTTTTTTTTTTTTTTTTTTCAATTGCCTCAATAAGAAACATATACTTTTAACATCCTATATATTTAATTTTAAATTTTGTGACCATAAAATTTCAGAAATTTCAATGGAATTTTAGGAAATATCAGAGAAATTCTTATCCATGAGATATTCACAACTAATTGTTAAACTAAAGATTGCAGATTCTCCAACCAATTGTTTGTTGTACACGCTTCCTTTTCTAAGCACTGTTTTGGTTTTGGCATCAATATCTAATTTTTTGTTATTCAATTTTTTTAATTAATAAAATTTCTTAGTTAGTATCTGATTCCCAAGTTTTGCTTCACGTGTAATCGGTCATTCTCCTTTTATTCAGAAAAGAATATAAAACATATTAGTATATCATACTTTTATTGCTTATTGCCCGTAAGTTTATTGGTTGCACATATGTTTTGTATTGAGAAATAGAAAAATATTTCCAGTAACATAGATCTCTGGCAATTAATAATTTTCACAACTCTAGTCACAATTCAAATTCTATTGCTATATTGTTTTCTAATAAAAATTCAAAATTAATTTTTTTTGCTACAGAATTTTTTCTCTCATATATACAATTTAAGTTTCCAACTTAATAGTAAGAAGAACAACCTCTATTTAGTATTTGTATCCATGTTATTTATCTTCTATATGTGTATATAGTCATTTTCTGACATAACAATTTTCGATTAAAAGAATAAAGATGAATGTGTATACGGGAGTGTACATTTTTGCGTTCCCATATGTATGCGCGCATGTATTTTAGCGTCTCTAAAAGAGAATTTCTTCTTCAGTTTTTATTAAAATTTTTTTTTTTTAATCTATTGCTCTAAGAATATTTATTTCACTTCTTCTATTTTATGTTATTGTAAAAATATGTTTTTTTTTTTTGAGTTGACGCTATAAAAAAAAATATAATATTAGCATAGCATTTTCCCGTTATTTCTTTTTATTTTTGTTTGTTTGTTTGTTTTGTTTTTTTTTTTTTTTTTTTTTTTTTTTTGAAGTTTTTCTTCACAATCAGCCTTGATGCAATCCAAGTTTTCGTCGTAGTTATAGCGCAATTTCCTAAAAAAATATTAGTTTCTTTTTGGTGAATCCGAGAATAATACTTGCTAGTGTCTAAATTTTAACATTATTTTGAGTCAATTTTAGCATTGGTGTGTTGTTGAAAATTTTTGTTGTTGTTGTGCTATCAGTGAGAAGTTGATGTGACTAAAAGCATGTAGGTGTTTGGTAATTTTTTTTTTAAAAAATTACTGTGAATACCAGAAGTAGAAATTTAGAATGTATGGTAAACTATGAATAACGTTGTTGTGAAGATGTATAATAACTAAAATAGACATAATTTATCACACATATTTTTAGTTAATTGAACTTATATTTTTAAGGTTAATATTCATAATATTTTTGCACAAAAATACTATGAAAGTATATATAGTTTTAATTTATTATTTAAAATATTTCTAAAAAATAAATTACCAAACTTCTTATTAATTATTGTTATTTTAAAACTTTTTGATAATTATAAAAAATATTTGAGTAAAATTCAACATAATATACTTATTAAAGATTTTCAATTATAAATAAATATAGAAAAGATATTTCTTTTTAAAAATTTGGTATGAACAAAAAAATAAAATGGATGAATAGAAAATTATTTTATTATTAAAGTTATTTCAATAACTTTAGTAACTTTAGATATTGGCAGCAGAAGTAGCTGTACAAAAGCAACTCCTAATTTTTTTTTTCAAATTCTGCTATTTGACAATAATTTTATATGTTGCTAGATAAAAGTAGGATTTAACAAATACCCTGATCTACTTTAACTTTTCAAAAAAAGTTGGAAATAGCCTTTAAAAACCATATCAAACAGACCCTTTATTCAATTTAACATATATAATAGAGGCATACACATACGCTTTCGTCCATGCCGCCCTCCTCCCTACTTTATTTCTATTAAAATAGTTTTTTTCATATATGTCCTATTTAACTCTTTTATATGTGTGTCTATATATATATATATATATATTATACAGCACAGCAAATAGAAGCGGAACCGTCTAGCACGTCAATATCATCAACAAGTACTGCACAAGGCCCCAATGGGAATAATGGTAATAACATAGAAGAGGCAAATCCACCGGTTGTAACAATTACGGGGCCACTACATCATGTGATCCAGCCAGCTTATAATTTAATAAGAGGTCTGCCCTTGTTCTCTCTTGCTCTCTGTATTTTTTTTTTTTTTTTTTTGCTTTCTTTTTTTCCCTTTACCTATGCATACACATAATATATTCGGACATATAATATATTCGGACATATTTTATATATATATATATATATACGTATGATCGATATATAGGACAAGGAGCAGAAAGCGAGGCTTTTAGCTCATCATCCCGCGCAATAGGTTGTGTAAATGGCATAGACATAGAGCAGGTGCAAGTTGTTTTCACGCTTACAAATTCGTCGCGACGACCAGCCGATGCGTTGCGTCCCGCACAAAACCATGATCATACTATTGATATTCCACAATATGGTACTCTCTTTAATTTTTTCTGATCTCCACTAGATTTTATTTTCAGTATCTTCAATAGTACGCAATATTATTAATATTGCAACTTTTTTCTTTACTAAACGAACAAGCTTTAAATGCGTCCGTCCAAAAGTATTGTGTCTATTTACGGACAATTAAATGAAATATCATACTGAAAGTACTTTTTTTTTCACAGATATGCAGAGTACGCGCACGACGGAACTGTATCATGCGGCGAGAACTGGTGACCAGAACCGTGCCAACGAGATCTTAGGAGAAGGACAAGAAAGATCAGCCTTATTGAATTCGCCAGTTCTAAGTGTGACAAATGAAACCGTTCTTCACATTGCTGCTGGAGCAAAGCAAGTTGAGTTTGTCGAAATGCTTCTTCAAGAGCCTAGCATAGATCAATTGATCAATGCACAAGACGTAAAGGGGAATACAGCCCTTTGCACTGCTGCTGCAGCTGGAGCATCCGAAATCGTTCGGAAACTATGGAATAGGGAGCCTGAGTTACTCTTCACTCCAGGTGGCAACGACATGACTCCTGCTTATATGGCTGCTACATTTGGCCATGGTGCCATAGCTTCGGAGCTATACTCTGAGGGCATCAACAGACAACGTCCTATGCGAGATGAGGACAAAATCTTCCTGTTTTTTATTTGTATCCACAATGAGCTATTCGGTAAGTGCATATATGAATTAACAAAGGGAATAAGACTTACTTATTTTTTAAAATACCAAAAAATCGGCACGTCTACGCATATATTAATTAATTAGTATTAAAGGGAGAACGGACATTCTAATTAGATCGGCACGTAATTCCTGGGACTCATCTGTTTTTTTTTTTTTTTTTTTTTTTTTTTTTTTTTTTTTGAAGACATAAATGGTAATAGAAATAACTAGCATCAGAAGGGGGAATGAAATTCCAATTAGATTGACACCTGATTCCTATATTGATAGCTAAGTATTTTCTCGTATACGCATCATGAGTTTTGGGTGATCATGAGAAGAGCTTCAATGGTATATATAGTTCTTAAAAACTTACTTGGTCGTAGTTTTTTTTTTTTTTTTTTTTTTTTTTTTTCTCTGATCTAAATGTGAAATTAGATATAAACGTGGTCATTTTTTTTTTTTTTTATTTTGTTTCTAGCTTTCATTATCCTTCTACAACACAAAAACAATATAATTTTCTTGCAAGCACTACTTGGCATATTACGCTCTCGCTAGTGCTATAATAATAATCTCAAGTACAGCTATAAGAATTAAAGCTCGGCTATCATTGCTTAGTAAAACCTTTGATTGCTTATAGGATCTATGAATTTGGAGAATTGATTAGTTTTTACAATCTTGGCATAAGAAAAGCAACATTTTTCATCAAAACCATGCTATTATCAGCGTTGAATACTTCGATATGTACTGCGTACTTTTTTTTTTTTTTCCGTTACCATGTTGTCATATGTTTGGTTGAATTATGCAGATTTGGCATTGATATTACTAAAAGACTCTCCTGGGATCAACTTGGACTGTGAACGCGATTACAATTCAGAAACAGCTTTGCATGTGTTAGCTCGAAAGACTTCAGCATTCTCTTCGCAACATCAACGAATTGGTAGCAAGCTTGTCAACAGATGTAAGTATAGATCAATATTTGTATTTTACATGCATTTCCAATCAGTCTAATCACTATATATGATAAATTCATGACTCATTTCTCACTCTCAGGTTGCCATTTAACGTCTTCCAGTAATACACACAGTTTGCAAACTCAAGCTTCAAAGTTTCTAGAAGAACTTCTACAGCAACTTAAGGGACGGCAACCGAATGAGATCCAAGATCTTATTAGAAGACCGCGTCACTTATTATTCGAAGCGGCAGCGCTGGGGAACTTAAATTTTTTAAATTCACTCATAGAGTCATTTCCTTATTTAGTTTGGGAAGGCGATGGAGAAGGAAAATTCATATTTCACACTGCAATTTTGAATCGCCATATGGATATCTTTAAATTAATTGAAGAGACGGCGATGCTCAAAAGTGTTTTACAAGGTTGGAAAGATGAAAGTACAGGCGACAACATATTGCACTTTGCCGCGAAATTACCACGTAAGGATATACTCAACAGTAAAAACTCGGCAGCAGGGGAAGCATTACAAATGCAAAAAGAAGTCTTACTGTTTAAGGTAACTATTTTACATTGTTTCACTTATATATACATATATACATATATATATATATATATATATATTCTATTTGCTTTTTGCATGAGGTTTCACACGAGGTTATGCTTATATGTGTGTGTGTGTGTGTGTTGCAAAGAGACTGGACAGTAGCCATGGAACCGAACCGCTCCCCATACCCACAACTGGATACTTTCTGTGATGGTTCTCACAAAACTATTCATAACATCATCAAAATTAATGATGGCTTGTCGTGTCGCCTCACAGATCGCGTATGCTTAATAAGCACTAGAAATTGTTGAAGACATAGTATGGTTTTCAAAACCGTCGTATTTTTTTCAAATACGGTTCTAAACGGTCGTCAATTATGTACTATTTGTATTAGCGAAACGATCTTAGGGGAAAGGAACATTATTGGCAGCAAGGATTACTGGGACGAGCTTGGCGAGTTTAATGGAAAATTCTTCAATATAGAATTAATTTATTTGGATCACATAACAAAACTCTATATACATATTATTATTTCTTGTGCTAGTTACTATAATGTCTTCACTACATGCTTGCTTGGTAAGCTAGGTTAATTTTCAGTATTTAAGATCCAGCCAGGGGCAGAGTTATGCCCTGGAAGATCTTTTTGTTTTATTTTTATTTTTTAATCTACTTAGTTCTTCAAAAAAAAAAAATTTATATGCCCCCACCCGCCATCCCCCCTACCTACTCCCCCTTCTAATTAACACATATTTCAAATATGTCTACATGAATCTAATTCTATATTATCTTTTATTATACAGTAAAGGTGATCTAAAAGTAATATTTATTTTCATATATGTATCCCTATTTAAACATTATTTTTTTCTTGCAACACATTCAACTACTATATTCTCAAATGTACTTTCTACATAATTTCTGTGCAATTCACCCATTAAAATATTTATTGCTCTTACATTAATATTCTTATCATTTATATAATATATGCTTACAAATTATATATATATATATATATATCAGATCCTCGTATAATTTCATTCTACTAATTGATTGAAATGATAGGGATTGGAAAAATTTGTGCCGGCTTTTAATCGGAACAAACGTAATTACGGGGGAAAAACACCTAAGCAGGTGTTTACTTTGGAGCACGAAGATCTGATGAAAGGAGGAGAAAAATGGATGAAGAAAAATGCCAGTTATTGTCTTCTTGTTGCAACACTTATTGTGACAGTAGTCTTCCCTGCTGCATTTACTCCCCCTGGTGGCAGCAACGACACTAATCCGGAAAGCTCCAAACCTCATCCAAAGGAAAAATTGATTATTCTTTCCATAATTAACGCAATTGCCATGGGCGCCTCTACGATGTCGATAATAGTGTTCTTTTTCTCCTCATATCACGTTACGCAGAGGAAGATTTCATGTCGTCACTGCCCTGGCGATTTAAATTGGGGCTAGTTTACTTATTGTCTCTTTGGTAAGTATGATGGTATCCTTCTGCATTGCAACATTTGTAACTTATGCTCATCATTGTTCCACAGGGAGTCGTAGCATCATCGTTTCTGCTCTGATGGTTGCTGGCCTTTCCGTAATTGTTTTTCTATGTCTCCTCCTGCGAGAGATATTTTCTGCTTGACTGAGGCAACCCTAGATGATAAGCCTAATACTAATCACACTATGTCTAGGCTATACATAATATGCATGAAATAATCATGTTTGAGATTTATATATGTGTATATAATATATATATATATATATATATATGGTGATTGTGTCGTTATGATTACGTTATTTTGAAGCATTTTCATGTGTATGTATTTCAACTTGATGAAGTGAAGATGTTAACAATATTTTTCTGCCATTTGATGCGAGCACATCAAAAGGAGTTGAAAAGGGAAAGAAACAAAGAAACAAATTAGCCGAAATGTAGTATTCAAGAAGAAAAGAAAATCTTCAAGTATACCACATTAATGTATTCGTAATGATGAACCAAAGATGGCTTATAATTAAAGCTCTTTTACCGTAAAAAAAGCCAGTTGGGGGGAAAAACAAAGAGAAAAACAGAGCGCATACGATAAATGTTAAACAAAAACGAACTGCCTGACTCATAGATAGCAGCGTCCTATCTACAAATAAATTCTATTGGAAGGTATGTAAAACCCTGTCGTTTTTTTATTTTTTATTTTTTTGGTGAACTTAAACGAGAGGACAATTAACATCAAGAAAGAAAAGCATACCATAACTGTATTGGCGCCCTCTAAACTCGATCACTTGTTACGTCCTCTACTTAAACTAAAATTAAAATAAAAAGCACAAAAAGCAGTCACCTCCATGAGGAGAAAAGAGAAGAAACATAATATACTAAAAACACCTGGAATAGGAAAGAAGATCTGAACACATGAGACAACTGTAATTAGAAGAGCGTGCCAAAACTCGAACTTTGTTCACAGTCTTCAAGACATGCCTCGTTAAAAACCTATACGAACAAAACTAATTGGCTGAATCCCACATTCCCTCTCTTGCTTGCCCCCTTTCTCTCGCCAATGCTGGCACACTAGTCGTCGTTCAGCATAGATCTTGCGATCTTGGTTCAACGAGCGATCTCCGATATGGAGATCTCAAGCACAGGTCGACTTGGGACGTCTTCTCCGGTTCCGGTTGCGACATCTTCACCGGAGACGGAAACAGAGAAAGAGAAGAAAATCGATGAAGAGAAAGAGGGAGGGGAGAGAGAGATAGAGGAGAGAGAAATAAAAAAAAGATGCAGGAGACAAAACGTTAAATTAGTCCGGTTTAAGGTTTTATGAATTAGGGAAATAGCAGAAATGGAGGTGGTAATAAACTTAAAACTAGATTGGTTTAAATTTTATTAGCCCCTCCATTTTTGCTATTTCCCTAATTCATCCAATTCTAAAACCCCGTTCACTTCACCGATTTGAGTTTAGAATTTGACTTTTGCTACAGTAAAAAATTCTCAGAAACAGTCACATCTAACTTTTTTGCTACACTAAAAAGCTCTCACATAAAATCACATCTCAACTCGAATTATAAACTCAAATCAGCGAAGTGAACGGGCCCTAAGTTAACATTTTCTTTTTCAAAAGTAGAGAAATTATAGTAAATAGCACATTTTTGAAACAAAATTAAGTAAATAGTAAGTTTTAAAACTATTTGAAGCAAATAGTTGTTTACTATATAAATAATTTATTTATGACGGGTAAGAAATAACTTACGTGATAAAAAATCTTAAAACAATCATTATTTATGTGAAAAAGAATCTTTTTACCAGTCATAGAAAGAAAAATTAAGTGAAAATATATCTTTTTACGAGTTGTAAATGAACAATTTACGTGGTAAAATAATATTTACTTCAAAAAATTTTAAAATATGATATTTAATTCATTTAGTTCTATAAATATGTTATTTACTACATTCTCCCGTAACTAAAGCCTAAGCCCAATGTCATGACCAAGAAATTTATCGAAAGAATTATTGTAAAAGATAAAATTTCTTGAAATCCTTTGTATTATTAATATGAATACTTTTATAATAAGTATTTGTTGATATTAATATAGAATAGCAAACTATAAGCTAAAGGGCTCAAAAATTTATGAGGTGTGATACAGTTACCAATTTTTAGACTGTATTTATGAAAGAGGCACGGAAAGTTGTGTTAAACCTTCAAGTGGGCAAACACATGAATGTTAAGTTTAAGAAATGAAAAGTATTGAAAAACATCGATTCTAGGGTTTTAGAAACAATCGGAATGAAAAAAAGACGAAAAAGGGGTTCGGAGCGACGAACCGAGAAAATTGAGGTGTTTGACCGAATAGGGTTGACCAAGTCAAAATTTATTGACCAAGAGTCAATTAATAAGTCACTCATGAAAGGGTATTCAAGGCTGAACAAAGTTGATCAAGTTGACCAACTGTCCAAGAAACGCGGGTAAAACGCGCACCAGATAGGAATTAAACTGAACTGAAATAATATAGTTATTAGAGACGGATGGTTGAGATTTTAAGTGAAAAATTGGATGAAGGGATGAGATTATGACATTTGAAAAGTAAGGTGGCCAGCCAAGCTTAGTGAAGAAGGAAAGAAAAGATACTTTTTAGTGAGATTTTACAAAAGGTCCTTTGGAAAGTGCCAAAATTGCATTTTAGTCCCCCTACTTTTTAGTGGCCGGTTTGAAGAGATAAAAATACAACCAAATGTTCATATTTTCATGCCAAAAACCAGAGAGCATCAACCAAAGAGAGGAGAAGAAAAAAAATTCACCCAAAGTGAGAAAAACGAGATTTAATCGAAATTGACGAAACTACACCATTAGTTCGCATCACTAAGGACTTCTCTTCACTCTCTATGGTAAATTTAGGTTTTCTTCTCACTTTTTTCTACCTTGGCTGCACGTTTAAGTATGGTAGAAAGCATGAAAAAATTTGCTTAAGATGATAATTAAGCTTGTGATTGTCAAAGGAATTGAAAATCTAGTGATTAAAGGATGAATTCTTGGTTATTAGATTTTGTTTCTAGCAAATTTTGGTTATGGGGAATTGTTGTGAAAATTTGGATGAAACCCTAAAATTGTGATGTTATTGATGATAAAATTGAATGAGAACGAATGTGGTTTGTGTTTAAAGGTTGAAACAACGGATAAAATGACTTATGGTTAGCTTGGGAAACGCGAAAAAATTAGACAAAACTCTGTCAAAATTTAGTTTGAGAATTTGCACTAAAACCGGTTTCATAAGGAATATGAGGATTAAGATGTGAAAAGTAAGTTGATTCGATGATCGGAGATGTATAGAAACCTAAAACGATGAAAATTTTTAGTTTTGGACCAAAACCGAAACGGAATACGGAATATAAGTAAAGCCTAAGCCCAAGACTCAAAGGAATATGGAAAGAAAAGCAAAATAAAATAAAAAAATAAACAAAAAATACAACAAAAATGAAAACAAAGCAAAAAGAAGAGTAGTTGTTAGCTTTTCATGCGCAACGTTTTGATATTAGTATGGAAAAACTCGTTTATTCTTAGTTGATGTAGATAGATTATACAAATTACCGCAACAATTTTACGACCTCAACAATAAAAAACTCGAGCAATAACTAATTACATGAAATAGATGAATATCTAAACAACCAAATTCACATTATTAGATCAGACGGACTAACAATCAGTATTTTGTGTGTACGGGATGCTTATCTCAACCTTGATTAAACAAAAATTAAAATTCACAGTGTTAAAGTAAATTATGGAATACTAATGACACATCGATATGGTTCTTTGGCGTGGCCAAAACCCCCTTTTAGAAAAAAACCACAAGTGCTAATCACACCTGATATAAGAGGATTCCACTGTGACGATCCGTACTTTTAGTCATCATTACTACATTCATACTTAACTCACTTCCTACCTTTTACTAGTTCAGAACTATAAACTCCTAAAATTTTGGCTACTTTTTTGTTTCCTTCAATAGTGAAATAGATTCTAATATACTTTGCTGAAAACATTTTCAACTTCTTAACATTAAATAATCTGTAAATAGAATTCCTTTGAAACTTCAAATTCCGTTCCTACACATGGTCATACATTTGACTTACCATTTGCATACCATTGTTGTTCACATGCTATTAACATGATAGCATTTTGGATACATCAACATACTTAGTGACTCGAGGTTGCTAAGTATAGCCTCGTTGTCTCATATACATTACTTTCATTACATAATTTACATACTCTTATAACCATAAATACTATATACTTTATACGCATTACAATGTTTTAAAACCTATGGTGCGTCCATCACCCACTTGCCTACATCCTTTTCTGCATGCCTAACAAACAGGTCTCAGCATGCCGATGCCTTACTAAGCTTCCTACAATACGAATAAACGGAATGAGCTTTCGCTCAGCAAGTAAGAGCATACCACAACAAGTGCAATCAGCAATGTGTACCTATATATGCATTCATGTCATACCCCTAGCATAATTTATAAACATTTAAAGCACTTATCGTATTATGCTTTCTTTTCTTTCATTAATCGTGTCATGCTTTCTTCTCTTTATTTCATCATGTCATGCTTTCTTTTCGTTCATTTCATTGTGTTATGCTTTCTTTTCTTTCATTTCATACTTTTTTACAACTTTCGTTCTTGTGTCATTCTTTTCTCATAACTTTTATTTCTTATGGGCCCTGTACCTGTTATACCATTGCACACATATCCAATGAGGAGTGGGGGAGCTACCCAAAACGAACTCATCCATGGTTTTATTCATAATAACCTCCCTTGCGAAGGCTAGTACAAACAGTTTTATTAACTTTCTGTCATTCATCATCTTTACTTCTTACATCATCGTACATTCATCTTTTTTATCATGACAACAATTTTAATTTTAATTTTTAACTTTTACTTCTTATGGGCAGATAATTTTGTACCGTTCGCACATTCCCAATGAGGAGTGGGGCAACTACCTAAAATCAACTCACCCATGGTTTTTTTTCATAATAATCTCTCCTTAGGAAGGCTGGTACAAACAATTTTATTAACTTTTATCATTCGTCATCTTTACTTTATACATCATCTTATTGTCATCATTACTAATCATGATAGTAATTTTAATCTTTTCATCGTCATTGTCATTTTTTTTCTTCTTATGACAAGTAATTTTATTCTTATCATCTAACTGTCATCTTTTCTTATTATGACAGTAATTTTAGTTATATTTGCATCTCTAAGCATTTCTACCAATTTCTTATGAAATTGAGCTTAATTCAAATGTTTGACTTTTGTTGACTTTGACTTTGACTTTTTCACATATTAAAATTATACTGCTACTCTAAGTCCATAAGCACAGTCAATGCAACAAATAAGAATAAGAAAACATCTTTCACATAGTATCATACATTGAACCTACAATATGCACAATTTTGTGCAACACAGAGAAGTATGCTTGTTTGTGATATAGACAAAAGAAAACTGTTGTACTTACTAAAGTTTCACTAAAGGTACGACTTTTGAGTCACAACAAATTTACCGCTTCGATCGCCTACCAATCCTATCATATAAATTCCTAATCGTTAGATTTATAATCTATGACCAGTTATAAATATACAATTTGACTCGAATTCGTAATTCTGCAAATGTTATTTTCCTAAAATGTGTCGTGTCTAAAATTCTTGAACAAATCTATGATTTACACCATCTCTTATATCACCAATATGCACCAAACTCACGCATTTGGCCTTAAGTGACATATTAGACCTATTTGAGAAATCAAATGAAATCGATGTCTAAGGTCATTTTTGGCAAAAATGCTATTTAACAAAAGTTGTTCGGAATGGAATTTCCTTCAACCTGATGTCAGTTTTTTTAAAAAAAATTAAGATTTTATCTTGGTCTTCTAATTAAAATAGCATCGGTTACCATTTTTCAGTCCAATAATCTAGTTTTCGATTTTGATCAAAAACTGAAAATTTTTATCATTTTAAGTTTCTACACACCTTTGATCACCTATTCAACTATAAATTTAGTTTAAATTTTCAAAATAAATTTCGGTGGAGTTCCGCCTAATTTTCAGGCTTTTCGAGCTAACCATAGCTCATTTTATCCATTGTTTCAACCTTTCAAACACATATCACAATCATTCTCATTCCTTTTTATCATCATAAACATCATAATCTCTAGGGTTTCTTCACTATTCTCACAAGATTTCTCTCTAAACAAAAACACTAAAAAGATAATTCAATAAACCGAAAATTTAACCTCTAAACATTAGGCTTTTCGGTACCATTCATAACCATAACCATAACCAAATCATCATTCTTAGCAAAAAAATTTTGTGCTTTCTACTATTCATGGACGTGCAGCCAAGGTAAAAAAATGAGGAGAAAAATTAAAATTTTACCTTAGAAGAATGAAGAACAAGTTTTGGTGATGCTAATCAATGGTAATTTTCCGTCGATTTCAATTTGAACTAGGTTTTCTCACTTTGGGAAATTTTTTTTCTTCTCTTTCTTTGGCTGAGTTCTCTCTATTTTCTCACATAAAAATTGACATTTTTTTTTTTTTGCCTGTGAGGAGAGACCTAGGTGCAATTTTAACACTTTCTAGGTTTTGTTTTGTTTTTTGTTTTTTTTAACTCAAAATATCTATTTGGCTTCTCTCCTAAGTCTTGCCTTTCCATATCCTCTCTTTCTAGGTGTCCTAATCTTAGCCTTCCATCCATTTAATCACCTTAAATATCAACCATTCATTTTAATTAATAATTATCTTATTTGATTCGGTTTAATTCTTATCCGTGCGTTTTTTATCTGCGTTTTTTGAGACAGTTGATCAACTTGGTCAACTTCATTCAACCTTGACTAACTTTTCAAGAGTGACCTATTAGTCGACTCTTTGTCAACAAATTTCGACTTGCACAACCCTAATCAGTCAAAAATCCTAATTTTCTCAGTTCGGCCTTCCGAACTCCTTTTTTGTTCGTTCTTCATTTTGATTCTTTCTAAAACCCTGGAATTCATGTTTTTCAATTCTTCTTTTTTTTTCTTAAACTTAATATTCATGTGTTTGTCCTCTTACGGGAATGACATATCGTTCGGTGCCTCTTTCTTAATTACAGTCTAAAATTTAGTAGTTGTATCATAGTTCAGAAATGTCTAACTTTTAACATTTACTTTCCTATTCAATATCAAAATCAACAAATACTTACCATAAAAGTATGCATATTTATAATACAGAAAATTACAAAAAAAATTTATCTTATACAATAATTTCTTCGACAAATTTCTCGGTCATGACATCCATCATCACTAAAAACGGTTACAAAGTTTGGTTGTACAAGAAACCTCATGACTCTACACAAACTTCTAACTTGTGGTGACTCCTCCTTGACTCACCTTCAGACTGCTTGCCTTACTCCGAGTCTTCTGCATGCCTTCTGGTTACACCCAAATGTGACAAAATAAAGTTGTCGATGTAGCATAGTTAGGGTGGTCGTATCCACAAGAAGGAGAAAAATAAAACAAGAAAAGATCATCGGATTAAAAGCGTCTAGAGATGGGTAATAAAATAAACTAAAAGAAAATGGAATTTTTGTTGGGAAACTAGAACACGAGAAAAATGATTGAGAAAATGATATACTAAAACGATAAAGCATTGAGAATTTCCTATAAGCTTCGTTCATCTACTTGGATTTTAATTTTTAAGATAACTCAATTAAAAGTTTCACATCCAAAACAATCAATCGAAAAATAAAGATTTAAAGAACATGTGAACTAAAGTATATTTGAGTGACTATAATTCTTACATTGAAACTTAACAAAAAGTGTTCTTATAAGAAATCTAAAATCGACAATATAGTGTTGATAATATTGTAGTAAAAGACTACTCATAAAATAATGCTTTTAATATAATAAAATTATGCAACAATTATATAAAAAGAGCATGACTAACTCTATATAAAAGCTGACAACATAATATATTAATAAAAGAATGGGAAAAAGATAGAAAAAAGTTAATGTACTCAAATATATAAATTTGACAAAACTATTGGAGAATTAAAATCTTCATAAGGGCACTTTACATATAGGTTCATTTTTAACCTCGCTAAAGAACTCTAACCTAACATATAAAGTATTCTCGCTAATTCTAGAGAGAAAGTATGAGAATAAAATGTACGAGAAAATTTGAGAGAAAAAGTATATAAACTCATGTTAAAATTCAACCGCCAAATAACTTGACAAAACTCCTATTTATAGAGTTTTATTTGAGCACGCCTACACAAATATTCAGTAAATAAAATGAAAATAAGAACCAAAGAAAAACGCTTTCCAATTAATTGGAAAGTTACAATGCCTAAATTGGAGAATAAAAACTAATAATGGTGGGAAGGAAAACTGATAGAGATGGTAGAAATAACAGTTGAAAGGGAATCTGATCAGCTGGAGATACGTGGCGCACTGTGACACGCTGAACAGCTGAAAAACACTGGAAGTTGTCGGAAGTGGGACCCGCGGCTGGAGAAGAAAATGTGTGCGTGAAGGAGACTCGGTTAGCTTCGTCGGCTGCTCTCTCTCTTTTGGGCTTCTAATTTTAATTTGGACCTTGCATGTTTAATGCCTCAGATGCAATCAAAAACCTGAAAAACAAAATAAGTAAAATCAAAATTATATCTTTTAAATTTATAATATTTGAAATTAAAATCATGAAATTATTGAATTGAAACACAATTTATTTGACAATTCTAAACATTAAAAGTGCATTTTTATGCACTTATCACCTGCAGTCCTCCTAACCTAGTCTAAACACCAAGATCCGCCTTTGACTCCGACTTGAACTTACTTTGGATCTTCACAAAGTCTGTAGACTACAGGGTTTGAGCATTACAAAAAGAAGCCTAAGAAAAGCTCTAGATTTCTTTCACGCATAAATGAGAACACTTAATTTTTCCCACACAAAATGAACACTCAAATTTTCAATCCGTACTCTCTCAAGTAATGAAGGTAACAAGATATCCGCCTTAAAGATTGAACCGCCCGCATATGAGAGAGGTATAGAATCTCTCTACTTATTATGGTTGAGATGTAATTGCAATCTCCTCAATAAAATGAATTTCAAACACACAATATCTTTTCATTTTAAGTCTTCCAAAAATTTCAACTGTTATAGTAGATTTGAAATCCTTCGCAATGTGCATACAAACAACTAGCTTGTTGACTAGACAAAGTATCAGATTAGACAGCTATAGAAAACTCAACACAGATAACTTGTGATCTGTTAATCAAATAATAATCAATAATAATTTCAATAAGATCCAAAACTGATCAGGAAAATCCTAATAAAAATGCCCAGAAAACTTGGTCAATGATCAAATCAATCCTCTGATGAATCTACACTCAATTGTGCACAAGGTTCAATTCAATAATCTCAGAAATTGCTAGAAATAAATGTGATAAAATTGTGATTAGTAAATCAAAATATTATCATATAAATTCAGCACATATCTCCTGCAATTGACCCTGAAAACTTGTCCAAAAGTAGACACAATTTGACAGCCAATTCAATCTTCAATTATCCAATCAAATCCGGCTATTAATGGTAACAAATCAACCAAATTGTAATAAACTAAATAAGAAAATATTGTCAAAACAAGCAACAAATTGTGAAGAATTAATTAAGATTAATTAAGGTAATTGAGATTATTAGTGTGCCTAATCTGACTTCATTAATTGAGTTTTAATTAATAAGTATTTCTGAAATGAGAGTTTAAATAATTCCAAGGTATTTAAATTATTCTCAGTAATTTATTTTAATCCAGGAGTGTGTATGGGCGCATTTCTCGACTCTTGTTTTAAAATACTGTACACATGTCCTTTATTTTCTTTTCCTTTTCTTTTCTTTCCTTTTCTTTTCTTTTCTTTCTTTTCCTTTCTTCCCATGCATTCTCTCTCTCTCTCTCTCTCTCTCTCTCTCTCTCTTCACTCCCGTGCTCTCTCTCTTCCGTTTTTGTCCCAAATCAAACAGATCTTGAGCCAAAGACGGGTTTCAAAGTTTTTGCAACGTCAAGAGAAGGATTCAAGGTAAGATTACTGAAAGAATTTCTCTTGACTCTCAAGTTTTTGGATTTCAAAACTTATTTTTGGTTCAAACCGGATTTTGATGATTTCTGAGTAAAATTAGAGTAGAAATTAGAGATCTTGGGTTCTTTAGACTTGTTTTAGGACCTAGAACCTGGATATACTGGTTTTACTTTGAAATATTTGGATTTGAGACTAGATTTACAGGTTTTTGGACTGGTTTCTGCGAGCTTCTCTCGCGCAGTTGATTCCACCGGTTGACCCGTGCGGTTGACTGGATTGCAGGCTGACCGGTCGACTAGTCCGGTCGACCGGTGTGCACACTACCAGTCAACCGGTAGTATTGCACTGCTCTGTCACCGGTCAACCGGTGCACGTGGGTTTGACCCTGTTTGGCCTGAAAAATGTTGTTTTTGTTGGTTGCCGAATCGAATTTGGCGGCAGAAACGCAGCGGAAAGGCGGATCGTGTATCACAAAAATTTCATAAAACTTTTGAGATACTCTATAGATTATATTAATTTATGCACCAATAAATTAATCTCATTAATTTATAAGATTCAAGGATCAACCGAAAAAATACCTTGTAGCCGACTCGGATGATATCTTGATTTTCTTTGACCACGAACAGTCCTAGCTCCAAGCTTTGTGTTTAGAACACCAAAGTCTTCCACGTCAATTCCTTTATTCCACGTTGATGTGTGTGTGGGCACACGTGAGACAAAATAGGTTTCTGAAACACTCGAATTTCCACAAACACCCACTACACCACAAAAGGCCTTTAGTAGCTGGCGAAAAACGCTATTACTCACCAGCAATAGCGCTTTTTAGAGCGCTAGGACAGCCGGCGCTATTATAGGTCCTAAGAAAACATAACGTTTTAGAAGAGTTATACAAAGCGCTATAGAATTGAAGTATTATAGCGTGTAAGAAAAGTTATTTTCATCCTCTTACAGCTGTTTATCATAGCTACGATACAGAGTAATAACTTTTTTTTCCTGTTATGTTCATACTGTTGTAACTTTTTAAAATTATTATTGATATCCGTTTGAACTCATTCAAATAAAAGTAATTCCGAGATATGTGATATATCTAAATTGGAACATTCAAATTAAAACATAAAAACATTCAACATATCAATTGTTATTAGTATCTACCAAGCTGTCAATAAAATTACGTCTACAACATAATTCATAGTGTCCAAAACCTAAACATTCAAAACAAGTAAAGAAAACAGAGAAGTCATCTCCAAAACGTCTAAGTGTTCCAATGGTGAAGTAAATCCTTCCATCTTGACATAATACTTCAACAAAAAAGTGAACTCCATTGTTTAACCTGTAAGAAAATGATCCAATATCAAAACAATAATCAAACTCAATGTTTATTCTTCCAGCATTTATCCAATAAATAAAGCAAGGATTGTGACCAGAAATTGCAAAAGGAAAAAAAAACAACAAACGGGTAAAATGTACACCGTGAGCATACCTTGCCAAACTGCTTCTTGACCTTCTCTCGCCTAGTTTTCTGAAATTGCAAACATGACACCATTGCAATAGGAAGTAAGACAATGATGCACAAAAACTAAAGCAACCATAGAGTTATAAGAATCTTATAATTTCTAGAAACACAACATACATACAAATAGTACTTGCCAAACATAACTCAAATAGTTCAGGCATATGGCTCGGCCTAGGGGCGGGCCTGGGCCGAGAGGGGCCTGGGTTGGGGGGCAGGGCCTGGGCTAGGGGGGGCTGGAGGGGGCCTGGGCCGGGGCGAGGATGGGGCCGGGGCTGGGCCGGAAGGGCGCCTGGGCCTGAGGCGCTGGGCGGGGCGCCTGGCCGAGGGGCGCCGGGCTGGGGGGCGAGGACAGGGCCGGGGCGCTGGCTGGAGGGGCGCTGGGCCGAGGCGCTGGGCTGGGGGCGCCTGGCCGAGGGGCGAGGGGTTAGGGGGCGCCGGGCCGAGGGCGCCTGGGCTAGGGGGGAGGGACTGGGCCGGGGCACTGGGCGAGGCGCCTGGTCGGGGTGCTGGGCCGAGGCGCTGGCTAGGGGGGCGCCTGGGTTGGAGGGGCGCTGGGCAGGGGGGTGAGGATCTGGCCGGGGCGCCTGGGCCGGGGGCGCTGGGCTGAGGCGCTGGGCTAGGGGCGCCTGGGTTGGAGGGGCGCCTGGGCTAGGGGGCACTGGGGTGGAGGCGCTTGGGCCGGGGCGCTGGGCTGGAGGCGCTTAGGCCGGGGCGCCTGGCCTGAGGGGGGCTCGGGCCCGTGGGGGGCCTGGCTGGGCCGGCTCATGCCAAGGTAGAGTAGAAGACACCATATGGCATTAACTTTCCATTGTAGCATCTTTTTTTTCAAATGCCAAATTCAACAACATACACCAAAAACGATTTATCCTTATGCACCAAATACGCATTGGATATTTTGTAGCTAGTGAGTTAGATTTAAACATGACTTCAATGATGCACTAGATAAAAATTGTATGTCAAACTTGTAAAATAGAGAGCATGGCTTACATGTATTGGTATGTAGATAGTTGGATAAAGCATGAGTCTTCATTGCCTACATTTTAAACACGAAGAGGAAAAAAAAAACAATCTATCACAATCATATAATGTTTTTTATTAAAATAAATTTGTAACTAGTAGAGATTTCACACACCCCTTTAAAATTTTATCAATGAGGCCATGCCACATTACTTGAAATTGCTTCTTCAATGGTACTCATCTCACTCGTTGGCCTCCACAAGAAAGCGTCCGGTGTTTTGCTACATCCACCCACACTCTCACCGCATTCGGTCCAAGAGGTACATGGTGAACGAGGTCTTTCGGGTCGCTTGGCATCAAACGCCCTTCAAAGAACAACTTCTCCAGCCCAACCCGGTCTAATAGCTTACACTTGTTGGTAAGTTTGGGTAAAGTAGTACTCACACTCGCCAATAATACAATGAACATAAGCAATTACAAATAAACAAGCTTTTAGTATAGGGCAAACTTGATTTCATCCTGTTCAAAAACTTGAATACTTAGTCATTGACTTTGATTGCTTACCTTTGGTGAATGCACGTTTGCGAGATTGATCCTCACTGATGCCACTTACTTGACTTTTCAACAATATAGAGATTATCTCCTGCAATTCTTTGACATCCGCTCGCATTTTTTGTTGCATTTATCTTGTAAAGCCCGCAAGTTATCATCCCGTTCGACAAAATAGAATGTTTTGTCTTAGTCATCCCAAGGCCCAATGCTCTCATGCGGCCATTCCCGTCAGAGGACCAAAGAAGCTAGAGCATCATCTAGCAAATCACTACGATCAAGTGGGTATCTCATTTTGTATTTGTTCCAAATTTTCCTATGCCAACAATGAGCAAAAGCGTGGAAGCATAAGCACAACAATATAGACATTGAAATACAACATTACGAGAAGTTAAAGTTTTTCTTACAATGATGTCACCAATCTTTGAATTGATGTGTTCACCACTTTTTTTTTCTTATGTGCCTTTGTCCAAATTGCTACTCTATTTAATTGAGACTTGCTCGAACTACTTGCATTCTACAAGGAGAAATCTCAGGTTCACAACATTCTTTAAAATTAACAAGTGAAATAAAAAGGATAATTACGAGTGTACCATGTCTTCAATTAAGCGAGCATATCCTTTGCGGCTAGTTGTATGTGGAAGTAGTTTCTTCCTGATGTTTTGATACTTTTGACTCATTTCCTGGTAAAAAAAATTAAAGAAAGCACCATATGCATAAACATGGAGTACATGAACGAGAGATTCCAATTAAAGTTATTTATACCTGAAAAGTTGGACTTGTTTTCCCTTACAAAAGCTTTCCATTCTACCACTGATTTGATGTTATCAGGCTTCAATTTCAGTCTTTCTTCTTCATTTTTGGCTTTCTTAACTTGGTTTACTAATCTTGATTTTGAGGCCCTCCAAATTGCACCCATGTTCCTGAATATTTGATGCTTCTGCCATTGTTTATCCAACTTATATCTTGCCTACAATCCAACAAATATCGACTCTTTGCTAAGATATATAACAATTTTTTGTTAGTATAAGATATATAATATAATATAGTATAAGATAAGCATACCCGAATAGCTTTCCAAAGCACTTCTTTCATCCCTGGTTGTAACTTTCTCCAATCCGGAAGTGTTACTGGAACAATCTCCCGTACAAGTGGCCCTAGAAAGGAAGACAAGCTAACTGATCCCCTACCTATTGGTTGTCCCATTGCGTTGAAACTCACTGGAATTGGACCGCTGTCATCTAAGGCAATCCCTTTCATCTTTGTCTTCCCTCTCTTTGCATTTGGATTTTTATACTTTCCTATAGATTCTGTTGTTGTCTCCTCACGTTCTGGTGCATTCGAAGCTTCAACTCCTTGCAGTCTGCGAGACCTCCGAATAGGTGTCTCCTCAGGTTCTGGTTCACCTTCACTGGTATTTGGAAGAGTAGCTTCAACTCCTTGCCTTCTGCGAGACCTCTTAGAAGGTGCAGTGGGTGAGGTTATTGGTGATTGGAATGCTTCATTCCTATCAACCGACTCACCTAGGTCATGTGCAGCTTCACTTGGCAAGTCCGGAGGAGTAGCTGCAACTCCTTGTCGTCTAAGAGACCTCCTACAAGGTGCAGTGGGTGAGGTTAGTGGTGATTGAAATGCTTCATCCCTATCAACTGGGTCACCTATGTGTGTTTCTTCAAAATGCGGAGAAGTTTCTCTAATAAGCAGCTTTCGAGCAACACTTCTAGTATTCCTTGCCGGTGAGTCTACTCTTGGATGCTTGCCCTTTGACGGTGCACCTGCATCAACACTAGCACCCTTTCGAATCCCTTCCGAATTGCCTTCAATCTTCCAGGTTGGATGAATGTTTCTTCCATTCCAAATCCTTTCTTGCATAACCGCCTCTTCCTACTAGTAGACATTCTTATGACTTCCTGCAATAAAACACAAAAGCATAAGCATAGCAACATTAGAATTACTTGTTTTATAACTAAAAGAGCAAGGACTATTATTGAAGAAAAGAGATGTACCTTAGCCTACAATATTAATATTGACTAAAGGAAAGTAGACTATGTAACATCACAACATTGAAGTCAAGAGATGTACACAAGTGAGTCAAATTAATTTTCATTAAAGACAAAGGTATAAGCACATACAAAAAGGCACTAAATAAAATTCAAACTAATATCCCTTCACAATCTCCTCTCACGTAGGAAATGTCATCATTTTCATTGTCCTCATTCACTTGACCAGTTATAAGTATGAAAGGCAATCAAGAGTCTTCAATCGAATCACATAATTCCAAGCCAGAGAAACCTCTTGTTGGTGCGTTTATCACAACATACCAATCTGAATCATCGGTATCTCTAGAATAAAACACAAGCTTCACTTGTGAGGCTAAGATAAAAGGATCTTTTTCAAATCATGTTGACCATGGTGTAAATTAACAAGTGTAAACCTATCTTCATCCCTAATACCTCTATTAACACTAGCCCAATCACACTTAAAAAGAGGCAGTTGGAACTCATAATAATCTATTAAGATTATCTCTCTCAACACCCCATAAAAAGCAACTACATCAACCACTTGTGACTGGTCTTTTGCACTTGATCGCAGACATAGTTGTGGCTTCCAAGGAAACCCGTAGTTTTGGGTGGCCATGTCAACATCCTTAATGTGGAACCGTTTCCCATTGATTGTGTAACCAGTGTATGACATGGCATGGTTTCTCGGACCATAAGCGAGGCACTTCAAAATGCTAGATTTATTACAATCCATGGGAATCTGTAAAAGGTAAACCAAAATAATTACTAAATTCATCCGGCCCTATAATATGTAAATCTAACATAGGTGAGTTTAATATAATACCTTATCTTTTAACCAACTAGCAAATGTGTCTCCATGCTTCTTCCAGAGCAAACTTTCATTTTTTTCAAGAGATTTACTTGATTGTTTTAGATACTCTAAATGCATCCTATTTTAAACAAAAAAAGGTCCATTAGCAATAAGACGTACAATAAGATGTCACGACATAGAACATTTAATTAAGAACACACTTACTTCACGTACGGTTCAACAACCGCTGAGTTAAATAACACATAGCGGTGAGCTATTTCTAACATCTCATTACTGAACATGTATGGATTGCCAACCGAAAGTGGACGCCCTTCAAGAATTATGTCATTAGAAAATTCTTCATTTCGACATCCACGGTGATAAATATCAACTTTTTGCTTTATGAAATCATTGCAAAATGCCATGCACTCATCTGCAAGATAACACTCTACAATACAACCTTCCGGTCGAGCACGATTTCGAACGTATCCCTTAAGAGTCATCATGTACCTACGTCAGTACATATCAATAAGCAATCTTAGTGTAGTAACGAAATTGTAATAAACTCAATATAACAAGTTCACATACATTATATCAATCTACCAAGTGATGGAATTACCTTTCAAAAGGATACATCCAACGAAATTGAACAGGTCCACAGAGTCTAGCTTCCCTTCCCAAATGAATCACTAAATGTACCATTATATCAAAGAATGATGGTGGGAAAAATCTCTCCAACAAGCATAACGTTTCTACAACTTCTTCTTCAAGTTCTATCATCTTTTCTCCATCGATGACACGCTGGCATAGCCTATTAAAGAAAAGACACAAACTAAGTAGCGCATTTCTGGGAGCTTTTGGCAACAACCCTCTCAAGGCTACCTTGGTAGTAATCTGTTGCATGAGTACATGGCAATCATGAGACTTCAAGCCCATGATTTTGCAAGTCGTCCACGAAAAACACACTTTCCAATGTTAGAACTAAACCCATCGGGGACCTTTAAATTATATAATCTTCTGCAGAAGGTGAGCTTTTCTCGCTTTCGACAAAGGTGTATGTGGAGTGGTGGCGATATGTTCTTTTCCCTCGCTCTTGGGGATGCAAGTCATGCCTAATTCCCATGTGTTGTAAATCCTTTCGTGAATTAAGACCATCTTTAGATTTTTATTTACATGCAACAACGTATTTAAAATGCTTTTCGCACACACATTTTTCTCTATGTGCATCACATCCAAGTTGTGTCGCAAAGCCAAATCCCGTAAAAGGTAACTTCAATCAAATCACACATTATTACATCCATAAATAATTAGCTTCAAAATTCAGAAGGAGGCTATTAGGTAAGTAGTAATTACCTGCCAATAAGGTAGGTCAAAAAAAAGTGATCTTTTCTTCCATAGTTGTTGCTTCTCCATATCCACATCCCTCACCTCGACTCTCTTGCGTTTAGGACGGACTTTCTTAACAACTTTTTTACCTCCTCTCCCATGCCCTTTCATAACTTCATTCTCAAAAATATCCATATTAACTTTCCCCCAATCATTCACAAAGTCCTTAAGTTGTTCATACATTCTTCTACCGGTCATTATTCTTGGTTTACTTTCTTTTTCTACCTTTCCATCGAACCAACACTTTTTCGTTCGGAAGGGATGACTTGGTGATAGAAATCTCCTATGACCCATGAATACAAACTTCCTACTAAAGGGCAACCACATTGCTCGAGTATTGTCAACACATAAAGGACATGCTAATCTACCTTTTGTATAGCAACCACTAAGATTTCCATAGGCTGGAAAATCATTTATTGTCCACATTAAAATTGCCCTTAAATTGAAAACCTCCTTGTCAAATGAATCAAAAACACTGACTCCATTGTTCCACAACTCTTGTAAATCTTCTATGAGAGGTTGTAGGTAAATGTCAATATCATTGCCAGGTTGTTTAGACCCTGGGATTAGTAACGTTAGCATGATGTTTTCCTTTTTCATGCACAAAAATGGTGGCAAGTTGTATATCACAAGCATCACTGGCCAACAACTATAAGTTGAGCTTAAATTACCAAACGGATTGAATCCATCTGTGGACAATCCAAGTCTAAGATTGCGTGCTTCATTTGCAAACGTAGGCCACTTCTCATTCACTAGTTGCCATGCTGGAGAGTCAACCGGGTGATGCATCTTTCCATCACCCCTTTTATTATTGGAATGCCACCTTAGATGATGAGCCATCTTTTCACTCTTGAACATCGCCTTGAACCTAGGAATTATCGGAAGATATCTCAAGACTTTAGCAGGAACACCAACTTTAGCTTTTTGGTATGTTTGTCAACCTTCCACCTTGAAGCATGACACCTTGGACATTTATCAAGATCTGCCTTATCCTTTCTAAACAAACAACAATCGTTAGGGCAAGCATGAATCTTTTCATACCCTAGATGAAATTCTCTCATAAACTTTCGTACTTTATACGTCGACCTTATCAACACATTAGGTTCAGGTAACATGTCATGCAATAACTCTAGCAATCCGTCAAAACTACAATCAGACCATCCATTCATGGTCTTATGTTTGAATAAGGCAACAACGGCAGACAACTTGTTGTATTTTGAACAACCGGGATATAATGGTTCTAACCAATCATTCATTTTTTCATTTAACTCCTCTAACCTATGTTCTTGCGATTGTTCTATATAATCATTCTCATCGCCATAGGCAGCCTTGTATAACTCATATATGTCATTCTTGTCAACGTTTTTCCAATTCTTCATTTCATTTTACTTCTTCCCCATGATGAAACCAAGTAGTGTATGTTGGATCCATACCATTGATTACCAAGTGTTCATAAACAATGTTACCACGTTGATGACTTAAGTTTCGACATTCTTTGCAAGGGCACAACAGCTTTTCCGGATAACCAAAATTCTTTTCAACTGTTTTTACAAATTTCTGAGCGCTTTGCATATACTCCGTAGTAAGTCTATAAATAAAAAGGTCAACACTAAGATTTCTATGACTACAAGGACTAACACAAACAACAAAACTAAATTCCAATCTTGCTCACCTGTTATCACACACCCAATCTTTATCAAGCATCCTAACATCATCAATCGACTTCATAATTAAATGCTAAATAAATGATCACATTTCAAAGTAAGAAATAAAATTTAGTCTAACATCATTATAATAACAGAGCAAACAAAAAATATAACACACTTAATACATATATCTTTCTCATCACCATCACCATACCAAAGAATATCTCATTTCTCTATAGAACATTGGTAAACAAATAATGGAACAAGACTTGTGAAATTCAAAAGGCTCTATGTTCTATGACTAAACCGAAAAAAGACCATAATAATCCAAATCATTAAGAGGGTCACAAAGAACATACCTTCGTGTCTTTGAGAACACCACGAATGTAGGTATTCTTCTATCCAAATCATCAACAACAAAAATTGTCAAAAACAAAGCGCCAATTACAAATAAATCAAAAACAAAAATTTTAAGACCCACAGATTGTGGGTTTCCTTCTACAACTAAGGAATTTCAAAACACAACAAAAATCTGCCTTTTCTCATCAACAAAAATCAGTCATTTCTCATCACATTCCCTAACCGGCACCGCCAAATCTCCTCCAACCAAAAAAAAAAAATAGTTTCTCTTTAATGAGGTCAGTCCAGCCGGTTGGGAAAATTACTAAAATCCTTCAAATTCAAGAGCAGTACTACACCGTTGAACCAAAAATGCAAGAGAGAGAGGATTTCTCTCTGGCCGGTAAACCGGCCTAGAGAACAGAGAGAGAGAGAGAGAGAGAGAGAGAGAGAGAGAGAGATTCGAACCTCCTTAGGGGAATCGAACGATGCACAGACAAAAAAAGGATTTCTTCACGTGAGATTCTTCCCGGCCGTGAGGATTTCTTCCCGTGAGATGGACCGGAAAATTAGTGCATTTGGGGGAAAGTTGGAAATTTCAGGGAACCCAACACAACCGGCATTCAATTTCAGAATCTAGGAGAGTAAATCCGGAGGAAACTTAGGGAAACTTAGGGAATTTTGGGGAATTTTGGGAGAATGAGGTTGTTCCCTCTTGGCCGGGTCAAGCACTCTTGTGAGAATGAATCCGTGTTTCAAAGATTTAGGGGTTTTTTTTTTTTTTTCCTTTCCCTGCTTTTTCTCTCAGATCTTGTGTGCATTTCTTTTAAAAAAAAAAAAATAATAATAATAATAATAACGGAGGAGGGGAGCGAGCGGGAAAATTGGAAATTTTTTTCCAATGCCCGCCCAAAGTAATTGTATTCAGACATTTATATAGTTTTAAATATATATAAAACAAATCAGTCAAAATGTCAACGAGTTATACTGATATGTATATATATATATATATATTATAACTCTTTAGAAACGCTATTATAGACTATGGCAGTAACGTTTTTTGAAAAGCGCTATAACTAACCGCTACGAAAAGCCCTTTTTCTTGTAGTGACCAACGCATGCACGATGTGGAATTTTTGGAGAAAAATATTTTCTCTCTCTTTGCTATGAGGAATTTCGGCCAGCACTAGGGGAACTAGGGCTGAAAGTGTTTCAAAAATTGTCTCACAATTTTTCATTTATCTCATATTTAAAGAGAAGAAGTCAAACTTCAAAATAGGATCAAATCCTTATCTCCAATTTTTGAATTTGAAACAAAAAATCCCTTCCCCTTATCCCTTAGGTGGCCGGCCACACACTAGGGTTTTATCCCTGTGTGTGGCGCCTAGATAAGATAGGGAAGGAAGATCTTTTATCCATTATCCAGTAGTCCAATTTTAATTCAGATTCAAATTCGAATTTAAGTCAAACTTAAATTAATTTGAATTCTAAATTGAACAACTTATCAAATAAGTTTAAATGGATAAATCTAAATATGTTCAAATTCAAATTTAAATAATCTCATTATTTAAATAATAATTAATTCTCAATTAATTATTCTTCGAGTATTTAATTTTAGAATTCGTAAATCTAAAATTCCCATTTTGCCCTTTGTGTCCGGTAGAATTACAAGGACGACGCGGGGACTAATGGACCTATAATTTCGAGCTCCAATAAAATTAATAATTAATTAAACACTTTAATTAATTAATTAATTCTATTAATTCCAATAGTTACTCCACTATAAACTTGGAATTGCTCTCGGAATTATAGACATTAATTACTTCTAAACCGTGAAGTGTCCATTTGATATAGTCATTGCATATAGATCGATCCTCCATAAATAATTCATAATTAGAGTCGTAGAACTGTTAACCTCTCTAATTACATCTTTATCCTTGAGTACCATTGATTCTCTAATGGATAGTGATTCACAAAACACATTCATGAACCGTAGCGCTCTTACTAATCCAAGTACCGAATCAACACTCAAGAGAATTATTTATCTCGCTTCTTTCTCAAGAAGGAATGGATTCCATCTCGTATAATAACATTCCCAGCTACCTATTTCATTATGTCTCCAAAATACAAGGAATAGGATTCAGGGTTTTCGGAATCCGTGCCGAGTAAATCAAAAGACATAAATCCATAAATAGGAGTTTGTTAAGAACTCGGGATTAAGATCATTCTATATATGACTATCAAGAGACTCAATTAGAATTTCTATGCTTAACGGAAATTATTAGAAATTCATATTGTGTCTGCGTCCATGTTCCACATAATCTCATTATGCTAAATACACTCATTCAATATCTCGCCATATTAACAAAAGGCGGATAACACCGTTCCATTCTAAATGGGAATGACATGTATTAATAATGTTTTAATTAAAGATTCGAACTTTAATTAAATTCATTATGAACGATTACTTTTGATTATTATCCTTAAAAATTATCCTCTTGTATATAACACTTATATACCATGTTTAAGGTTACATAAATAATCAAGGAATTTTATTTGATATTCATAAAATATTCATAAATATATGCACATAAAATGATGAATAAACTATTTTATTAAATAAATAATAAATATCCTTTTACATCTCATGCTTTCAGGACCTTTATTTCCCAACAATCTCCCACTTGTCCTAAAGCAGGTGTGTCATGTCTTTAATCCCAAATCCATCTAAGTGCCGATCAAAAATATTCAATGGCAATGTCTTGGTGAACGGGTGACAAGGTTGTCCTCGACGCGATCTTCGTAACCGCTACATCGCCTCTATCCACAATGTCTCCGATCGGTGATATTTCCTTTCTATATGTTTCGCACTCTTATGGCTTTCGGGTTCTTTTGAATTAGCCACCGCTCCTTTGTTGTCACAAAGAGAGCTTAATTGGCCTATCCATATCCGGAACAACTTCCGGATCGGGTTAAGAACTTTTCGAGCCATGTAGCTTCTTTTTGCGGCTTCACAAGTCGCACCATATTCAACTTCCATGGTAGAGTCAAGAACACACTTTTTTTGCTTTATACTTCTCCATACCACGGCTCCTCCATTAAGAGTGAACACAGATCCAGATGTCAACCGTCGACTATCTCTATCTCGATTGGAAATCGAATGTGGTATCCGGTGAGAGAGATCTTCTCCGAATATACTAACATATAGTTTCTCGTTCTCCTAAGATACTTGAGAATATACTTCATCGCAACCCAATGATCCAATCTCGGGTTGGGTTGGTAGCGATCGACTACTCCCATCGCATAGCGATATCCGGTCTTGTACACAACATGGCATACATAAGGCTTCCCACGGCCGGGCGTAGGGATACCTTCTCATATCTTCTTTCCTGCGGGGTCTTTGGACATTGCTCCTTAGAAAGATGAATACCATGCCTAGAAGGCAAATTCCCTTTCTTGGAGTTTTGCATCGAATACCTAGACAACACTTTGTGCGTATAAGATGCTTGTGATAACGCTTAAAAGCTTTTTCTTGCGATCTCGAATAATCTTGATCCCAAGAACATAGCTTGCCTCTCCTAAATCTTTCATTTGAATTGGCTAGCTAACCACTCCTTTACATACATCATCATTCCCACATCATTCCCTATGAGTAGGATGTCATCGACGTAAAGAATTAAGAAGACCACTTTCTCTTCTTTCTTATACTTGTAGATTTATGGTTCATCAATGTTTTGATCAAATCCATAAGACTTTCTGACCTCATCAAACCCTGATGTTCCATGATCTAGAAGTTCGCTTGGTCCATAAATGGACCTTTGCAGTTTGCGAGACTTTTCTTTGTTGGCCTTCCACTATGTAACCCTCTGGCTGATCCATATAGATGGTTTCATCAAGATAGCCATTCAGAAAAGCTGTCTTGACGTCCATCTGCCATATCTCATAGTCAAAATATGTTGCAATGGCCAAGAGTATCCGGATGGACTTAAGCATGGCTACTGGCGAGAAAGTTTCCTCATAGTCAACTCCCTCCTTTTGGGTATAACCCTTAGCCACTAGCCTTGCTTTAAAAGTCTCTACTTTTCCATCCGCTCCTCTCTTTCTCTTGAAGATCCACTTGCATCCAATGGGTTTTACCCCTTCGGGTAGATCTACAAGTTGCCGATCGAGTTAGAGTGCATAGACTCCATCTCGAGTTTCATAGTCGCTTGCCATTCTTCCTTATCAAAATCATCCATCGCATCCTTAAAGGTCGATGGATCCTCCTACCGAAATCATTAGCAAAGTGACGATTTGGGCTTCCCGGTATAACGGTCGGGTAGCGTGCTTACCCTCCCACTACGATGAGGTGCCACCGAGTCGATTAGGGCGTGGTCTTTTCTGCGAGTGGTCCGACAACTCTTGTCGATTGTGGTCCGATCTCATCGGAAAGTAACTCTTCTAACACTATCTTACTTACGGGCTTAAAATCTATCATATAGTCATGCTCGAAATGTGGCATTTGTCGATACAAACACCTTTTGATCTTGAGGACTATAAAAGAAACCTCCCTTTGTCCCATCGGGATATCCTACAAACATACATACTTGACTTGGGTTCCAACTTCCCGTCTTTCCTTCAAAGACGTGTCTTTGGACACCCCATATATGCGCACGTGTCTCAAACTAGGTTTTCGACCGCACCACAACTCTAAGGGTGTCGAGGTGCAGACTTAGATGGTACTCTATTCAGAATGTAAGCAGCGGTGTTTTTAGGGCATAACCCCAGAATGAGGTAGGCAAAGGATGAATAACTTAACATTGATCTCATCATGTCAAGCAAAGTCCGATTTCTCCTTTCGGCCACACCATTCTGGCTTTGTGGTGTACCGGTGCGATCAATTGGGATACCACACCTTCTTCAATCAAGAAATCCCGGAACTCTTGGTCCAGGTATTCACCCCTCGATCCGATCAAGTGTCTTGATTGGTTTACCTAATTGTTTTTCAACTTCGCTCGGAATTCTCTAAACTTTCCAAAAGTTTCGGATTTCCGTTGCATCGTGTAAACATAACCATATCTCGAATAGTCGTCAATAAAAGTGACGTAATATTCGTAACCTCCTCTAGCTTGGACGTTTAACGGTCCACATACATCCGAATGTATCAAGCGAAGGGGTTTTGGAGCTCTTTCTCCTTTTCGTCGTGAAAGGCCTCTTGGTCATTTTACCTTCCAAACAGATTCACAGATGGAAGCTCACCAACTTTTAGTTCGCGTAAAGGACCATCCTTTTACCGCTCGTTCAATCCTTTTTAGGTTAATATGACCAAGCCTAAGATGCCCTGAGATATGTATTGTTATCGTGAGAAATCTTTTGCTTTTTATTCTTAGGTTCGGCAACTCTGAACATTTCAATATTAAGTAGTGAGTTAGGTATTGGTTGTATACAATATAAACCATCATCCAGACGTCGTAACAAATATTTAAACCATTTCGAGAAATATGAACAAATTCATTATCAAAATAAACTTTAAATAATTGTTCAAATAATTTGGCCACGTAAATCAAATTTCGCGAATGTCCGGAATAAAATAAACATTGTTCAAAACTAAAAATTTATTTTCCCTAAAACGAAGTCTAACTTCTCCCCATCGCTTTTTATGGAAACTCTTGCGCCATTGCCTACTTTCATCGTGTAGTCCCCATCGGCTAACTCAAGATAAGAACTAAGACTTTGCAAAGAAAAACAAACATGATTAGTTGCTCCCGAATCAATTATCCCAGGCTGAGGTATCACCCTCTACTAAACATGTTTCAAGAACTAGTAAACTGATTTACCTTGTTCCTTTTTCTTCTTCGCTTTTCCCGTTTCGGTTCTTTCTTTTGTTTTTACCGTAACTTCCTGCAACAACAACATTTGCTTCTCCTCCCCTTCTTTTGTTGGTGGATTCGAAGTTTTGCAGGTCATTCATGAGTTCAGTGAGATTGCACTTCTTTTTGTTCATAACAAAGTTGTTCACGAACTCATGAAAGTCAGGGGATAGGCTTTCCAGGATGATGCCAACTTGGGTGGCTTCATCGATTCTGGCACCATTGAGCTCCGCATCGTGGAGGTGATCAATCATGTTCAGAACATGTGCCTTGACTGAAGAACCTTTCTTCATCTTGTCGTTCATGAAAGCCCTTACGGCATCCAAACGAGCCTTTTCAGAAGGAGCACCGAACATGGCTTCTAGAGACTCCGTTATCTCATAAGCAGTCTCCATCTCCTCATGCTTTTTTGCGCTTAATTATCGCTCATGTTGGCCAGCATAAAGCACTTTGCTTTATTGTTGGCCTTGATCCAGTGATCAAAAGGCTCCCTTGCGGTTTTGGATGCATTAGTCGCGGTTCAGGAGGACATTCCTCCGCTAGGACAAACTTATAGTCTTCGCAGACCAATAGTATGTTCATGTTACTTTTCCACTTAGCATAATTATCCTTTGTCTAATTTTTTTTCAACCGCTAGTCGTGTGATTATGGGATTCGACATATTTTTGGGAATAAATAGAATATTCATCTAATCAATTTATGTGCATGAATATCAAGGCATGTTAATTTTGGCACAATTAAATATGATGCATGATGCACATGAAAAATACATAAATCATGTTTTAATTATAGGTGCCCACGATAATCTAATTTTCCACATATAAAGTGTACCTTTGGGTAGTCAAGTTATATGCCAATTAGACCGAGACTCTTCTTAGTTAATAAATATAGTCAAAATATCTCATATTTTCATATTTATTAACTACCGTTATTTTCAGTCAAAATATAACCAACATATTTGAGTATATTTTATGAGTGTAACCCACCGTTTCAGATCCCATAGACTTAACTCCAGATTGCTACCTTTGGGTAGTCAATTCGGAAATACATCCTGAAATCTTATCTCTAGGAAGCCAACCTTGTTATTGATCCGGCAAGGACACTCTCCTTTAGGAGGGCGATTCAATGTCGCCGCAAAGCCCCTTTCCGGATCTCACGGTGTTGCGCTAACGGCGGAGACTAGTGGGTCGTATTGCCATACAACCCTCTCCCACTCATTATTTTGCAAATATGTATTTTATTTGAAAAACATCTCATGATTTTCAAATCGAAAAATAAACAATTTATTTTTTCGGATATGTGAAATTCAAAAATTTAACTTTTAAATTCAATTTCACATGTAACATTATTTTGCAAATCAATTTTGCAACTTAAATCAATTTAATCATATTAAATCGATTTTTAGCGATGATAGTTCTTATTTTATTTTATTTTTCTAAAACACTTTTATAATAAATAAAATAAATAATAACAATTGCGCGTGTATGCATGGCATGTTATAAAAACATATGAGTAGGCACATTATATCTACATGGCATGTTATATGCATGGACATATATAATATATAATTATCAACATAAAATATAAATATATGCAATCAACTATTGAGATGGATTTGACCGGGTCCCATGGAAAAATAAATTACAACTCAATCGAATCGAATAAATAAATAATTACAATAATTATATTCTTCCGTTACATCAACGGGTCTTCGATTCTTGAATTCTTTATTCTTGGCTTCATTCTTTGTCTCCGGGTTGGATTTCACCTTCCTTGGGATCCGGAACTTTTTCGGCCTCGTCGGCACGCTTTTACGAGGGTTTTGAAACCTTCGGGCCCATTCGGGATCAAATCCGAATTTGGGCCTTGTTGTGTTGGGCAGCGGCCTGGCCACGCTGTGCTGGGCGCGGCCTGGACACGCTGGGCGCGGCGGGGCGCGCCTGGGCGGCGTCTGGGCGGCGGGCTGGGCGCGTCTGGGGCCGCGCTGGCGCGTCTGGCGCGCCCGGGGCGCGTCTGGGCGCGCACTGGGCGCGTCTCGGCGCGGGTGGGCCGCGTTCAGAATTTTTTCTGGGCGGTTTCTGGGCTTCTTTGAAGGCTTCAAATATGATCTTCAAGGCCTCCTTCTTGATTCAAAATCTTAAACCCTAATTCTACCCAAATCCTAGAATTACAATAATTCTAATCCCGAATTAAATTACAAATAATTTTATTAATGAATGAATATAACCGATCCATGGAACCATATAATTAACGACCAAATCCATCATCCATACATTCATCATCATGAATAAAAATAAACATCCATAAATGCAAGTGCCTACTCATCACATACATACATATTCAATTATCAAATAATCAAGCATAAATTAATATCGTCTATAGACCGCTCACGATACCAATTGTTGGTTGCGAATCGACGGTAGCGCGCGTAAACGCAGAGGAAAGGCGGATCGTGTATCACAAAAATTTCATAAAACTTTTGAGATACTCTATAGATTATATTAATTTATGCACCAATAAATTAATCTCATTAATTTATAAGATTCAAGGATCAACCAAAAAAAATACCTTGTAGCCGACTCGGATGATATCTTGATTTTCTTTGACCACGAACAGTCCTAGCTCCAAGCTTTGTGTTTAGAATACCAAAGTCTTCCACGTCAATTCCTTGATTCCACGTTGACGTGTGTGTGGGCACACGTGAGACAAAATAGGTTTCTGAAACACTCGAATTTCCACAAACACCAACGCATGCACGATGTGGAATTTTTGGAGAAAAATATTTTCTCTCTCTTTGCTATGAGGAATTTCGGCCAGCACTAGGGGAACTAGGGCTGAAAGTGTTTCAAAAATTGTCTCACAATTTTTCATTTATCTCATATTTAAAGAGAAGAAGTCAAACTTCAAAATAGGATCAAATCCTTATCTCCAATTTTGAATTTGAAACAAAAAATCCCTTCCCCTTATCCCTTAGGTGGCCGGCCACACACTAGGGTTTTATCCCTGTGTGTGGCGCCTAGATAAGATAGGGAAGGAAGATCTTTTATCCATTATCCAGTAGTCCAATTTTAATTCAGATTCAAATTCGAATTTAAGTCAAACTTAAATTAATTTGAATTCTAAATTGAACAACTTATCAAATAAGTTTAAATGGATAAATCTAAATATGTTCAAATTCAAATTTAAATAATCTCATTATTTAAATAATAATTAATTCTCAATTAATTATTCTTGAGTATTTAATTTTAGAATTCGTAATTCTAAAATTCCCATTTTGCCCTTTGTGTGCGGTAGAATTACAAGGACGACGCTGGGACTAATGGACCTATAATTACGAGCTCCAATAAAATTAATAATTAATTAAACACTTTAATTAATTAATTAATTCTATTAATTCCAATAGTTACTCCACTATAAACTTGGAATTGCACTCTCGGAATTATAGACATTAATTACTTCTAAACTGTGAAGTGTCCATTTGATATAGTCATTGCATATAGATCGATCCTCCATAAATAATTCATAATTAGAGTCAGGTAGAATCCGTTAACCTCTCTAATTACATCTTTATCCTTGAGTACCATTGATTCTCTAATGGATAGTGATTCACAAAACACATTCAAGTACCGAATAAACACTCAAGAGAATTATTTATCTGCTTCTTTCTCAAGAAGGAATGGATTCCATCTCGTATAATAACATTCCCAGCTACCTATTTCATTATGTCTCCAAAATACAAGGAATAGGATTCAGGGTTTCGGAATCCGTACCGAGTAAATCAAAAGACATAAATCCATAAATAGGAGTTTATTAAGAACTCAGGATTAAGATCATTCTATATATGACCATCAATAGACTCAATTAGAATTTCTATGCTTAACGGAAATTATTAGAAATTCATATTGTGTCTGCGTCCATGTTCCACATAATCTCATTATGCGAAATACACTCATTCAATATCTCGCCATATTAATAAAGGCGGATAACACCGTTCCATTCTAAATGGGAATGACATGTATTAATAATGTTTTAATTAAAGATTCCGAACTTTAATTAAATTCATTATGAACAGTTACTTTTGATTATTATCCTTAAAAATTATCCTCTTGTATATAACACTTATATACCATGTTTAAGGTTACATAAATAATCAAGGAATTTTATTTGATATTCATAAAATATTCATAAATATATGCACATAAAATGATAAATAAACTATTTTATTAAATAAATAATAAATATCCTTTTACATCTCATGCTTTCAGGACACTATTCCCAACAGTTTTGACCCCTATGTTCGGGGAGAACCCAAATTATCTTCATTTGTGGACTTGGGATAAACTGATTAGCATCTTTAATCCTTGATTGAGACTAAAAACCCTTGGAATGATAAATTGAAACATGAAAATGGATTAGGCACACTAATTGAAAATCTTGGCACATAAGTGAGATTGGATTGCTTTTGGAATGAGAATTGATCCTAAAGTGTTGTCTTGTATCAGTGATTGCTGAGGATTCAGATAGAAGGGGCTTGAGGAAGTGGAAGCTGGAAAAGGCAACGCTAGTCCCAGGTTTGATCATGCGAGGTAGGATTTCTATCCCTTTTCCTTGTGAGCCTGTTTTCAAAAAGGATTTTGGCCTTGAAAATGTTTTAAAGAAAGGGATTGGTTTGCGAAAGAAAAACCATGGCTTGTTTAGTTGTGGGAATTCATGGCTTGTCCTGTCCATGGAATCCATAGCTTGTCTACTCATGGAACCTCATGGCTTGCCCAGACATGGGGCCCGCGGCTTGAGTAGTTTGTGGGGTCATATTAACGATTTCATAATGTTAAAGGAATGATTTCTTAAGATAAGAGATCTTGTGAATCGGTAAGAGAGTTTATTGCTGTAAGCTTAGATAGGATGCGGAGAGTGGATCCTCGGGGACAGAACCTGAAACTCGGTCTGGATAGGCGAGGCACTTGGTTAGGTAAGTAATTTGCACTAATTACTTGCTGAAGCATGTAATACAATTATTTTCAGTTATATTTCCTTTGAGAAAAATGATGTGAGGTTCCGACTATTCTGTCAGGATTGAATGTTTTATTTTATTTACTTATTCATTTATTGATTTATGCGCTCATTTATTTATTCATTTATTTTAAGTAATTTCAAATTATATCCTACTGGGCCTTTCGCTCACGTTTTATATTTTATATGTATTAAACCCCTCCCAGGAGATTCTAGGAGCAGTGCACAGTAGCTAGATATTTGCTATGGAGTAGCTGAGTTGTGCTACGAATCAATCAAGTGAGGATTGTGTTCATCCTCTGATATAAAGTGTAAGGAATTGAGAAATTCTGTAAACTTATTTAATATTTGGATTTACTAGACTCTGGTTGATGTCTATTGTAATGATTATTTACATGAGTATGTATCTACGATACTGTACGTCTAGCGAGATGGAGCCCTGTGTGTCAGATGCTCTAGGATTCTGTAATTTATTTATATTTTAATACAGTCAAGTGTGGGGCCGTTTGGGAATTTACTTTATTAATCCTGAAATCGAGCTCCACGTCACCTACCCTGTTTTGGGGGGGGGGGGCGTGACAGGAGTGGTATCAGAGCCCTAGGTTAAGAAACCCTAGGATTGTACATACATGTGTGACATCTGTTGTCCACTGAACAGTCTAGTTTTATTTCAGTTGAAGGAAATGGCACTGTCAGTAGACTGTGCACCCAACCGGGCGAAACCAAACTAAGGGTTATTAAATGCCATGTATGCTTTTCGGGCATGGCCACGAGTGCTCAGAATGAGCGGCCAGTTGAGGATATGAAACAAGGTTATTTATGGGAATTTAGACGAGTGCCTATCCCTTTGTTTAAAAGTGAGGGAGGACCCCAGTAAGTAGAGTTCTGGATTGAATCCATAGTCAAGCACTTGAGTACTATGGGAGTCCCAAAATAATATGTAGGAAATGTGTTCATAAAGTGGGATGTAATTTGTTATTTGTGAAATGACAAATGTCAGACGTTATTGTTTTTGCTGATTTTATGAAATAAAATAAAGTTATGTTTTGACACATACTCAAGAGTGTTAGTGATATTGCTTAGTCCATAGACTGTTATCAACGAAAGAAGAGCCAGGGAAACCCTGCCGGACAAAGTCTTCTGATACAGTTTAAAATAGATATTCGCAATCTTAGGATTGATTGGGCAATCGAATCCGATTATGACTGTTAGATCGAACCATATGATGCTGGTCTTGGAGCATGGGAGTTGGACTCTGTGGTTGATCTAGACATGTTCGCAACATGTTGAATGGACCATGTGACTGATTAGGTTAGAGTAAAAACTATTTACAGAACTCTAAACCTAATTGTCACAACTTAAGTATATTTGTATAATTATCTTAACCCTGAAGTGAATGCATAGCTCAACTTAATATCTCATGATCTTTGATTCACCAATGAGATTAGTTCACAATTTTGAACGACATCTCGATCATTGGGATCATGACATAATTGAGTTGGAGTTATGTGATTCACAGATATGGAATTCGTAAGAGATAATATCACCTCATGCTTTATTGATGGGTGTGTGAATAAACAAACTAGGCCTGGTATTCAATGATGGCATTCATTGATTAAGACATCGTGACATGTGCAAGACATCTTATGAACATATGTCTTTCTTATTCACAGTCATATAAAGGAGTTGAGGAAATAATGATTGGAATGGTAAAACGGTAATATTCTATACCATTCTGATCACCAATATTTTCGAAGGATAATAATGCATTTACACTGTGGACCGTGTGATAAATTGTATCAACACCATCAGAAAAATTAGCGCACACGAATCGAGAGATTATTCGGCATCAAACTTTTAGTGGTGTTGTGCGATGTCGGAATTAAATATGTCGATAACTTATCGGGATGAGTTAATCGAATATTGTAATTCCATAGCTTTGTTCATGTGGGTCCATTCGGTCTCAAGGCTAGCTCTAATAAATGGGAAAATAGAAACTGATATTTTGTTATATAATTATGTTTAAAAATGCAATATGTTATTTTTCATTTATTTGATAATTAAAAAATAAAAGGAATGAATTTTGAATTTTGAAATTAATAGTGATTAATTTAAACATGATTTTATTTGGCAACTAAAGGAGAGAGAAAGTTGATATTATTTTGGGAAAATTCGGAAATCCCTTGCCATAAGGGGATTTCGAATTTTGTTCCAAAAAGGGGAAGTAAAATTCAGAAATCCCTAGCCATGTGGGGATTTTCGGATTTTAATCCAAGGGTGAAGGGGAAATTCGAAAATCCCATCTAGGGTTGAGTTTTTGAATTTCCTCCTATATAAGGATATTTATTGAAAACCCTAGTAATGAGTTTTTAGAAGAGAAAAAATATCACACACTATTCTCTCCTAGGGTGGCCGGATTTTTGAGACAAAATAGAAGGAAAAATTATTTCCTTAGGTTTTTGAAAAAGAGCCCACTCTTTCATCCCAAATACCATAGAGTCATAGTCTTGAATCAACGAGTGGTTTTTGGTGTGATCGTATCAATAGATCAACGATCTTGTTACACGGCAATTCTCCATCTCGGAACGTGAGATAGTGACACAAGATCCTTGCGGTCATTTTAATTCAATCGTCACAAAGGTATGTGTTATTCTATTCCTTTGTCTATAAACATATAACATGCATGTATCTATCGTTGTGGTTTACGTTTAATTTGGAATTAAATGGATATGATAAAAAATTTTAAAATTCCGCCTACAAGTTTGTTGTTGTTCAAATGATTTTTCATCTTAAAATCACAACTAGATCCTACAATTGGTATCAGAGACTAGGGTTTATGATCATGCATGATTTATGTTTATGCGATTGAATGTATGATATGTGTTGACTCGCACGGTGATTTCATTGTTAGGCATAGGCGGAACTGGTAAAACTACTCTTGCTCGGAAAGCCTACGATGCCAAAGTCGTTAAAGCACACTTTGATTGCCGTGCTTGGTTTACTGTGTCTCAATCATATAACTTGGAGAAGCTCCTAGCAACAATGGCTGAGCACCTCTGTCCAGAACTGAAAGTCGACATAATTGAAGAGCTAATTGGTCGTCTCAGGAATTTTTTGGAGACCAAGAGGTATATTATTGTTTTTGATGATGTTTGGCAAGTAGATTTTTGGGGAGTTATAAAATATGCTTTGCCTAGTAATGGTAGAGGTCGTAGGATAATTGTCAGAACACGTAATGATATGATAACAGCTGCTTGTCAAGAAGACTCTTGTCATCTTGTGAAAAAGTTGTCGCCATTGCCTCAAGAAAGAGCTTAAAAAGTTGTCGCCCTTAAAAAATTTCTACAATAAAGATCCAAGTTTAAAATTGCAATAAATATTGTCAATAAATATAAATTTACATGAATCAAAACAAATATACACAAATTGCTATTTACCGCACCTAAACGAGGTAAAGGAAACAAATTGCAATTTACCCCACCTAAACGAGGTAAAGGAAAATATACACTGAACAAACTCAGTCACAATCTTCAATTTTTTTTTTTTAAAAGAAACAAATTTTAAATCATTGAATACATTGCAGACATAAGCAAAAGGAAATAGTTCTTCTAGACTTCTAGCGAACAATTCGCCAATAGCGAAACTCACATCGATCCAACACTTCAAATTAGTCGAATAAGAAGTGGCGAGGCACTACAGGAAAAAGTGGTTTTTGCGACGACAAAAAGTCGTCGCAAAAACCCACATGTCGTCGCAAATAATAGTATTTGCGAGGACACGTCGTCACAAATTTGTCACCGTAAAAAAATAGTCGCAAATACTTTATTTGTGATGACAGAATATCGTCGCAAATACATTTGCGATGACATTTACATTTTGGGACGACTGTCGTTGCAAATAATTCGGTTGCTTAATTTGTCGTGATATAAAATTATTTGCGACGACGTTTTGAAAAAGTCGTCGCAAATAATTCAAATTTTTTTGCGACGACAAGTTAAAATGTCGTCGCAAAAGGTCGTCGCAAATAGTCAATTTTTTTTTACGACGACAGGTATAATGATGTCGTCGCAAAAACGGAAATAATTTTTTTTCCAATTGTGTTTAAAAATGGAAATTAATTAATTTTTAATAATTTTAATTAAACATTATTATATTACATACTAAATATAATTTATTAAGATACATTAAAAGTAAAATATAAATTAATATTAAAAATAATAAATCTAAATAAATTTATAAAATATGTTATGAATACTACATAAAGTGCATATATAATGTTCAACAAAATATAAAAGTCTAAATAAAGTGAAAAATCATACAAAACTATTCCTCTAGGTTTGCAGCATCGCCAACAGCGTCATCATCAGGACTGTCATCATCTGAAGGAGGCGGAGGAGCGTCTAGGTTAACTGGTTCTGGACGAGCAATCGTATGTAATTGGATGTTGGGCTGCAATCTAGACACCAACTCTAACATCTTTACCTGATTGTCATAAATCTTTATTTGTTCCTGATACGATTTCTTTAAATAACGATCCATAAGCGCAGCCTCAGGTTGAGCTGATGATGTTGCGTTCGAGAATGAACCAGCAGATGAAGGAGAAGCCCCAGAGTAATGCTTTTGGGAGAGCATCAGACCCACTCCTTTCGTATGTCCTCTACGCATGCCAAGAACTTGCTCCAAAACCCTATGCTCATCAAGGGGGGTCTAGTCGCGCTTGAAGTAGTCTGTGTTCTATGTCTCTCCTCCTCCAGAGTGTTCTACATAATAAGACATTATAATTATTTTTACGTGATATAAAACCACTATTTAAATATAAAAAAATTTAACAAGAAAAGTAAAAATACTTACGAAAGTCTGTTCCGCATCGGTATTAACCCAAGTGTCCCCGCGACGATGCATGTCTGCCCAATTGTCTATAGCAGACATCGACTCTTGGGTCTAGGTGGGAAAGTAGGAAGCGGTAGGTGGGGACGCGGGTAGTTTTTAGTGGGTTTGTTAAAACTTCAAATTATTGTTCAAGATTCAAACCGTAGTTAAGAATTTAAATTAATTTTTTGGTGGAGGACAATTTAATGACAATTCAAATCATTAATCACGGTTTAAATACTTAGGTATATGTGAATAGTACCATACACGTGAATAGTATTATTTATGTGAATGATACTATACGCAACGGGCAAAGCCAATAATATAATTGTTGAATACTGAAAATAAAAAAAAATACCCGAATTGATAACGGAGTTTGGCTAAATATTGCCTACGTCTCTAGACACTGTGGAACACTCTATATACTAAAGAGAAAAAAGATTACAAATTAAGTAGAAATTACAAAAGCCCACAAATTAGAAATCCAAAGAATTTCCTACAAATTTACAAAGCGGAGAAGCTCTGAGTTTTTGGGATGCAAAACAAATGAGAAAAACCCTATATTTACAGCCTCTGCCTTCCCTCATTCACGTGTGAACCAGCTCTAAACAGCTCGGTTCACCTTTGAAAGTCCGCACCATTTCCGGTACTCTCTCTCTTCTTCTTCTCCTTCTCTAACTTTCTCTTTTGCAGCCCAATTTTTTTTGACAAATTGAGCCACCCATATTGACTAATAGAGATCGGTATTTATCTCTCTTGGGTCCTTATTTTTCTCTCTAAATTCTCTCTATTTCCCTCTCTAATGGTTTTTCTTCCATACCTCGAGTCTATTCTTCTATCCCTATTTTCTTTCTCCTATTGATCCTACTTCACTAAGCAAAAATAGTCAATTGAAACCCGTCACAGAATGTTTTTGGTCACATATTCTCCTGCGACCAAATTTGGTCATAAAAAGGCACCAAAGATGGTCACATGAGGCAATATACGGAGACTAAAATTTTGGTCGCAAAAGACTCTAGTTTCTGCGACAAAAGCTTAGTTACAAAGATATTTTAAGACCAAAGTACTTTAGTCGCAAATTTTTTTTTTTTATTGCAACTAAACTTTGCAACTAAACTTTTTGGCTGCAATTATTTTTTGCGACTAAGGATTTTGGTTGTAGGTTCTATATTTGGTAAAACTATTTGGTTGCACGTTCTTTTTGTGACCGAATATTTTTGTCGTCTTCCTCTTCAATTATGGACTTAGAGCCTACTGAGTGTTGAATTATGAACTTAGAGCCCCGTAAATCGTTGTCATAGCTGAGCCCTGTTATTAAAATGAAAATTGTCAGCAAGATCATTTTCAACAAAGAAACGGGCAGCATGTCCCCTATAATATGTACTTTGCCAAAATTTTCAATTCTTAGAACCTGTAATGACAAAAGTTCTCAAATTCATATATATCTCAAAATGCATATATCACAGCAAAGCAATATGTACACATATACTTTAGAAATGGTGTCCTAAAAGTATGAGATGTAATAAGATATTTATTATTTATTTTATAAAAGAGTTTACTCATTATTTTATGTGCATATATTATCAAATATTTTATGAATTTAACTGAAAATTCCATGATTATTTTTGTGACCTTAAGTATCGTATATAAATATTATATGCGAGAGGATAATATTTAAAGATAATAATCAAAACGATGCTCGTAATAAATTTCATTAAAGTTCGGAATCATGTCATTAATTAAAACATGTCATTCTCATTTAGAATAGAGAGATACTGAATGAGTGTATTATGCATAATGAGATTATGACGACCCTCCTAGGTGGCCGTTACTGTACCTGAAATTAACTTGTACTTGCTGGAATTTCTTAAAATTTGCGGAATGTTTTTTATATTTTAAAGTCTTATAGTAAGCATAAGTTTCAAATTGCTTTCTTGATTAAAATATTCATACCTTAACATATCCATTTTTTTAGAGCATATAGATATATCTATATGTATATACTTAATCCTTAAGACTTGTTTGCTTACAGTCGTAATCCACAAAACCATTTAACATATTGTTTCAGAATCATCATTAGCAAAACTATTTATAACGTAAAACTGATTGCGGAAATAATTGTGAGTGGTTTCCATTCCCCAATCTCCACATCGTTCATCCATTGCCTCGCCGTCAGCCCATCAAGTATTAGGTGTAGGTTGCTTACCTATAGTATAAATATTCTATGATGAGCTTTCACTTAGTAAGTTGGAACAATCTCTCGCAAAATAACTATAAGTTTACATGAATAAATATGCATGAGTTAATTATGCTTAATTATAATGATGTCTTATTAAATTCTTATTATCTAATCTTATCTTACTTACTGATGGGTCCGAGTGCACATACCACTTGCGCACAATCATTGGGACGTGACGGTTTGCAAGGTCCCCAACGACACCGTGATTATAAACTGAATTGAATGCCTCCCTCTTAGACGGCTTTCTTATTTTTTTCTTCTCCCTTATGGAGCCTGAGTTATCTCCCTCTCAGAGGCTGGTACGGCACTCAACTGAGTTTGTTCTTATAAGTTCCATTTGACTTATTAGGGTGTATGTTATATGGCATGGTATATCACATAAAGCATAAACATGCATATATAACATGTGTAACTTTTTCTTCAAAATCTATTTATACTGTAGGCAAGATTCCTTCTCGCCTAACAACTTATTCTCTTACTTGCTTACTTTTAAAAATGAACACCCATATTGAGAGTGTAAAATTTACTGTCATTTGTTATTTTATTTTAGCAACTTATGAAGGAAATCTAATCCTTTACTTAAGGCATGTATTCCTTTCCTTTATCGAAGGCACATAAAAATTTACTATAGGAAGCGTGGTGGCCCTTCTTGGCTGATATGGTGGCATGTACTATGGTGGCCCTTCTTTGCTGTAGGAAACATCACTTTGGGCTTGTTGAGCTGGCAGCCGATTAGGACAATTCCTCCTAATATGGCCCACCTACCCATAATGGTGACACCTGGGCTCGTATGGAGCATTTCTGTCACTCCCAGATGAACTACTGCCATCGCTTGCCATTTTCCCAACCATCTATCCTTTGTTGCGGTGTCTTCTACCACTCCACTGTGGCTCACCTAAAACAGAAGGTCTACCAGAGACGGAGACTCGACCCGTTGTTTCTTTACTTTGGTGATAGGCCAAGTTATCCTGTTCCACCCTTGTAGCAGCAGCTACCAAATCCCAGAAGTTTTGAAGTCTTAGAGCCACCAAGGTTCTCCTCACAGAGTTCTTGAGACCCTTCTCAAACTTAAGACATCTCATGTGTTCAGACTCCACCAGAGATGGCGCAATCTGGGATAGGTCATTAAACTTAGCCTCATATTCCCCCACAGACTGTCACCTTGTTGCAGCGACATGAATTCCAGTGCTTTTTCTTCCCTGTAACTATGAGGGAAGTACTGGTCATTGAACTACGTCTCAAATTGTTCCCAGGTCAACCCTTCGACATCTATTCTCCTCTTAACCTGTTTCCACCAAGTGTTTGCTAAACCTTCCATCTTGGACACAGTAAATTTCACCCAATATTCATTTGGGACTCCCATAGTACTCAAGTGCTTGACTATGGGGTCAATCCAGAATTCTGCTTCCTATGGTCCTCCCTCACTGTTAAACGAGGGGATAGGTGCTCATCTAAATTCCTAAAAATATCCTTGTGTCCTATCCTCAACCGGCCGCTCATTCTGAGCTCTCGTGGCCATGCCCCGAAAGGCAGCATACATGGCATCCAAGAACCCTTGGTTCAATTGTTCCGGTTGGGTGCCTGGTCTGCGATGAGGCACCATTTCCTTCAACTAAAATAAAACTAGACTGTTTAGTGGATAACAGATGTCACACATGTATGTACAATCCTGGGGTTCATAACCTAAAGCTCTGATACCACTTCTGTCATGCCCCCAAACGGGGTGGGTGACATGGAGCTCGATTAGGGATTAATAAAGCAGATTCCCAACCGGGCCCTACACTTGACTGCATTAAAATATAAATAAATTACAGAATTCAGGTGCCTCTGATTCACAGGGCACCACCCCACAGGACATACAGTATCGTACATACATGCTCATGTAAATAATCATTACAACAGACATCAACCACAGTCTAGTAAATCCAAATATTAAATAAGTTTACAGAATTTCTCAATTCCTTACACTTTATATCAGAGGATGAACACAATCCACACTTGATAGATCCGTAGCACAACTCAGCTACTCCGTAGCAAATATCCAGCTACTCCGTAGCAAATATCCAGCTATTGTGCACCACTCCTAGAATCTCCTGGGAAGGGTTTAATACATTTAAAACATAAAACGTGAGCGAAATGCCCAGTAGGATATAATTTAAAATACTTAAAATAAATGAATAGATAAATGAGCGCGTGAATATTTTATAAATGAATAAGTAAAATAAGACATTCAGTCCCGACAGAACAGCCGGAACCTCACATCCTTTTTCTCATAGGAAATATAACTTAAAATAACTGTATTACAGGTTTCTGCAAGTAATTAGTACAAATTACTTACCTAACCAAGTGCCTCGCCTACCCAAACCGAGTTTCGGGTTCTGCATCCAAGGATGCGCTTTCCGCATCCTATCTAGGCTTACAGCAATAGCTTTCTTACTAGTTCACAAGATCTCTTATCTTAAGAAAACATTCATTTAACATTATGAAATCGTTCATATGACCCCACGAACTACTCAAGCCGCAGGCCCCATGACTGGGCAAGCCATGAGGCTCCATGACCAAACAAGCTATCGATTCCATGGATAGGATAAGCCATGGATTTCCACAACTAAATAAGCCATGGTTTTTAAAACGTTTTTCTCTCGCAAACCAATCCCTTTCTTTAAAACATTTTCAAGGCCAAAATCCTATTTGAAAACAGGCTCACAAAGAAAAGGGATAGAAATCCTACCTCACACAATCAAACCTGGGACTAGCATTGCATTTTCTGGCTTCCGCTTCCTCAAGCCCCTTTAGTCTGAATCCTCAGCAATCACTGATACAAGACAACACTTTAGGATCAATTCTCATTCCTAAAGCAATCCAATCTCACATATATACCACAATTTTCAATTAGTGCGCCCTAATCCATTTTCATGTTTCAAATTCCATTCCAAGAGTTTTAAATCTTAAATTAGAGATTAAAGATGCTAATCCTTTCATCCCAAATCCCCAAATGAAGCTAATTTGGGCTCTCCCCAAAAACAGGGGTCAAAACAACAGTTTTCAGGCCAAACAAGGTCAAACCCGTGTGCACCGGTCGACTGGTGACAGAGCAGTGCAACACTACCGGTCGACCGGTAGTGTGCACACCAGTCGACCAGACCGATCGACCGGTCAGCCTTCAATCTGATCGACCGCACAGGTCGACCGGTAGAATCGACTACGCGAGAGAAGCTCGTGGAAACCAGTCCAAAAACCTACAAATCCAATCCCAAATCCTAATATTTCAAAGGGAAATCACTAGATCCGGATTCTAGGTCCTAAAACAAGTCCAAAGAACCCAAAATCTCTAATTTCTACTCTAGTTTTACTAAAAAATTATCAAAATTCAATTTGAACCAAAAATAAGTTTTGAAATTCAAAAACTTGAGATTCAAGAGAGGTTCTTCCAGTAATCTTACCTCGAATCCTTCTCTTGACGTTGAAAACACTTTGAAACTTGTCTTTGGCTCAAAAATCCGTTTGATTTGGGACACAAAATGGGAGAGAGAGAGAGAGAGAGAGAGAGAGAGAGAGAGAGAGAGAGAGAGAGAGAGTGAGCAGGAGAGTGAGAGTGAAGAAGAGAAAGAGTGCACGGGAAAGGAAAAGAAAGAAAGGAAAAAGAAAAGAAAAGGAAAAATAAAAAGAAAATGACATGTTTACAATATAACAGTCCAGAAATGTGCCCATGCACACTTCAAGATTAAAATAAATTACTGTGAATAATTTAAATACCTTAGAATTATTTAAACTCTCATTTTAGAAACATTTATTAATCAAAACTCAATTAATTAAATCAGATTAGGCACACTAATAATCTCAATTACATTAATTAATCTCAATTAATTCTTCAGGGTGTTACAATCTGCCTCTCCATTATCTTCGCGTGAGCCAGTTGTAAATAGTTGGGTTCACCTTCAAAAGTTTGCACTTAAAATGGTGCTTTCTCTCTTCTTCTTCTCCTTCTCTGACTTTCTCATTTGCAGCCCATTTTTTTTTTTGGACAAATTGAGCCACCCATATTGACTAATAGAAATCGGTGTTTATCTCTTTTCACTACAACGGTTATTAGCGACAACATTTATCGCTACTAAAATTACAATATTAGCGATGACATATCGTCGCCTAAAAGAAAATAAAATTTTTGAACGACTTGTCGTCGCATTCAATATTTGCGACGACATGTCTTGCACAAAATTTATTTAATTACGACGACATGTCGTCGCTAAAATGGAACGACATATTAGCGATGACATGTCGTCGCTAATATCCATTGGCACCAAAACCAATCTGGCGCCAACAATTTTGACGCCAGTTTGTACATGATTTGCAAGGACATGTCGTTGCAAATATTGATGGTTATAGCTAGCGGTGACATGGCAAAAAAGAGACGGGAAATTTGAACCAGGGTATATTCCTAAAGAATATTCTCAGAAATATTAATGAGGTGAAGAAGAATGTCATTGTTTTAACATTAGTTGCGATGACTATTTAATCTTTTTTGCAATGATATAATGTCGTTGCAAAAAATGGTATGTATAAGCGTGATCGCAAACCACCTTCCGCCATTTTTTCCAGTCAGCTCTCACATTTTCTTCCTTCCTCTCCATCCAAAACCACCCCATACCGTCCAAAACCTCCGAAAGTGCTTAAATACTTCATCCTCTCTTCAAATCATTCATTTGTACCGAAAAATATTGTGAAAAAATTGGAAAAAAACTGAAAAAATGGTGTTTTTTCCTCGCCGTCGCTACCCCTTAATCCGGCCATTGCTGCCCATATTCTGGCCACCATTGCCCTCCCATTTTACTGCCTTACCATTCTCCAACCCTTGGTATTTGTGGATTTGGATTTTGTGAGTTAATATTTTGGTATTTTGTTAATTGGTCTTGGTATTTTTGTTATGGTTTATAATTTTGTTTTAGATTTTAGATATAGTTTGTAAGTTTGAATTTAGAATTGTGAATTTTAAATTAGAATTGAAATTAAAATATGTGATAATTAGATTAAAATTTGTATAAAATTTATTTAATGATGATTATGTGATAATTAAAAAATTAGATAAAAATTTTAATTAAGATTATATTAATAATTAAATAATTAAATAAACTAATGTTAAATACTTATTATAAAATAATTTGTGTATATTTTGATAAAATTTGATAAAGCTTTATAAATTCATTGTAGTGAAGATGCCAATGGACAAGAGTTGGATACATTTAAGGAACCTGTTGTCTGATAAGTACTGGGATGGTTTATGTGCTTTTATTGAGGTTAGAAAGAATTATGCAAATTCACTCAGGGGTAATAGTTGTCCGTATATAAAATGTAGAAATCATGAGATGCATCCACCCGAAACAGTGAAAGAGCACATACATCGATGGGGTTTTGATACAAGTTACACCACATGGATTCACCATGGTGATGTACGTCTTGTTGCTAAAGTTGTCAGTGAATCTGTTGACGAGATGTTTGTAGTGCTAAATGATGTGGCTGGGATTAGTGATGATCATGAGACAATGGGAGAAACAGTTATAGAAGATATGCATTATAATGAATTTAGAGAACACTTATCTGAGCTACAAGTTGGATTGTATCCCGGGTTACACTAAGTATTCATCCTCGAATTTTTTAGTGAAACTAATGCATCTAAAAGTGTCGTACAAGTGGCCTAATGAATGCATGGATGAAATGTTGAAGCTACTAAGAGATGCACTTCCTGAAGGGAACAAGTTACCTACATTGCATTACGAGGCGAAGAAGTTATTGAGTAAATTGGGTTTGAGCAATGAGGCAATTCATGTGTGTAAGTATGACTGCGTTTTGCTTTGGAAGCAGAATGTTGCTTTAATGTCTTTTTCAATATGTAGTACAAGTCATTGGAAGAGCAAAATGGAAAATAAAGTTTCGTGGAAAGTACTCTGATATTTCCCTTTGAAGGATCGATTGAATCATCTATATGCTTCCCGTCACACTACCAAGGAAATGACGTGGCATGTGCGGGGGTGTTCAAGGGATGAATACTTAATGTGTCATCCATTTGATGGTACAGAGTGGAAAGATTTTGATGAAAAAATCCACAATTTGCACGTGAACCATGAAATGTTCAATTAGGGTTAGCTACTGATGGTTTCAACACATTCGGGAATATGAGTCTACCATACAATATGTGGCCTGTTATTGTGACTACATATAGTTTACCCCCATGGCTATTTATGAAGGACCCATATAAGATGTTGATGTTATTGATTCCTGGTCTCAATGCTCTTGGAAAAGATATTAATGTGCTATTAAGGCCCCTTATAGATGAGCTAAAGGAGTTGTGGGATGAACGGGTTGTTGTTCGTGATGCTACTACGAACGCATCGTTTCAGATGCGGGCTGTGTTGCTGATGACAGTTAACGACCTTTCTGCGCGTAGTAGTTTATCTGGTTAGAGTGGTAAAGGGTACTACGTGTGTCCTAAATGCAATGATGCAACTCCATCGAAGCGAATAACCAGTGAAATTTACTTTTTTGGGCATAGACAATGGCTTCCTATGAGTCATAGGATGAGGACTAACAAAAAGTTTGATGGTAAGGTTGATCAACGACCTCCCCCGCCTCAAAAATCCGTTAAGCAAATATTGACTCAATTAAAAAGGGTGGAAACTCGATTGCCAGGTAAACATAAAAAAAATTGGTGGTAAGAAGCGAAAGAGATAGCCGACAGAGCTTAATTGGACGAAGAAGAGTATCTTTTGGGAGTTGCCTTATTGGACCTCATTGTCACTATGTCATAAGTTAGATGTCATGCATATCGAGAAGAATGCGTGTGATAGTTTATTGGGCACAATTCTTAATATTGATAGAAAAAGTAAGGATACAGATAAGACGAGGATCAATTTACAAGATATGGGGGTATGTAAGGAGTTGCATTTGTATAAAGATGGTGATCGTTGGATGAAACCCCATGCAGCGTACACATTGACTCCGGCAGATTGTAAAAAGTTTTGTGATTTCTTAAAGTCAGTACGGTTTCCTGATGGGTTTGCCTCAAATCTACAGAAAAACGTGATCGATGGACATAATAAACTATTTTCCAAATGAAATGTCGTACAACTGGGAAGATGATCCCAATCACATTAGACAACCAGTTATGAATTAAGGTTGAGTGGTAAATATTACATAACTGTTCAGAAATTCAACAGTACATTGAGTAAGTATTACCTTACTATTTTATTACATAATTGAGTCACATGAAATGATAACACTAACTCATTAGATCATTAGACAAAATTCGATTCAGAGAATTTTCAAATTGGTTCCGGCATAAGGTATTATGCTATTGTCATAATTTATAATTTCAATAACTCTGGCTACATAGAACTACAGTTAATATTGTTTAATGTTGACAGATGTCCAATCTACAAGTGCGAAACACGCCAGACGCGACTGCACAATTAATTTCTCTTTTGTGTGATTCAAGCTTCTCCATTAAAAGCTACTATGGTTGTGTCATGAACGGAGTAAAGTTTCTGACATACAGTCAGGATATCAATTGAAATACCCAGAATAGTTGTATTTGTGTTCATAGACCAGCTAATCAGACATATTACAAAGTACTAAAAGAGATTTATGAATTATCATATATAAATGACAACTATGTTCTTCTGTTTAAATGTAAATGGTTCGACACTCATCCAGGAAGAAAGAGAGTTCAACGACAAGAGTAAAATGAGCATTTTCGTCAAGGACTCCTGGTATGAGAGCGTACCATTTATATTGGCATCTTAAGCAAAACTGGTTTTTTATGTGGATGATTTATTCAACGAACCAAACTAGAAAATTGTTGAACATTTTGGACATCGACACATTTAGGATATTCCATATATGGAAGCAAGCGACATTATAGTAGCTCAAGATATCGAGTCTATGAATGTTGACTTGGTCGTGGAACTCCCCGAGATTGACACTTTGATGTCGAATCGAGTTGATATATCATCTGATGTTGTCTTGTCCGATGTTGATGCAATTTTAAAAGACAAGTCTTCCGTTAGATATAATGACTCCGATACACTGGTCAATGATGATGAAGAAGACTTAGTTGAAGAAGACATCGACTATTTTGAGGATGATAGTGACATAAATGGGGTGGGCGACAATCAAGACATTAACAGTGATGTTGAATAGAAATTATTTACTACAATTATTGTTTTCATAATTATAATTATACATATTGTTGGAAATGTGTCCATAAAGTGGGATGTAATTTGTTATTTCTGAAATGACAAATGTCAGACATTATTGTTTTTGCTGATTTTATAAAATAAAATAAAGTTATGTTTTGACACATACTCAAGAGTGTTAGTGATATTGCTTACTCCATAGACTATTATCAACGAAAGAAGAGTCAGGAAAACCCTGCTGGACAAACTCTTCTAATATAGTTTAAAATCGATATTCGCAGTCTTAGGATCGATTGGGCAATGAGATCCAATTATGACTGTTAGATCGAACCATATGATGCTGGTCTTGGGGCATGGAAGTTGGACTCTGTGGTTAATCTAGACATGTTCGAAACATGTTGAATAGACGATGTGATTGATTTGGTTAGAATAAAAACCATTTACAGAACTCTAAACCTAATTTTCACAACCTAAGTATATTTGTATAATTATCTTAATCCTGAAGTGAATGCATAACTCGACTTAATATCTCATGATCTTTGATTCACCATTGAGATTAGTTCACAGTTTTTGAACAGCATCTCGGCTATTGGGATCATGACATAATTGAGTTGGAGTTATGTGATTCATAGATATGGAATTCGTAAGAAATAATATCACCTCACGCTTTATTGACGGGTGTGTGAATAAATAAACCAGGCCTGGTATTCAATGATGATATTCATTGATTAAGACATCGTGACATGTGCGAGACATCTTACGAACATATGTCTTTCTTATTCACAGTCATATAAAGGAGTTGAGGAAATAATGATTGGAATAGTAAAACGGTAATATTCTATTCCATTATGATCACTGATATTTACGAAGGATAATAATGCATTTAATCTGTGGACCGTGTAATAAATTGTATCAACACCATCAAAAAATAGCACATATGAATCGAGAGATTATTCGGCATCAAACTTTTAGTGGAGTTGTGCGATGTCGGAATTAAATATGTCGATAACTTATCAGGATAAGTTAGTCGAATATTGTAATTCCATAGCTTTGGTCATGTGGGTCCATTCAGTCTCAAGGCTAGCTCTAATAAGTGGGAAAATAGAAACTGATATTTTGTTATATAATTATGTTTAAAAATTCATTATGTTATTTTTCATTTATTTGATAATTGAAAAATAAAAGGAATGAATTTGAATTTTGAAATTAATAGTGATTAATTTAAAATTCAAAATAAAATTTAAACATGATTTTATTTGGCAACTAAGGGAGAGAGAAAGTTGATATTATTTTGGGAAAATTCAGAAATCCCTTGCCATATGGGGATTTCAAATTTTTCTCCAAAAGAGAGAAGGAAAATTCAGAAATCTCTAGCCATGTGGGGATTTTTTGATTTTAATCCTAAGGTGAAGGGGAAATTTAAAAATCCCATCTAGGGTTTGAGTTTTTGAATTTTCTCATATATAAGGATATTTATTGAAAACCCTAGCTATGAGTTTTTAAGAGAAGAAAATATCTCACACTTTTCTCTCCTAGGGTGGCCGGAATTTTGAGACAAAATAGAAGGAAAAATTGTTTCCTTAGTTTTTGAAAAAGAGCCCACTCTCTCATCCCAAAACACTTAGAGTCATAGTCTTGAATCAACGAGTGGTTTTTGGTGTGATCGTATCGATAGATCAACGATCTTACTTCACGGCAATTCTCCATCTCGGAACATGAGATAGTGAGACAAGATCCTTGCAATCATTTTGATTCAATCGTCACAAAGGTATGATTGTTATTTTATTCTTTTGTCTATAAACATATATCATGCATGTATCTCTTGTTGTGGTTTACGTTTAATTTGGAATTAAATGGATATGATAAAAAATTTTGAAATTCCGCCTACAAGTTTGTTGTTGTTCAAATGATTTTTCATTATTAATCACAACAAGATCCTACAATTGGTATCAGAGCCTAGGGTTTATGATCATGCATGATTTATGTTTATGCGATTGAATGTATGTTATGTGTTGATATTGGCATCTTGCATGAATATGTGATGAATTCAAAATTGTTTTGATTATATTTGTGATTGGATCCCGATCAATTGGCTCTAGGTTTTTAATTACACCAACTTGGTGGTTTATGTTTTTCTCTAGAAAATAATGTAAGCCATTAAAGGGCATAGGAAAGTTTGTAATTTAAAATTCTAGAAATTTTTTTTTTAGTGCTGCCGCCGTTGCCGTCGTACGCCACCACACGAGTCCCAGCCTTCGCCACAAGCTCAGCCGCCAGCCCCTTCCATGGGTTTGGCTACGCGGCACACTAGGGTTTCAGAAACCCTAGCGGGCCTGCAGGCCCTGCCCAGGCAGGGGCTGTAGGCCCTGCAGCTAGCCTTGCTCAGGCAAGGGCCGCGGCCCATGCTGAGCGTGCAAGGGCTGCCTGGCTTGGCAGCCAATGCTGCGCTAGGCAGGCCCTGGCCCTGCCGAGGGAAATATGGTGGGCTCGAGATTGTCCCGAGCCCAGCCAGAAATAAATAAATAAATAAATTTTAATTTTTAGATTTCAAATTTTAAATTTTTCCACAAAAATATTTTCACTTTTCAGGGATCATGAGAAGGGAAATTGTGAATATGCCAAGGAGCCAAGATGAAGAAAATTATTGTAATTGTTTTTATTTGATAAATGGGTTGTAATTAGAAATGGGCCATAGAGAGGTTAAATTGTGAACGTATGATTTATTATTTAATCTCGCATCATTATAACATGCCATATAGGATATATAGATGCCAATATCAAATTGCCATGCAAGCATGTTCATGCATCATTGTAGTTTAATATTATAAATTGTTATAATTGTAAACGCAATGGGTAAATTTTATAAAGAGTTATAAAATGCAACAACAAAATTTATAAGGGTTATAATTTTGTTGACAAATTATTAATTGGACTTAATTTTTTAAAACAAAATCCATTTTTCAAAATGCTAAGTGGGAGGGTCGTTTGCGTTGAAACGTTCCCAAGGTCTCTGACTTTAGCCTAATTGTGACACGTGGACGGGTTAAGAACCACCTTAGTGGTCCTCACTTCAATAGGAGAAACCCACGAAACTTGTCGCTAAGGAGTCATCAAGTTGCTTAAAAAAGATAAGACTCAAAAAGGAAGTAGTGAGGCGGGACCATCCCTAGATGGATTGCTAGTTCATAACAACCTCTAGAGTCGATTAGTCGGTTAAACACTTAGACTGAAGATCATTGTAACCTCCCATAGGAGCTAGGCAATGGATCTAAAGTGACCAAAAGAGATGGTGATTGGTTGCACTAGATGTGGAGACATCTTGTGAAGTGGACCAAACGAGAGGAGTCTCGATGCGATAGGAGGCTTCACGGACGCCACCCCTAGGTGGGACGTGTTGCCATTTATGATCGTAACACCATAGATGAGACATTTTTTTAAGGATTTTCTTTATGTTTAAGTACTTGCATTCATGTATCATACTTTTCTTAAATTTAAGCAAATTGCCAACGCCGCTTTATTTTATTTTTTCAGCAATTATGTCTTTATCCCCGATCGCACAAATTCTTAGTACAAACAAACTAGTGGGTGAAAATTACGTTGACTGGAAACGTAACCTTGATATCGTGTTGATAGTAGACAAGCACAATCATGTGCTCACCACCCCCTGTCCTCTTGAGCCGACTGATGAGTCCACTCAAGAGGAGCGAGACGCATACACACTGCTTGGATGCGCTTGCAGCAAACACTCGAGTATGTCACATAATCCATGATAAAAGTACTATAATTTGATCTCAACTGGCTATATTTGAGAAAGTTCAACTTATATAACTTTAAGGTTTTGGTAACATTTATTTAATTAATGGTATCACAGCAGCAAATTATTATAAAATGCTGTAATTACACCCTATAAAATTATTGTGACAAATCATGGGATGTGTCACAAAATTGCTCATGGTTTAATATTTTTTCCAAGTTAATTTGGTGTCATATCTATGCTAGTTGACTTTTCACTCTCCTTTGACAACCAATGTAAAATTATCCAATTACTCTCTTTTTAAGGGTTCGTTCACTTCGCTGATTCGAGTTTATAATTCGAGTTAAGATGTGATTTTATGTGAAAGCTTTTTACTGTAGTAAAAAAGTTAGATGTGACTGTTTCTGAGAATTCTTTACTGTAGCAAAACTGAAATTTTAAACTCGAATCGGTGAAATAAACGGGGCCATATTACCTTCTTTTCTGACCGTAACTCAAATTCTAGGATACTTTTTCAAATCTCTCTTTTTTCTTCCTGTTATGGAAAATCTAGGCTAAACCTAAATAAATTAACGAGAACAAAACAAGTAATGAAGCAAAATAAAAGCAGAAATCAACACCAATAATTTTTTCAGATCGCTCTCTTTTTTCTTCTATCAATCTCCTTCCCAATATGGCTCTCTCTCATTTGTTATCTCTCTTCATCCTAACATCTCTCTCTCTTTTGCTATCTCTCTTCGTCCCCATCAAACCCATTGCTTTAACTCAAATTCTAGGATATTGTTTCAAATCTCTCTTTTTTCTTCCTGTTAGGGAAAATCTAGGCTAAACCTAAATAAATTAACTAGAACGAAAAAAGTAATGAAGGAAAATAAAAGCAGAAATCAACACCAAGAAACAACACCAAGGAAAAAAGTAATGAAGGAAAAAAGTATATCTCCTTCCCAATATGGCTCTCTCTCTTTTGCTATCTCTCTTCATCCTGACATCTCTCTCTTCGTCCCAATCAAACCCATCGCTTTAATGTCATTTGTTGACCATGTCAATGAACACGGCGGTGATGCTGGGGACCCTAAGAATGACCTGAGGAGCGTCTATAATCACAACTTCGAAACTTATCCCTTTTGAGAAAATTATGTCGTGAGGGAATTTGCTTGCAATGAGACCCTACGCCTCAGCTTCATGATGTGTAGATATCTGTCTTTTAATTAAATATTCACATATTAGACCCTTCTAATTATTAATGGAATGCATTAGAATGTATAGACCATGTGACTGATTAGGTTAGAATAAAAACCGTTTATAGAACTCTAAACCTAATTGTCACAACTTAAGTATATTTGTATAATTATCTTAATCCTGAAGTGAATGCATAACTCGACTCAATATCTCATGATCTTTGATTCACCAATGAGATTAGTTCGCAGTTTTTGAACAACATCTCGGCTATTGGGATCATGACATAATTGAGTTGGAGTTCTGTGATTCACAGATATGGAATTCGTAAGAAATAAGATCACCTCATGCTTTATTGACGGGTGTGTGAATAAATAAACCAAGCCTGGTATTCAATGATGATATTCATTGATTAAGACATCGTGACATGTGCGAGACATCTTACGAACATATGTCTTTCTTATTCACAGTCATATAAAGGAGTTGAGGAAATAATGATTGGAATGGTAAAATGGTAATATTTTATTCCATTCTAATCACTGATATTTACAAAGGATAATAATGCATTTATTCTGTGGACCGTGTGATAAATTGTATCAACACCATCAGAAAAATAGCGCATATGAATCGAGAGATTATTCGGCATCGAACTTTTAGTGGAGTTGTGCGATGTCGAAATTAAATATGTCGATAACTTATCGGGATAAGTTAGTCGAATATTGTAATTCCATAGCTTTGTTCATGTGGGTCCATTCGGTCTCAAGGCTAGCTCTAATAAGTGGGAAAATAGAAACTGATATTTTGTTATATAATTATGTTTAAAAATTCATTATGTTATTTTTCATTTATTGGATAATTGAAAAATAAAAGGAATGAATTTGAATTTTGAAATTAATAGTGATTAATTTAAAATTCAAAATAAAATTTAAAAATGATTTTATTTGGAAACTAAAGGAGAGAGAAAGTTGATATTATTTTGAAAAAATTCAGAAATCCCTTGCCATATGGGGATTTCAAATTTTTCTCCAAAAGAGAGAAGGAAAATTCAGAAATCCCTAGCCATGTGGGGATTTTCAGATTTTAATCCTAGGGTGAAGGGGAAATTCGAAAATCTCATTTAGGGTTTGAGTTTTTGAATTTCCTCATATATAAGGATATTTATTGAAAACCCTAGCTATGAGTTTTTAAGAGAAGAAAATATCTCACACTTTTCTCTCCTAGGGTGGCCGGAATTTTGAGACAAAATAGAAGGAAAAATTGTTTCCTTAGTTTTTGAAAAAGAGCCCACTCTCTCATCCCAAAACACTTAGAGTCATAGTCTTGAATCAACGTGTGGTTTTTGGTGTGATCGTATCGATAGATCAACGATCTTGTTTCACGACAATTCTCCATCTCGAAACGTGAGATAGTGAGACAAGATCCTTGCGGTCATTTTGATTCAATCGTCACAAAGGTATGATTGTTATTTTATTCCTTTGTCTATAAACATATATCATGTATGTATCTCTCGTTGTGGTTTACGTTTAATTTGGAATTAAATGGATATGATAAAATTTTTGAAATTCCGCCTACAAGTTTGTTGTTGTTCAAATGATTTTTCATTATTAATCACAACAAGATCCTACACATATAACATAAGATCTATGTAAATAAGATAATAACATTTGTGAGGAGTTCTTAACAAGCAATCATGTCTGGCCCAGTTGCTACACGTGCTGGCTCTTCAGGGGGAGTGCAGCCTCCACCCAATCCTTATAGGTTGCCATCACACTGTGAGTCAAGTATGTTAGAACATAATAATAAATTTATTAAATTAATTACATAAGTATTATGTAATCATTAAATATATTTCAATCTACAGCACCCGATGCCGCACCTCGACAACGTTGTGGAGGTTGAGGGAAGGCTAAGGGTCACAAAATCATAGCCAGAGTGGCAAAGGAAGGAAAGATTACCCCCATGTTTAATGAATGTGGAGGTACTTGGTAGGCAGTTAGAAAGTACGACACCTGATTCGATATGCCGTTGGAATCCATGTTAGGGATGTCTGTGAGCCTTTTCATGATGCCTAGAAGGATGTGGAAATCCAGCATAAGAGAGAGATTCAGTAGCGCCTGCTAGTATAAATTATTCAACTTTATTGTTTTTTAATTTTATCTAAATTTCAATATAATAAAATCATTTAACATGTTTATATTGCATTCAGGAATGGTTTAACTTCGATTATGACTGCAATGATGGTACACTTACGTCTGTGGTCGACAGGAAGGCTGTAAAATGTTATAAGGATTGGAAAAACGACCTCTGTGACTCTTTCAGGTGGTTCACAAAATGAGAGTGCAGTTAGGGCTTAGCCTCCTAAAAATATCAAGAATCCAGCTCACTGGGGTCGTTGGGACGAAACAATTGTAGCGACAAGTTTGTGATGACAAGTGGTTGTGAAAAATGTATTTGCGACGACTTTGCATTTTTTGCAGCGACAACTTTGTGCTGTTTGCAACGATTTTTTGTCATCGCTAATACCCCTATTTCTTGTAGTAATTTGAGTTCTTATTTCTCTCTCCAAATTCTCTCTATTCCCTCTCTAATAGTTTTTCTTCCCTACCTCGAGTCTATTCTTCTATCCCTACTCTCTTTCTCCAATTGATCCTACTTCACCTAGGGGACGTTTGTTTTCTATATTCGTTTCTGATTCTGAATCATGATTTATAGTTCTCTACAGTATTTTTCTCTCACAAAAAATACATATAAAATGAAAATGATTCTAAATACATAAACTAAACTTTCTCTTAGTGTCTCCCGTGGTCGGATGAGTTTATCCAATGATCAGTTTAGTATCTACATTGATGACATTGTGGACTGATTCTTATTGAACAGCTTCAGGCATGTCTTTTGTACTTTTAAGATCATGTGTTTTGTACTTTTATCTTTATAATATCTACATTTTCATTTTATGATGCTTGTTTTATTGGTTAGTATTTATTAGTCCGCAGTGTTATATTCCATTCCTTTTTGTTTCATCATCTTTTCTATTATAAGCAGTCATTTTTTGATTCACGGAAAATCGTTAGAAGTAATTTCACATCCTTCCTATTCTATACTGCTGTAGAAATAATATATCACATTATTTAAAATAGTATCAGCACCAAGTGTATTCCCACGTAATTTCAAACTACTTGAGTCTTTATTGGTTAGCCAAATGCGTCGAGGATTCAAATTTATGGATATCAAGCCGGTGTTCATATCATCATATATCATGAAAGTAATCATCAAAGATATGAAATTTTCTACTTTACTTAATGTGCGAACACTTTAGATTGTTCTTCTCTATGTAATACATTTCTCTCGAAAAACTTGTTTCTTAGGTGTTCCAATGTAGAAGAAGCCGCAGATTTGAAACGTTATCGACTTTCTGATCTAGTTCTTAGGTGTTCCAATGTATATTGTTTCTGTTGTAAATTAATTCTACTCGCTTAGGCCCCTGTTGAATGGAGAAACCATCTTCTCTTTCATTTCATATTTCTGATAGGTTTTTCTCAATTTTTTTTTTTTTTTTTTTTTTTTTTTTTTTTTTTTTTTTTAACTTCTGTATTTTTTACACATATTTTTCCTATTCTCAAATATAGTGGTTTAACTGCTAATTATTTGTCTTTGGTCCAGCAATTTGATTATACTAGTCAACTTAACGTACCAAAACTTCTAAACTTGCATTTGGTATGCTGAAATTTCTTTGGCTATGAATTAAAAAAAGGAGTAGCTGAAACAGATAGATATTTTATCCCAAAATGACCACATTGGACCACTAGACCTTTCAGAAGTTAATACATCTAGCCCACAATGCAGCTATGCACTATATATTATCTGTTGACACAAGTAAGAAGCTGATTGGATATTCTTGCAAAGCCTTCTAAACCACTCATTCAGCCATTTCTTTTTCCACGCCAGTTGTTTCATCTGTTACTTGATCATCTTGAGCCAAGCAATTGTGTTATTTCTTAGCTTTGACTGTAAAGGGAGGAAAAATGGAGAACCAAAAGAACTTTATAGTGTTTTTTTTAAGGAAAAACTTCTTGCGTTTAAATTCATTTTTCTGTCAGATTTTTGTTACTATTATTATCATTATTATTAGACATGAATTGTTATTAAGCATATGTGCTTTTGCTGCTAATTCGTCGTTGGAGTAGCTATTTTAATAAACAAAAATTAAACTTTTAAATTACTAGGGATGCCAAACTTAATTCTAATAAGAAAATTTTAAAAAATAAAAAAATAAAAAAATAAAAAGATAATTATAATCGTAAACATGTATTTCATCTTGAGTAAATATTTCATAAAAAATACAAAGAGAAAATGTGTTGCTTCACCAATAAAGATGATCAGTTGGACTACTGGACCTACTTGAAATCCAAAAATAGATGTATTGTTTTTTTTTTTTAATTTCTCTGGTGTTTTTTATTTATTTTTAAAACAGTGATATTCATTGCTTATCAACTATTAAATTTGTATTACATTTTTAATTTAATTTAATATATATTTTACAATTAATAAATAAATAATATTGATATTTTAAAAAAAATAAAAAATAAGTCTTTTTTTTTTTTTTAATAATCTACAAAGCTCGTTAAGAAGCCAAAAAGTCATCTGACAAATCTAGTGATGACTTATTGGCATCAAGCAGCCAATAAGTCAGTCATTCCAATAAGTCATCAATTCAAAGCGTTTACTACACCACTCATCACGTCATATCTTTTTCCACCCCTCATTTCTATGAAATTCAAAAGGTGCTTAAGTATGAAACTATTAAACAAAGAACAATCATTTCTATTATATGTATATCTGTTTCATCTACTCTTTTTATTTTTTATTTTTTATTTTTTATTTTTTTTTATTTTTAATTCATCGCTATTGAAATGGCAATTTCGTCCTGTTCAGGGATGCTGGCGCTTTTCACGAATTTGTGTGGTTTTATTTTTTATTTTTATTTTTAATTCTGTTGCCTTCTTTTCCCCTGGCTCGTGCTTTTCATTTTGTTTGGTCTAAAGAATTTGTTTCCGTTATTTATTTATTTATAATTGTTTTATCGTCTTTTCTTTTTCTTCTTTTTTTTTTTTTGAGTATTTCTATACACTTTCTGATCTTGTTCTTAGGTGTTCCAATGTATATTGTTTTTGAGTATTTTTATAATTGTTGAATGGAGAAACCATCTTCTCTTTGATTTCATATTTCTGTTAGGTTTTCCCAACAGATTTTTTTTTTTTTTTCTTACTTATGTCAACCAATAGCTATTGAAATGGTTGCCGCGTGGACTAGATGTCTGAATTCACTGCCGTGTGGAAAAGGCATTCCTTTTTGGTCCTATTTCATCTACTCCTTTTTTGTAATTCATAGCTATTGAAATTTCAGCATTTGGTACGTTAAGTTGACTAGTATAGCCTCTGCCATTTTTCCTCTACTTTTCAATCGAGCAAACAAATCGCCAACTTTAAGTGAATATTTATTTATTTTATGGATTTAAATTTTTAATTTTAATTTTATTATAATTAAAAATTTTAAAAATAATTATATAAATTTTTAAAAATAATTATATTTAAATTTTTTATTACATTAAAAAAACTCTCACGTATTTATATTTTAATTTAAATTTAAAATTTAAATTAAAAAGGACCAGACCACTGGACCTACAAGTCAGTCAACTCTAAAATTTGGCTTGTTTGAAAAAGAAACCCAGGAAGTCAGAAAAACGTGCAGTGAAATTAAAACATCTTGTCCACACAGCAGCTAATCAACTATTATCTGTTGACATAAGTAAGAAGCTGATTGGATATTCTTGCAAAGCCTTTTCCACACGACTCATTCAGCCATTTCATTTTCCGCGCCACGTAGCTAGACAATTATAAGGGCATTGAAGTCTGTGACTATTAATCAAAGATCAGTTGTTTCTGTAGCCTGCAAATATATCTGTTACTTGATCATCTTGAGCCCAGCAATTTTGTGATTGTAAAGAGAGAAAAATGGCAGAGGTTATAGCTCTGGTGACCCCGGTTATGGACGTGTTGCTTCAGCTGCTAATGAAAGAAGCGAACTCCTTCAAGCGCCTCCGTAAAGAAGTGAAGAGCCTAAAAGACGAATTGGAGTGTGTCCAGTGTTTTCTCAAAGATGCAGAGGAAAGGTCGGAGAAGGAAGACATGAGAGATGGCGTAAAAGTATGGTTGAAACAAGTAAGGGAAGAAGCTTTTCACATAGAAGATGTCATTGATTTATATATCCAACATGTGGCACAACACCGTCACTCGCGTGGATTCGTAGGCTTGCTCCGAACAACAGCACGCATGTTTAAAGCCTTGAAGCCACGTTATAACTTCATTTCCGAAATCAAGGAGATCAACGGATCGCTACGCGAAATCAAAGATAGAGGTGAACGGTATGGCTTCAATTCATCGGACCCAGAATCAAGTAGTAGGGTAACTGAATTTGAGCACTGCGGAATTCGGTTGGGTTCCTTGTTCATTGAGGATGACGAATTTTTGGACCTTCATTCCACTCGTGATGAACTGATGACAAGGTTGTTAAAAGGAGCGCCGACTCGCACGGTGATTTCATTGTTAGGCATGGGCGGAATTGGTAAAACTACTCTTGCTAGGAAAGCCTACGATGCCAAAGTCGTTAAAGCGCATTTTGATTGCCGTGCTTGGATTACTGTGTCTCAATCATATAACTTGGAGAAGCTCCTAGGAACAATGGCTGAGCACCTCTGTCCAGAACTGAAATTCGACGTAATTGAAGAGCTAATTGGTCGTCTCAGGAATTTTTTGGAGACAAAGAGGTATATTATTGTTTTTGATGATGTTTGGCAAGTAGATTTTTGGGGAGTTATAAAACATGCTTTGCCTAGCAATGGTAGAGGTAGTAGGATAATTGTCACAACACGTAATGATATGGTAACTGCTGCTTGTCAAGAGGACTCTTGTCATCTTGTCAAAAAGTTGTCGCCATTGTCTCATGAAATAGCTTGGCAACTATTTTGCAAAAAGGCATTCCGTTTTAAAGAGGGACATTGCCCCCACGGGTTGGAGACCTTATCTCTTGAAATTGTGAGAAAATGCCAAGGTTTGCCGCTTGTGATTTCATCGGTAGCCGGTTTGTTGTCAACTAAGGAAAAAAATGTGTCCGAATGGCAAAACCTGAATGACACTCTTAATAGGCAGTTCGAAACAAATCCAAACCTTTCAAGCATTTCAAAAATCCTCTCTCTCAGTTATAACAACCTTCCTTCCTATCTTAAACCTTGCTTCTTATATTTTGGCGTATTTCCTCAGTGCCGTTTAATTTCAGAGACAACATTGTATAGACATTGGATTGCTGAGGGTTTTATCAAAGAAAAGAGAGACAAGACATTGGAACAAGTTGCTGAAGAGTACCTAAATGAACTCATCCTAAGAAACTTGGTTCAAGTACAAGATGTGCTTTGTGGTGGTGGATCAGATAGGTTGTGTCAAGTACATGATTTGATGCGTGTCATAATTCTATCAAGAGCTGATGAATTGGGTTTCTATCAAATTGTGGATGAAAAAAAGTCAACTGTTAGAGCAAAGTCTCGTCGCTTATCAGTCTACAATTATATGAAAGATCGTATGAAGATCGACGACATCTCAGGAGTTCGTTCTGTTCTACTTTTCAACATTGATGGCCAACTAGCAAATGTTTTTATGGATAATTGGCTAGAAAAATGCAAGCTCTTAAAAGTGTTGGACTTCACCAACGTTCCTATTGATCGTCTTCCCAAAGGTTTGGGGGATTTATTCCACCTGAGGTACTTAAACTTGAGGAATACCAAAGTGAAGGAACTACCAAAGTCGATAGGTAAACTCCAAAATCTACAGGTGTTGGACCTCATAAATACCTCACTGCGCAAGCTCCCAATCGAGATCAATATGCTTCAAAATCTAAGACACATTAATGGCTTTTATTATGACCAAAGACTTGGATTTCGTTGCGATGCATTCCAAGGCCTAAAAATACATGAAGGAATTGGTTGTTTGGGGGAGTTACAAACACTCTGGCATGTGGAAGTAAATGAAAACAGTATTGGTCTCATTAAGGAGCTAGAGATGTTGACGCAATTGAGAGTTTTAGGCATTCTCAAATTGCCAGCGGAACTTGGAGCTGCTCTCTGCGCCTCTATTGCGAAAATGAATCATCTTGAACGCTTACTTTTGGTGTCAAATTCTGAAGCTGAGATTCTAGATTTAGAAGCGATTTCATCACCACCTCTTTCTCTAGGGATTCTCAGCTTCATGGGTAGATTGCCAAAAATTTCGAACTGGATTTTGAAACTTTCCAATCTACACAGTCTGGCCTTCTCATTCTCAAGGTTAAGTGATGATCCTTTGAAACGCCTCCAGAATTTGCCTAATCTAGAGTATCTATATCTATACAAGGCCTATGATGGAGACGAAATTCACATTGAGGAGGGTGGATTTCAGAAGCTGAAATTGCTTGAACTATGTGACTTGTACGAACTAAGAGCGATCAAAATAGGCAGAGGATCATTGCCTCATCTTGAAGAGCTAAGGATTGGAACTTGTCCGCAACTGAAGGAAGTGCCGTCCAACATTCAACACTTGAGAAACCTCAGAGTTGTCGAAATCTCTGAGATGCCGATGGAATTCGTGCTTGCTATGCAACTAGATGGAGACCAGTGTTGCTGGAACGTTAAGCATGTACCATATGTTTGGTCATGGTATAAACATGAAGGAAATATGTTTGATGCCTTATAGGTTTGTGTTTTAGACTTCATTGTCTTTGGAGTTCTATGGTTCTTGTACTAAACTTTCAATTACGTTTTGGCATAGTTTAGTTTTGAATCTTCAGATTCATCTACTTCATTTATATATGCAGTTGAATAATGTTGTTTCCTTTAGCAGGGTATTATTATTATTTTTTTATTATTTACATTCAATTTTTTTCGTTTGTTTAAATATTAACAATGAGTAGCTTTCTTTTTTTCTAAAAATATTCGTTTAAATAAGAAGGAACTAAATAGTATTCTGCTGACATATACAAAATATATAAAGCAGTAGCATTTAACATGCTTCTCCCTTTGACTTGGAGTTTTAGTTGCCGTATTTGAACTAAAGTGTTTTATAGTCTATTTATTTATTTATTTTTCTGATGATGCTTTTCACATTACTTCACCCTTATAACCCGTTTAGTTCGCTGATTCGAGTTTTTAATTCGAGTTAAGATGTGATATTATGTGAGAGCTTTTTACTGTAGCAAAAAAGTTAAATGTGACTGTTTCTGAGAGCTTTTTACTGTAACAAAACTCGAATTCTAAACTCGAATCGACGAAGTGAACGGGGCCTTAGTAAACAACTAAAATGCAGTGGACGTCATATTCTAAGTATTCGTTTTCTAAGTAATTTTTTTTTTCCCACATTTCTATTACTGTGGTAAAAATAAAGATTTGTCCATTTTTTGTTGGTCATATTACATTTTATCTATTCATGAACTTAAGTTGCAACCTCAGTTTCAGGAGATAAGATTTAATGCAAAGTGAACAGAAGAAGACCACAAATAAACTAATTTGTAAAAACAAAAACTCCTTTGACTTCCAATGGGAGGAGGGAGGTATTTATCTCACAAAAGAAAACAACTGAGTTAATTTATGTATTTAACAATAATAGAATCAAAAGTAAACACTATAGCTTTCCAACTTTATAATTAATTACTTAATTCTTTTCAGAACAAATTTCAAATCTTAACCTGCTCTCTTAGTTAATCAAGAAGCGAAAAGAAAATTGATTGCTACTACAGAATCTTGCTTTAATAAATAATTACAAGAGAAATCATAAGTCCAAAACTTTGAGAGTATAGTTTTAGCGCCTCCCAATACAAGTATAATTAGGGTAACTGAAAAATACATGGATGAAAGTCTATAATACCCTTCCTAAGAATTAGGTTTGCGACAATAATTAGACTCCACACATGCAAAGGATGAATCACTAATAACCAAAACCTTTAAAAGAAAATTTAGCATAGTACTACATCATCAATTTGACCAATATATTTGCATCGACCTCAAAAATGGTATTGAAGTGTTTTATTATTGTTTATTTATTATTATTATTATTATTATTATTATTATTATTATTATTATTATTTTGAGATAAAATATGATACTAATGTGGCCTTTTGATCAAATAGCTGGCAGAGTTACTAACATTCTAGTGGAGCAGAGTGATCACAAGGTTCTCGCCACGAGTTAGGATCAACATATCGCAAGTGAGCAACCAATGTACAACTTAACACTTTCTCTCCCTCTACTTTTCTTTTGATCTACCCTTGTTCCTGATTTATGCTATAAGTGACAGAGGAGTGCATCACCACCGGTCAGCCGGTGGTGTGCTGACCGATCGACCGCAATGGTCAACTGGTGGGTCGTCGAATTAACTCAGAAACCTGTAGAACTTGCCCTTTGTCCCCGCATCGTCCTAGTATTTTTGCCAGACACAAAGGGTAAAATGGGAATATTAGAATTACGAAATTTTATAATTAAACACTCGAAAATAATTAATTGAGAATTAATTATTATCTAAATAATGTGATTATTTAAAATTGAATTTGAACGCATCTAGATTTATCCATTTAAACTTGATAAGTTGTTCAATTTAGAATTCAAATTAATTTAAGTTTCACTTAAATTGGAATTCAAATTTGAGTCAAAATTAGACTACAGAATAAATGATTATTTTTTCTTTCTTCCCTATCTGATATTGGTGCCTACATAGGGATGAGAATCCCCTAAAGTGGCCGGCCATAATGGATAAAGGAAAAGAGGATTTTTTTTTTTCAAATTCAAATAGGAGATAATTGACAAGCTTTATCTTAGAGATAGAGATTGGATTCTTTTTAGAAGTTTGACTTCTACTCTATAAATAAGAGAATAGTTGAAAATTGTGATTACAATTTTTGAAAACAATTTTTGCCCTATTTTGATAGTGCTAGACGAAATTCTCTTTGTAGAGAGGAAAGAAAAATTTTTTCTCCAAAAATTCCACATCGTGCATGCGTTGGTGTTTGTTGAAATTCGAGTGTTTATTTAACTCGTTTTGTCTCATGTGTGCCCACACACACATCTTCATGGATTCTAGGAATTGACGTGGAAGACATTGGTTTTCTAAACACAAAGCTTTGGAGCAAGGATTGTTCGAGGTCAAAGAACTCAAGTTATCAACCGAGTCGGCCTCCAGGTATTTTTTTCTAATTGAGTTCTTAATAAATGAATTAATGACATTAATTTATTCGTGCATAAATTAATATAATCTATAGAGTATCTGTAACATTTTATGAAAATTTTTGTCATACACGATCCGCCTCCCCCCTGCTTCCGCGTCCGAATTCGATTCGGTAACCAAAAGTACTGATCCAACTACTACTGCAGAAGTCAGGAAATCAGGTGGCAAAGGAGAGGGATTAGCCGCATTTCCTAAGGCTGTCATCATGAAAACTCACCTACCCGTCCATAAATCAACGAACTAAAGATGGCTTCCTCCTTGGGAACAGTGAAGGGATGATTGTTGGGAATAGTGTCCTGAAAGCATGAGATGTAAAAGGATATTTATTATTTATTTAATAAAATAGTTTATTCATCGTTTTATGTGCATATATTTATGAATATTTTATGAATATCAAATAAAATTCCTTGATTATTTATGTAACCTTAAACATTGTATATAAGTGTTATATACAAGAGGATAATGTTTAAGGATAATAATCAAAAGTAATCGTTTCATAATTAATTTAATTAAAGTTCAGAATCTTTAATTAAAATATTATTAATACATGTCATTCCCATTTAGAATGGAACGGTGTTATCTGCCTTTGTTAATATGGCGAGATATTGAATGAGTGTATTTCGTGATAATTAGATTATGTGGAACATGGACTTGAACACAATATGCATTTCTAATAATTTCCGTTAAGCATAGAAATTCTAATTGAGTCTACCGATGGTCATATATAGAATGATCTTAATCTCGAGTTCTTAACAAACTCCTATTTATGGATTTATGTCTTTTGATTTACTAAGATGGATTCGAAACCCTGAATCCTATTCCTTGTATTTTGGAGACATAATGAAATAGGTAGCTGGGAATGTTATTATACGAGATGGAATCCATTCCTTCTTGAGAGAGAAGCAGATAAATAATTCTCTTAAGTGTTAATTCGGTACTTGGATTAGTAAGAGCGCTCTGGTTCATGAATGTGTTTTATGAATCACTATCCATTAGAGAATCAATGGTACTCAAGGATAAATATGTAATTAGAGAGGTTAACGGATTCTACCTGACTCTAATTATGAATTATTTATGGAGGATTGATCTATATGCAATGACTATATCAAATGGACACTTCACAGTTTAGAAGTAATTAATGTCTATAATTCTGAGAGTGCAATTCCAAGTTTATAGTGGAGTAACTATTGGAATTAATAGAATTAATCAATTAATTAAAGTGTTTAATTAATTATTCATTTTATTGGAGCTCAGAATTATAGGTCCATTAGTCCCCACGTCGTCCTTGTAATTCTACCGGACACAAAAGGGCAAAATGGGAATTTTAGAATTACGGAATTCTAAAATTAAATACTCGAAGAATAATTAATTGAGAATTAATTATTATTTAAATAATGAGATTATTTAAATTTGAATTTGAACATATCTAGATTTATCCATTTAAACTTATTTGATAAGTTGTTCAATTTAGAATTCAAATTAATTTAAGTTTGACTTAAATTCGAATTTGAATCTGAATTAAAATTGGACTGCTGGATAATGGATAAAATATCTTCCTTCCCTATCTTATTTAGGCGCCACACACAGGGATAAAACCCTAGTGTGTGGCCGGCCACCTAAAGGATAAGGAGAAGAGACTTTTTTGTTCCAAATTCAAAATTGGAGATAAGGATATGATCCTATTTTGAAGTTTGACTTCTACTCTTTAAATATGAGATAGATAGAAAATTGTGGGAACAATTTTTGACATATTTTCAGCCCTAAGAAAGGTGGTGGCCGAAATTTCTCATATAGGGAAAAGAGTAAAAAATATTTTTCTCCAAAAATTCCACATCGTGCATGCGTTGGTGTTTGTGGAAATTCGAGTGTTTAAGAAACTGTTTTGTCTGACGTGTGCCCACACATACGTCTATATGGAATCAAGGAATTGACGTGAAAGACTTTGGTGTTCTAAACACAAAGCTTGGAGCTACGACTGTTCATGGTCAAAGAAAATCAAGATATCATCCGAGTTGGCTACAAGGTATTTTTTCAGTTGATCCTTGAATCTTATAAATTAATGAGATTAATTTATTGGTGCATAAATTAATATAATCTATAGAGTATCTCAAAAGTTTTATGAAAATTTTTGTTATACACGATCCGCTATTCCGCAGCGTTTCCGCCACCGAATTCGATTCGGCAACCAACAATTGGTATCAGAGCGGTCTATAGACGATATTAATTTATGCTTCGATTATTTGATAATCATAATCAATATTAAATATGTGATATTTAAATATGTATGTATGTGATGAGTAGGCACTTGCATTTATGGATGTTTATTTTTATTCATGATGATGAATGTATGGATGATGGATTTGATCGTTAATTATATGCTTCCATGGATCGGTTATGTTCATTTGTTAATAAATTATTTGTAATTTAATTCAGGATTAGAATTATTGTAATTCTAGGATTTGGGTAGAATTAGGGTTTTGATTTTGAATCAAGAAGGAGGCCTTGAAGATCATGTTTGAAGCCTTCAAAGAAGCCCAAAAAACTGCCCAGAAAGTTCCAGAAACGCGGCCCAGACGCAGCCCAGGCGCGGCCAGGACGCGGCTCAAGCGCGGCCAGGACGCGGCCCAGGCGCGGCCATTTACAAATCTTAGAGGAGTTCAAAGGTTTTCAAGAGAGAGAGAGATAGTCCTTCAAGGGTAAGTTCTTAAACTTTTCTCCATTAATTTCTTGCCAACTTTAAGCTTGGATTTGTGGATGTAAATTTGTGGTTCTTGAGAAAGATCTGTTATAATAAGGGTGTGTGAGTTTTATGTTAGTTTTGTGAGTTTTGAGGTTAGTATGATTAGCAATAAGTGGTATGATTGTGTTTTGTTTAAGTTGCTTATTTTGGGTTAGAGGAAAAATTTTCCAGTTACTTTGAACGCGAAAACGATGACTCTAGAGTGAGATTTTTTGATGTTTCAATGCTTACACTTATAGTCCTCGATGTTTTAAACATTTTTTGTGACTATGACAAAACCCAATTTTAACAATAAATGCAAGTTTTAAGCCATTTTTCAAAAACAGTACAGGCAGTCCCAAAATAGTTTCAGGAACAAAAGTGAAAAGTTTAGATTTTGACAAGATGAAGAACTTTGGTGTAGAACAGATTTTCAAAATCCAACTCTACGATATAGCAAAAAGGTAGATTTCCGAAATGGCATAGTTTTTTACTAAAACAGTTTCAAGAAAAACAGTAGCCATTGTTTTCAGCCAAACGAAGCCTTTAGAGGCTGAATTTTAACTTTCTCTAAAAGTGACAATTTTAGATCTTAACGAGACAAAGAGTTGTCACGAAGCACAAATTTTTGAAATCCAAACCTAGGAAGCATTAAAACACAGATTTCAGAAACTGTACAGTTTTAACAAAACAAAACTAACACAGTGTTGGTTTTTAGCAAAAGGGTTATCGAAGAACCCGAGATGTGATTTTAGTAAAATATTATGGTGTTAAACCTCGCTTTAACAGAAGTATTCACAAAGAAAATTTTGAGGAAAAATGCTTTCTTTAAAGATCATAGTGGGTTATCGAGCAAATCATCCCGACGGGCATCTACGAGCCCAACACGATAGATCCTTAGGATTTTGAGGATTTGATGTGGGTCCAACACCCGTATTGATTTTAGTGGCCTAAGAGTTATAATGCCGTTAATAAGTTTCTAGGCCGAATTAGGCCTTAATATCATAATAAGTCTAATGAGGAAAATTATAGAGAATAAGTTACTAGATTAGATAAATGATTTTCAATCTAGACATAAGTATGTTAAGGGCAATTAAGGAAAATAAAATTTTGAGGATCTAATAAATTGATCCTTATAGTAAATTATCCTTCAGAAAATGAAAGGAATACCTGCCTTAAGAAAAGGGTTAGATTCCTTCATAAGTTGCTAAAATATAATAGCAAACGACAGTTAATCTCATACTCTCAATGGGTGTTCATTTTCAGAAATAAGCAAGTACGAGAATAGACTGTTTTGCGAAAAGTAGATTCCAGCTCTGTCAATCAGGTAAGTAGGATCTCACCTGCAGCATGAATAGATTTTAAAGAAAAAAATTACACGTGTTTTATATATACATGTTTATGCTTTAAGTATTGTATGTGATGCCATGTCATGCTGCATACACCTTAACAAGTCAAGAGGAACTTATAAGAATAATCTCAGATGAGTGTCGTACCAGCCTCCGACCTAAGGGAGGTAACTCAAGCTCCACAAGGGAGAAAAGAAAAAAAATTAATAATGTCCTCTGACTTAAGGAAGGCATTCAAATTATAATCACGGTTTCGCGGGGGACCTCACAAACCCCCACGTCCCAATGATTGCGCGCAAGTGGTACACGAGCACTCGGGCCCATCAGTAAGAAAGATAAGATAAGATAATAAGACTATGATAAGACATCATAATTAAGCATAATCAGCTCATGCATATTTATTCATGTGTACATACAGTTATTTTGCGAGATATAGTTCCTACTTGTTGAGCGAAAGCTTAATCAGATATGTTCATGCTGTAGGTAAAAAACCTATCTGCAATTCTTGAAGGGCAATGGCAAGTGGCGGATGAATGGTGGTGATGGGAATGGATACCGCTCACGCTGTTATCTTCCGCAGTAAGTTTAAGAAAAATCATGTATATGTCTATATGATTCAAAGGTTTCAAGCATGTATGTTTAAAAAGTATATGTACTTATGTATGTTAAGAAAATTGAGGTTGTAGCTAACAACCCTAGTTTTGAGTATTCAAGTTTTAGAACGTTGCAACAGTGCATGCAATAAATAAACGAATTTTAAACATGGCGATTTAAATGATTGATTTTAAAAGGACTTTAATATGTACTTGAATTTAAGATTTCTCACGAAATCCATTTTAAAGTCAAATTAAATGGCCCAATTGAATTGGCTAGTTTTAGAAAGGCTTTTAAAGAGTATTTGAAACAAGAGTTCAAACACAGCTCCATTTTAAAAATATTTCTAGAAGGTTTTATCTTAATTGAAACTAAGAAAAGCTTTAAGAAATTCAGTGATTTATTCTTTTGAAATTATTGTTACGAATTTTGAAAGTATTCCTTCTTATGTTTAAAAAAAAATATGTTCTGTAAATTTTAAGAAATGCCAGTAAGTATAAGTTAAAAAGTAAGCTATGGTGGCGACCTCAGCTATGGTGGCGGCCTCATAGGAGGGTCGTCATAGTTGGTATCAGAGCCGGTATCCTACCATCTGTGACACCCCTTAGCAACGGAAAATGGTCAGGTTTGGCAAAGTTAGTAGATGCTGGCGAGACAGGGCCACGCACCTATGCAGAAGTTGTTGAGCGAGCAATTCGGCAAGAGATGTGGGAAAATGTTGAAAATAGACGGGCTCAATTTTCGGGGACCAAGGAGAGTGATACTAGTTTTAATCCTCGGTTTCGCTTTAGCAACCGAGGGAATTTTGGAAGCAAAGGAGGACAAGGACCCCGACGGGGAAATTTTAGAAATCGAGGTAATAACCGAGGTGGAAGGAGCAACAGAGGTAGAGATGGACAAAGAAATCAGAACATGCCGAATCGAGGAGATGACCGGAGACAACAGGGTCAACAGGGCTTTGAGTTGTGGCCATACTGCAGCAATTGCCAACGTCAACATCGTGGAGAATGTTGGACGAACAACTTGGGGTGTTATACTTGCGAAAAGCCGGGGCATTATGCTAGAGATTGCCCAGACAACTTAAAACAAGGAAGATGAGGTGGAAATCAACAGAAGACAAATGCTCGAGTGTTTACCCTGACTCAGGATGAAGCAGAGGCTGGACCTTCTGAAGTTGTTTCAGGTCAGCTCTCTATGGCTGATACTACTGCATATGCATTAATAGACTCAGGTGCATCTCACTCTTTTATTGCTGCGAGCTTTGCTAGAAAGTTAGGAAGAACGCCAGATATGCTAGAGGAAGTATGTAGAGTACTTTTACCTTCGGGAGATAGTTTGAAGTTCCAATCTTGGCTTAGAGCAGTGCCTATTGTCATTTTTGGTAGAGAATTGTATGCCGATCTAATCATACTAGAGATGTATGATTATGATGTTATATTGGGAATGGATTGGCTAACATAGTATAATGCTGTGATAGACTGCAAAAAGAAGAAAGTGATCTTCTTGCCCCCAGGAGAGAGAGAAGCATTCGAGTTCCGTGGAACCTCCCGTAAACAGAAATTGCCAATCATATTAGCTATGAAGGCGTATAAAATGCTAGCTAGTGGTTGTGTTGGATATCTAGCTAATATCATAGACACAACGTGGGAAGTAACGCTTGAGCCTAAAGATGTTCCAGTGGTTCGAGATTTCTTGAATGTTTTTCCGGAGGATTTACCTAGTCTGCCGCCGGATCGGGAGTTGGAGTTTGTGATTGAGTTATTACCTGGAACTGCGCCGATTTCTAAAGCTCCATATCGTATGGCCCCAGCAGAACTGAAGGAATTGAAGACACAACTGCAGGAGTTGTTGGATAAAAAGTTTATTAGGCCAAGTTATTCACCTTGGAGAGCACCAGTGTTGTTCATTAAGAAGAAGGATGGCACAATGAGAATGTGCATTGATTATCGAGAGCTAAATAAGGTTACCATAAAGAATAAGTATCCTCTGCCGAGGCTTGATGATTTGTTTGATCAGCTCCAGGGTGCGGCAATCTTCTCGAAGATTGACTTGAGATCGGGGTACCATCAGTTGAAAGTTCGAGAAGAGGACATTCCCAAGACAGCCTTTCGAACTAGATATGGCCACTATGAGTTTCTGGTAATGTCGTTTGGATTGACTAACGCCCCAGCAGCGTTCATGGACCTCATGAATCGAGTGTTTGAAGAATATCTCGATAAATTTGTGATCGTATTCATTGATGATATACTAGTGTATTCACGAACGAAGCAAGAGCAAGAGGTACACCTGCGATTGGTGTTACAAAGGTTGCAAGAGAAGAAATTGTACGCCAAGTTCAAGAAATGTGAGTTTTGGTTGGAGAAAGTGTCATTTCTTGGACATATGGTCTCAAGGGAAGGAATTTCAGTGGATCCATCTAAGGTGGAAGCTATGAGTCAATGGAAGAGGTCGAATAATGCTACTGAAATTCGTAGTTTTCTCGGATTAGCAGGATACTACCGACGCTTTGTCGAGGGATTCTCGAGAGTTGCGCAACCTTTGACTCAACTCACTCGCAAGAACGTCAAGTTTGAGTGGACAGACAAATGCGAGGAATGCTTTCAAGAATTGAAGAAGCGATTAACTTTAGCTCCAATTATTCCTTCGGGTAGTGAAGGATTTGTGATATACAGTGATGCCTCTGGGTTAGGTCTGGGAGCAGTATTAATGCAACATGGAAAGGTGATTGCCTATGCTCCTCGGCAATTGAAAGACTATGAAAAGAATTATCCGACGCATGACCTTGAGTTAGCCGATGTGGTGTTTGCATTGAAAATATGGAGACACTATCTATATGGAGTACACTGTGACATCTACACAGACCATAAAAGTCTGAAGTACATCTTTACGCAGAAAGACTTGAACATGAGGCAACGAAGGTGGTTGGAATTTGTAAATGATTATGATTGTGATATCCATTACCATCCAGGTAAGGCAAATAAAGTTGCTGATGCCTTAAGTAGGAAGAGAGTGGCCAGTTTGGTTACTTTGCCTCGAATACCAGGTCCGTTGAGAAATGATTTGAATAAATTGGAAATAGAGTTAGTGGTGGGACAATTATCTACGTTGTCTTTGCAACCGATGATCAGGGAAGAGATTAAAAATAAACAACATTTAGACCCTCTAATTGAACAATTGAAGCATGAAGTCATAAAGGATAGGCGTCCAAATTTTCAAATCTCGGAAGATGGTGTATTGGGATTTAAAGGTCGATTGTGTGTTCCCGGCGATGAAGGAATTAAACGACAAATTTTGTATGAAGCTCATAATACGCCATATTCGGTGCATCTAGGTACAACAAAAATGTATCAAGACCTGAGAAATTACTTTTGGTGGCCTGGAATGAAAAAAGATGTGGTGAAGTATGTTGCTAAATGTTTAACTTGTCAACAAGTGAAAGTTGAGCACGAAAAACCCAGTGGATTGCTGCAACCGCTGGAGATTCCAGAATGGAAGTGGGAACAGATTGCTATGGATTTTGTTGCAGGGTTACCGAGGACTGTGAAGGGACATGATTCAATCTGGGTCATAGTGGATAGAATGACCAAATCACTCACTTCCTACCAAAGGAGAACAACTTATACAGAGTTGATAAGCTAAAGAGATATACATACAAGAGATAGTGAGACTACATGGGGTCCCACTTTCCATAGTTTCGCAGACAGAGATAGCGATTTACATCGACATTCGGAAGAAGTTACAAGAAGGCCTTGGGACAAGATTGAAGTTTAGTATCGCAATGCATCCTCGCATGCACGGTCAAACGGAATGTACTAATCAGACCTTGGAAGACATGTTAAGAGCTTGCGTGTTAGACTTCCAGGATCGTGGAGTAGATATCTTCCTCGATTGAGTTTTCTTATAATAACAACTACCAAGAGTCTATCAAAGCCGCTCCGTATGAAGTTTTGTATGGTCGTAGATGTCGTTCACCAATATCTTGGCATGAAGCAGAGAGAGCAGAGATATTTGGGACCAGAACTTGTGGACCAAGCCAATGAAGCTATCAAGAAAATCAAAGAAAGATTGAAAGTCTCTCAAGATCGACAAAAGAAGTATGCGGATAGAAGACGACGACCACTGGAATTTGAAATAGGCGACAACGTATTTCTGAAAGTTGCACCAGTCCGGGGAGTAATGAGATTTGGAAGGAAGGGTAAATTAAGCCCTAGGTACATTGGGCCCTTTGAGATTATTGAGCGCGTAGGAAAAACTGCATATAGACTAGCCCTTCCACCAAGGCTGTCTGGAGTGCACGATGTGTTCCATGTGTCCATGCTACGGAAATATTTGTGGGAACCATCTCATGTGTTGAGTTATGAAACGATAGATGTGGATCCAGAACTATCTTATCAAGAACAACCAATAAAAATTCTGGATAGAAGAGAGAAGGAATTGCGGAACAAGGTCATCCCACTTGTGAAGGTCCTTTGGAGGAATCATGCAGTCAAAGAAGCCACTTGGGAGTTGGAAGAGGATATGAGAAAGAACTTCCCAGCTTTGTTTTAAGTTTCGAGGACGAAACTTTTGTATGTTATAGGAAATTGTAACATCCCAAATTTCGGACTTAAACTTTTGTGCTAATTTTGTATGAAGGAATTGTAAGAGAAATGATAAAAGAGGTTAGGGACTAAATTGCAAGGCTTTTGGGGGCATGATTGAAAGAATTTTCGTAGTTGGGGGCCACATTGCAATATTAAGGAAAAAAAAAAAAGAAAAACAGGGCCAGCTGCCCTTTCACGTGGGATGGCTGGAACCTCAGCCATGCCACTCATTTCCCTCCTCTGGCCACATTGAGGAGGGGATGAAGTAACATAGGAAGAAAAAAAAATAATTCAAATTTTCAATATCTCTCAAATCTCAACCTTATTTCACGTTTCACACTCTTCCTTTCCTCATCTTCCCATCCGACTCTCTCTCTCTCACTCTGTCTCCCTTCCAGAAATCAAAAAAAAAAAAAAAAAAAAAAAAAGAAGAAGAGCTTTGATTTGCTTGAAGTGTTGAAAGGTGGTTTTGCAAGATCAAAGAGGTATGACAATTTTGATTTTGTTTATCCTTTGTCTCCAATATCCAATATTTGGTTCAAATTTCGGATTTTGATAAGTTTTTCTAGGTAATCCGAATCCTAGGAGATTTCTTGTAGGGTATTCTCTAATCCGAAAATTTGATTTTTGCCTTGATGTTTTCCTTCGTTTGGTGGCTGAAGTTTGTGGATTTTAATGTTACAACCTGCTTTGGTTTTAGAAAAGTTGAACCTTAAGCTTCCCTCAAAACCCCATTTTCGGATTCCTTCACAGGCCCAACTTTTAACATGCAAATTTGAGCTCAAATTGAAGTTTTTCTATATTTTTGGTCTCCGAATCTTGTAACCTACCTAAGGAGTATAAGGACAAGCACAATCAAGCCTTCTCAATAGTGGACATTACTCTTTTGCAGCAATTTAGTTTTGGAAAGAGGGCTGCAGCAATTTTTGGAGGAAAAGAGGTTGTTTGAGCAAGGATTCAAGGTAGGGGTTTTCTTCTTCTCCTTCAATTTTCGGATTTAAAATTTGGTGGTTTATTGTCTAGTTTGTTTATTGATCAAAGGGAATTGTGGAGCATCTCTTGAAGTTATGAATTTTCTTTGATTTGGTATAATTCTTGAATTTTGAGGATTGAACTTCAAGAATTAAGTTTCCTTGAGGATAAAGGGCTTTGAACTTGGTTTATGGAGAAGTGTGTTGAATTACTTGAGGATTTTTGTTTATAACCCCTGATTTGGTATATCATGTGTATGAGTTAACAAGGGTGGCTATCCTACTTCACCTTGGTCATGTAATGCTCATTTAGGAGAAGGTTTTCTAAGGAGTTGTTTTGGTGGTATGTTAGCATTGAAAACAACGGACAGCCATGGGAAAAATAGGGAAACCGAATTTCTCAGGAATCATTCCAACCTTGTTAATTAAAGAACCTTGAAATAGACATTTCATACTTCAAATAGAAACTTGAATCACCCCAAAAGGAGCTTTGTAGGTTAAGTTGTAAACTTTTGAATATAAAGCAAATCTGTCAAATGTACTTACTGGACAGAATCTGTTCTTTCGGATTCTGGGAGTATTAGGTGAGAAATTTCAAAAGAAGGTTTACATAATTGGTAACTAGACATCGTAAGCTTCGTATAGCCGCTGGAATCACCTTAAACGGATAACCGTAGCCTAAGATATACATTTTTGAAGTTAGGCTTAGTGGCTGGTTTTCTGCAGAAAAACCAGCAAAACTTGATCTGGTTTATCATGAATTTGGACACCTAAATGGACCCAAAACTAAGCTTGTGATATGTCTTTGGAAAGCCCTAGATGTCTACCTCGCTTGGGTTCAGGTTTTGTAATTTTTAAGGCTACATAGAATACTTTGTGGATATTCTTATAGCAATCGTAAAAGTGCCAATTTCAGAAATTAATAAAACAAAGAACTGAGGTACCTTCTTTTTGAAATGAGAATGTTGCACTTAAACCACCTTTGCCACCATTTAGAACAAGTTATTAGTGATGTGTGAGAGTTGAAATCAAATCATTTGGAGTTTTGTAGCTCAAGTTGTGCGCATAGGAAGTTTCATATAGAAACTTTCTAAAAACTGTCAAAAACAGGAAAAAAACAGAATTATGATTTCATGGAAACTGTTTTTAAGGTACTTAGAGATGTCAGATTGAGACATATATAGGTCGTTGGAAAGATATACATGTCTACTTTATTTTGAAGTTAATTTTGGAATTTTTAAAGACAAAAAGAATATCTTATGATTTTTCTTCTAAAGATGGACGAATTAGTGAAATTCCAATTTCAGGGGGAAAGTGATTATGAGTTAGAAACTGATTTATGGCTGAGCTATTGAGCTCTAATGACGATGGCCAATTTGTCTATTTTGAACAGTGGAAAGGAAAACGAGCAAGGGAAACAAAGAAGGTTAAACGCAGATTTTGCTAAGCAACTCGGGTAAGTGTAGTTTGACTTTCTGCAAAGACTTACAAACTTTGTTTGATAGACTTTCTATGGAATGTCTAGTATGCCATTATGTGAATTTTTATGACATTGTCAATGTGTATGATTGTGAAGATTACTTGTAATTGAGCACATAATAGCATGCATGTAAGGCCGGTACTGCCAAGTCCTCAAAGGACTTCTATTGTGATGTGGTCATTGATGAAATTGTGATTGAGCCGCGCAAGTCTCTCAAACCAAGTGGGTGATGACAGAGACTATATTATGATATTGAGAAATTATGATTTTGAATGCGCTGGCCTTTCCCTCGAACCAGGTGGGTGATGACGGGGAACCTGATAATGTGATTTGAAATATTGGCATGTGGCCAGATTGTGAAAAAGCCGGCGGCAGTACCGGGAGGGCCCTAGTGATATGTAGTGCACGTGCATAAAGTGTAAGATTGATTGGCATAAATTACCTATGATGTTGCTATGTGTGAGTATGTTAAAATAAGATTGTGTGATTGTAGCTCCACTTGCTGAGCTTGTAGCTCATTAAAGTTTGCTCTGTGCTGTAGGTAAAGGTAAGAAACAAGCAGAACAGTAAGCAGAGGAGCTGGCTTCGTTGACCGCTGTACATATGGTTGGACTAATGAAGCTGCACACGGATTATTTCGGTTTTGTAAACATATATATTTTGGAGTTAAACTCATAAACCTTGGATGACTGTATAATTTTAATTGTGTCTAGAAACTTGATAGGAATGGTGTATTAACGAAATTTTGTTTAAGCAAAAAAAAAAAAAAAAAAAAAAAAATTGAAACACCATAGTTTTCACATAAGTGACAGGTGAAGGTTAGTGATTGTGGCACGTCCTTAGGATTGTTAGCAAGGAACTAAAACATTTGAAGGAGATGGTATATAAAGGGTGTCACAATTGGTGGTATCAGAGCTAGAGTTTAGTCGTTTCTGTAGACAACTCCATATGTACAAGTCACGAAGACGGCGAGCCTGCTCACTGTAAGTTGTGTATTTCTTGAATTTTGTATTTATGAGTATGTGATTTATGAAAATCTAACGTGCATAGGTCAAAGAAATAGTTGCCTTATGTTTGAGCCTAGTCATAGACAAGCAGAAGCTCAATCGAGCCGACAATCAAATACCGAGGTAACCAGTAGATCATGAATAACAACTAGTGAAGTGGCATACTACGGAAACTTGGTTGAAGCGGCAAAACCCCCAACGTTCTCAGATGAGGAGAACACTATAACAGTGGAAAACTGGACCACTCGGATGGCCATAATTTTTCGAGTGCACAACATTCCTCATAAGTTTAGGGCAAGAATAGTGGCTATGTATTTAAGGGAATACCCAGCCGTTTGGTGGGAGGTTTCCCAAGATGAAACAATGAAAGAGATGACATGGAATAGGTTTAGATTTTCAATAGAAAGACAATTTAGCCAAAACTTGGGAGGTTCTCTCTGGGAGAGAAGAAAGCTTGAAAGTTTCACCGATAGTAACACTGAATAGCTAGGAGTTTAGAGATGGAATTTGTGGTGTATTGTAAATAATCGTGGAAAGATGAGTATGTACTGTGTTGAATTTCAATCTAGGTGTTGTATGGATGTTTAGAATAATGTTATTCTGAGTAATACTATTTTGATCAGGAAATGAGTATTTAATAATTATTGACTAAGAGTGAATGCTTGATAAATGATGTGCATGTAGGAATAGCGCACACACCAGTACATTAAGACAAATGGCACGAGGAAGACCCCGTAAGATTCTCCGACGAGAGCAAACGTTACCAGCTCGTCAGGGAGATGGTAATGAATTGTAAATGAGGCTCTCAAGTACCTCCCGCTAGGGCATAAGTGGATGAGATAGCGGGATTACAGGAAGCAGTAAGGTTGCAGGCGGAGCAAATTCACCAACAGAACGAGAGACTTAATGCCTTCATGGAACGAATGGAGGCCAACATGAATCCACCGCTGCAACAACAACAACCGCCACTGCCACCGCAACCAGCACGGGATCAAAATGAGGCTCAGGTAGGAGAGCCAGTATATGAGCGATTTAGAAAGCAACAACCCCCGACATTTGAGGGGGATATCGATCCATTAATTGTTGAAGAATGGAGGTGTAGTCTTGAGAGGATTTTTGATTTCATGAAGCTAACAGATCAGGAAAAAGTGGCATGTGCGGTGTATCAAATGAAGAATAATGCGAGAATCTGGTGGGACGTTGTTAAGAGGACCGTGGATGTGAATACTCTGACCTGGATGGGATTTTTGGAGCTGTTCAACTCCAAATACTACAACGCTAATATTCTGGATGCAAAAATGGACGAGTTTCAAGAGTTAAAGCAAGGGAACTCTACTGTGATCGAATATGCACAAAAGTTTGATCAATTGTCAAGATTTGCACCCGGATTGGTAGCAACGGAAAATGAGAGAAAAAGGAGGTTTATGAGACAGGGCTTAAGGTTCAACTTTTCTAAAACCAAATCAGGTTGTAACATTAAAATCCACAAAATTCAGCCACCAAACAAAGGAAAACATCAAGGCAAAAATCAAATTTTCGGATTAGAAAAGGAAATAAGAGTGATGCGAATTTAATTTTGTATAATAAATTTCCGCAAGCGTACGGTGTCAAGTTTTGAGTATAAGGTGAGTGAGTATCGTCTCCACAAGGATTGGGTTTAGAATTGCCATTAAGTACTGCAATTATTGTAACTTAACTTTATCTAGGCAACCTAATAAAATGACAATTAAGAAAATAAAACAAAATAAATATGAAAATAAGAAAATAAAGTATCTATATACAAATGGTCTAGGGACTTGATTCGCTTTATTATTCCTATGTTCATCCTATTATGTAATCGCTAATCAATTCCATTCAATTCATTAATCAAGGCTCTAATATCATCTTGCAACCTCTCCCGAGTGCCTCACAAGAAATTGTATTTAAATACCCAAAACAATATCCCTATTCGAAATGAACATTTAAACACAAATTAAGCCGCCTTTGTGATTAGAAAATAGGAATGTCGACGCCTCCCGGCCTCACAACAACCTAAATCCTAATTTGATTATCTAAGCGTTGATCTCCTCCCGGTCTCACAACAACCTAGACTATGCTTCTCAAATCTAGATAAAGAATTCAATCTCTCCCGAGCATCAAATTCGCAATCTAAAATTCATCTAACTCATTGGCTAAATAAATTACAAGCATTAAGCATAGAGAAACATAAATGAATTGGAAATGAAATTAAATTAACAATCAACTAAATATTCAAAACATAGTTCAGATAAAACTACATCAAGTTCTAGATTAAATGTCTAGCTCAACATGGAAAAATAGATGAAGGAAGATAAAACCCAATATCCATTGAAGAGCTTCCAAGGACCTCCAAGATGAAGGATTTCGGCCTCCTTTTGATGTTTTCTTCACTTCTCCGGCCTCCCTTCTCAAATGGCAACTTTTTCCTTTTATAATGAAGCACATCGGAGCTAGGGCTTCAGACGCTACCGTAGTCCTGCGTGATTACGTGTGCTGCTTTTTGGGGTTTTGGCCTAAGGCGCTGCAGCTGCGTGAAAATGCACCGCAGCCTGCATCTTTTAGCAGAAAACCGCTCACAGGCTGGGCGCTACCGCAAAGATCCATCGATGTCGCAGCGCGCGAACATCAAGTGGGACGCGCTGCAATGCCGTTTTGCGGCCTTTGCAGCGCCGGAACATCAAGGGGGCTTGCGAAGCGTGCCTTGGTGCGCTGCAGCGCACGTCTTTGGGGCTAGGAGCTGCAGCGCGCTGCAGCGCATGTTGTGCGCTGCAGCCTGCGCTTCCCCTGCTCTCTGGTCTTCTTTGCGCGCTGTAGCCTATGAAGGCGCGCTGCAGCCCGCTTTCTTGCAATCCAAAGCCTCCTCTTTTGTGCCACAAAATCCTCTTTCACATCCTCTTTTCATTGATTCACAAGTTAGGCAAATATTCTTCTTTTCTTCATGCAAAATCATCCAAGTTGACATTTATTTATATTTCCTATAAAAAACACACAAAAGACATTAAACTAACAAAAATGCTTGAAAACTTACAAATATTTAAGCTTAAAAGTACTTGATTTGTTGGTAGAAATACCCGTCATCAAATACCCCCAAACTCGAACATTTGCTTGTCCTCAAGCAAAAGAAAAGAAAGAAAAAAGAAAACACAAATCAAGTACTAAGAAACAAACGAAAAAGAAAGTGTGAGTTTTGTATCGAGTCAACAACTGTGTATGAATCTCCAAAGCCACATAATGCTCTAAGCTCAATGGAAATGCAAACATTGAGATTATCTAGAATTTCAACATCAAGCATCAATTTCACTCCACTCACGACTCTCAAAGTGTAAGTGTGTGCACAATCAATCTCAATCAACCAAATAAGATCCGGATAGACCTATGAGCCAAGGAGACTATAAGTGATATCTTAATAAGAACTACCATAGGCCCATTTTTTGTGTCACTCTCCACTAATAAAGGTTCACTTGTCATTCAAGATCAAAAGGACTTTTGAGGGTTGTAATGTATGGCTAGGGTAAAAGGTAGATGAGATTAGAATTTTTTTTAGGCTCAAATCACCCTAGGCATGTATCACCACTCATGGATCTCACATGATTTCCAAGAAAAGAAAAGAAAAAATTTCACCGACTCCTTTTCAAAGATACATTCGCTTTCAATCGAACCCAAAAAGAAATAAAAACCACAAAAATTTGAGAAATAAAGACCACACCCCCCAAACTCAAACTCAACATTGTCCCCAATGTTGTAAAGAAATGGAAATGGTAACTCAATTCCTCATCCAATTGACTTTTTTTTTTATTTCTTTATTATGTTTTTATTTTTATTTTTTTTTCTTTTCTTTTCTTTCTTTTTTTTTTTGATGAGGAAAAAAAAAATAACGTCACAAGCCAATCCACTAATGATTTCCCAAACATAACCCACACTCACTCTCAATCTTAGCGTTTAATGCAATCATGCCTATTAGTGATGGGTTTAGGAAGTGAAAGTGCATTTGGTGGTTTGGATGTACAAACATGGGTGATGAACGAAGTAAGCAATATGGCTCAAAAAGGGGTAAACAAATGATGAATTTTCTTTTCAAGGGTTAGCTTCAAAGGCCCAATCGATCCAAATAAAATGCCTTAATCATCTCTCCAATGACACTAAACCGACAATTTCGTCTCAAGTTTCACTCAAATGAGTTCTAGTGTTCATGAGATATCAAAGTCTACCTAATGCACATAAATGTTCTCCAAATGCGCAACAGGTCAAGTGATCATGATTCATGGTGCTCAAAAGTAGAGAGTCAAGAGTGAATTTCAATCAATGCGAGTCAAGCACACAGAAATCTCAATGAAATACATTTCAAAAGACCTAAGAAAGCATCAAGTGACTATACTCATCATTATTATCCAATCATTTCATCTTAACAAAACTCACAATTTATTCAAACAACCTAAAATAAAAACAAGTAAAAACATGGCCAAAAGAACACAACTCAATGGAGACAAGTCATAACAACCAACTCAGAAGTAATGCTCAAAATCCACTAAAATCAACCACAAAGTGTCTCACCCCCAAACTCAAAATCAAGCAATCATTAAAATTAAGTACAAGGGAATAAGAACACGTACCGGGGAGGCGAGACAATCTCGCCTCCTAGTATGGTTGGCGATGATGCTTCGGGCATAATGGCATAGACTTGGGTTGGGGCGGGTCTCTCCTCCATAAATTGCGTCTTTAGGCTCAATTATTCCTATGCCGAGCCAACTCGTCAAAGAGTGGCTTTCGCCCATAATACGTGTCATACAACACAACGTATGGGTCTTGATTCTTTACACCCTCAAGCTTGGCGAGATTTGGCGTTTTAAGGCCATTTGCTCAACTTGACTCGGCACTGGCTCATAAGCTTGGTATGCTTGGAAGAACGGCGCTCGAGATGGTGGAGGAATTGCCGGCCACATTGGGTCTTCGTAGATGTGATCTTTCTCAACCGGGGGTGGCACGACAATGGGGATCTCGAGGGGCGGAGACTCATTGATTTCTTCTTGAAATTCTTCACCAACCAATTGTTGAGTCTCCTCCTCTCTCAAAGAGTCATCTTCAAATAACTCCCATTCCTCCTCTTGTGGTTCCCTATTCATGGCGTTAGCAGATTCATCTGGAATTAGCATCAACCTAAACAACTCTGCTAGATTTGTCTCCATTTCCTCGTGAAGTTGGTCGAGCGCCTCCATCCTCTCTAACTTCTCTATTCGGAGTCTTGTCTCCTCCGAAAATTGGGCGACAAGGTCTTCAAGTGAGGTAGAAGACTCCGCTTGGTGACGTGGGGTGTCAAGCTGTGGTTTCGAATTGTTGGAGCTATCCTTAAAACCGTGGTGGTTTGTTGAATACCTCCAATACCGATAGTTAACATCGGCCATGTCTTCCAACAACCAATAAGCTTCATCCGTGGATAGTTGGTGAAAAGAGGTGGTACCATTTCCTCGTTCCACCCACATTCTTGTTGCGGCATCTGACCCGTTGAGGAAGATTCGTAGTTGCACCTCCCACGGGAAACAATGGTGGGGAAACTGAATGAGCAGTTCCTTGTATCTCTCCCAAGCACTAAAAAATGGCTCGGAGTCTCGTTGAGCAAATCTTAAGAGGAGTTGTCGATCAACCATCTCCAAGTACCTCGTAAAACAAGAGAAAACAAAAATAAAACAAAAGATTAAAGATGAAAAATAAAAGCCTAAATTAAAATCAAGTTATGTACTCACAATATTAACAACAATTTCAAACGCCAATCCCCAGCAACGGCGCCAAAAACTTGATGCGAATTTAATTTTGTATAATAAATTTCCGCAAGCGTACGGTGTCAAGTTTTGAGTATAAGGTGAGTGAGTATCGTCTCCACAAGGATTGGGTTTAGAATTGCCATTAAGTACGACAATTATTGTAACTTAACTTTATCTAGGCAACCTAATAAAATGACAATTAAGAAAATAAAACAAAATAAATATGAAAATAAGAAAATAAAGTATCTATATACAAATGGTCTAGGGACTTGATTTCGCTTTATTATTCCTATGTTCATCCTATTATGTAATCGCTAATCAATTCCATTCAATTCATTAATCAAGGCTCTAATATCATCTTGCAACCTCTCCCGAGTGCCTCACAAGAAATTGTATTTAAATACCCAAAACAATATCCCTATTCGAAATGAACATTTAAACACAAATTAAGCTTCGCCTTTGTGATTAGAAAATAGGAATGTCGATCGCCTCCCGGCCTCACAACAACCTAAATCCTAATTTGATTATCTAAGCGTTGATCTCCTCCCGGTCTCACAACAACCTAGACTATGCTTCTCAAATCTAGATAAAGAATTCAATTTCTCCCAAGCATCAACATGGAAAAATAGATGAAGGAAGATAAAACCCAATATCCATTGAAGAGCTTCCAAGGACCTCCAAGATGAAGGATTTCGGCCTCCTTTTGATGTTTTCTTCACTTCTCCGGCCTCCCCTCTCAAATGGCAACTTTTTCCTTTTATAATGAAGCACATCGGAGCTAGGGCTTCAGACGCGCGCTGCAGCCTGCATGATTACGCGCTGCAGCGCGCGTTTTTGGACCTAGGCGCGCTGCAGCCTGCGTCTTTTGGCAGAGAGAACCGCTGTTGCGGGCTGGGGCGCGCTGCAGCATCCATCGGTGCGCTGCAGCGCGCGGAACATCAAGGGGGCGCGCTGCAGCGTACCTTGGTGCGCTGCAGCGCGCAGAACATCAAGTGGGCGCGCTGCAGCGCCCATTTCGTGCGCTGCAGCGCGCGTCTTTGGGGCTAGGAGCTGCAGCGCATGTTGTGCGCTGCAGCCTGCGCTTCCCCTGCTCTCTGGTCTTCTTTGCGCGCTGTAGCCTATGAAGGCGCGCTGCAGCCCGCTTTCTTGCAATCCAAAGCCTCCTCTTTTGTGCCACAAAATCCTCTTTCACATCCTCTTTTCATTGATTCACAAGTTAGGCAAGTATTCTTCTTTTCTTCATGCAAAATCATCCAAGTTGGCATTTATTTATAGGTAGAAATACCCGTCATCAAAGAGAATACCCTACAAGAAATCTCCTAGGATTCGGATTACCTAGAAAAACTTATCAAAATCCGAAATTTGAACCAAATGTTGGATATTGGAGACAAAGGATAAACAAATCAAAATTGTCATACCTCTTTGATCTTGCAAAACCACCTTTCAACACTTCAAGCAAATCAAAGCTCTTCTTCTTTTCTTTTTTTTTTTTGATTTCTGGAAGGGAGACAAAGTGAGAGAGAGAGAGTCGGATGGGAAGATGAGGAAAGGAAGAGTGTGAAACGTGAAATAAGGTTGAGATTTGAGAGATATTGAAAATTTGAATTATTTTTTTTTTCTTCCTATGTTACTTCATCCCCTCCTCAACGTGGCCAGAGGAGGGAAATGAGTGGCATGGCTGAGGTTCCAGCCATGCCACGTGAAAGGGCAGCTGGCCCTATTTTTTTTCCTTAATATTGCAATATGGCCCCCAACTATGAAAATTCTTTCAATCATGCCCCCAAAAGCCTTGCAATTTAGTCCCTAACCTCTTTTATCATTTCTCTTACAATTCCTTCATACAAAATTAGCACAAAAGTTTAAGTCCGAAATTTGGGATGTTACACCATCTGACTCCACGTCGTCACGCGTCTGCTTCGCCATAGTCCAAGTAAGTTAATGTATGTTTATGCTAATTAGATTGTAAGAGTTAATGGACACGAACACTTATTTAATGAGTAACCAAAGGTTAATATGTTCGCATGAGTAAGATCGTCCTATCAAGGACCATTCAAGTCTAACTGCCCCAGTATTTTACTATGTTGTATTCCTTTGAACTGACAAGACGATATCACGAGAAGTGTGATCATTTGAGGTGACCCTTTAATGATCATTGCTGGGCCATGAAGCCAAGCAAAGTATCGGAGTAATGTACAATAGTTTGAAAAGAAATAACTACCGAGACTCCCTTTGACGAAGCACGTATGACTGTGTTGCTAGCAGCAGCTTTTCAGCATAGATCCATGACGAGGATCTGAATATGTAGCATAAAGACGATGTTAATAAGTAGATGGATAATGTAACCCCATCAAGTTAGATGTGGGCCACATTCGACGACTATATATGTATATGAAGATACAATATAGGAAATAGAGCTTCAACACTAAGCAATACCAGCTTATGGTAGATGTTTAGCGACCTACTTAAGATATGATACACGATGCTTCCTAGCCTTAAAATGTTTAGCAATCTCATAGAAAGTACCTATGTGTATGAATGTGATGATAAATAACGCACAAAGGCTATAAGTTAAGACAAATGTAAAAGAGGTTCGAGATGTTGAGAATCTCATTTGGATATAGGTACAAGAACTAATGCAATGAGTTTAAATATAAGTAGCAGTTTAAGTGATAAGAAAAGAACACCGAAGGTCATGGACAAATTGAGGGATGTTGTTCTAGGTTAGTTTTGACCAAACTAATCCCTCTACAATGATCTCAAGGGGAGATATTCTCACCCTATTTGTGATTGAAGAATATAGATACGAATTTGTTTAAAATCTCCTAAAAGAATTAAGATTGCATTAGGTAAAGATGATAAAGGTAAAAAGTTGCCTTTGCAGTGAAGTATCGATTGGACAAAAACAGGTGATGACGTAAGATAATAGGTAGTAAGGGTATGACAAAACACTGTCATAAACTTATTAATTAAAAAATCATGGATTAGATGTGCTAAGTGACACAGTTTTACCCAGTCATAATACAAATAGTATGATTTTCGTGATAATCAAGAGGTGTTGTAAGAAAGAAATTACAACAAGAGGGGAGCAAACCAATTAAGGATAGTATTTATCTATTAAGAAAAATTTGGTGGTGATGCCAATCTAAAGCAGATTTATTAGGACTTATAATTGAAACTTTGAGGACAGAAGTTATGAATTTATAAGTCAAACTCTTAATAGAGGATATGAAATGTAATCCTTTTAAAGGAGGAGATCTCTTGCATAAGTAAAGGAACAATAAGGACTAATAGTTTAGTCAATATGATAAGTAAGTTAAAGGTAAGATAATGGGATATCAAACGTAGCAATGGTTTAAAGATTTTATTTTATATATACCCTGCCCGATGATAAATAGGGGAAACACTATTATCAGTCTAGGAATCTAAAGAAAATGAAAGAATTTTTAGGTGTAATCATTCTTAGACTGGGACGATGACCTTATTGAGGTTAGAGGTCGAGGATTAGGCTAAGAAGGATGGGTGTATAATAATTAAGACTATGACCTATGCTCTGAGAGGTACAAGAATCGAAAGACAGATGATCCTACTTGAGAACAAAAATGTCAACAGAAGGTAATACTTCAAAATATACCTAATTTTAGGAGAAATTATTGGAATTTTTCCAGAGTCATAAGTTCAAGATAATTGTTCTTTGAGGAAAGTAAACATGAAATGAAATGAGCTTAAGAACTCGATTATATAAAGAGTAAATTAGAAGGGAGAATGCTAAAGTACACAGATGGCATCTCCTTGAATGAGTTCATACTTTCGAGAGTAGTTTGAAATCAACACTAGATAAGAAGGAAAAGGGTAGACCCCATAGAAAGACTCATAAAGCCTAAGAGACAGAACAATTGAGTGAGTGTCACATGGTAAAAAAATACATTAGTAACCCCAAAGGAAAAGATGATGTAGCTAGTTGTGTAAGCAATAACTATCCTTCAAAAAATTGAAGGAGAGTTATGAATGGTTTGTGATAGAAACATAAACAGTTAGAGCTCCAACAAGAAGACAAGTATGTCAGATGAGGTTGATACACGTATTTCTTAAGAAATTAAGTATTTGAGGAAACCACTTATTAAGTTTGATGATTATAAGACAAATATAAGGCATGTAACCTCAAGTAGTCATTTACAGACTCAGAAAACAACACAACCTTATCTGGTAAAAGTATGTGTTACAATAATTGCACGAAATTTAGAATCAGAAGGGTCTCGTTACTCTATAAAATAAGGTTCAGACAGGGAAAATGCCAAACAATCGTGACATCATATGATGCTCGGCCACAGATTCTACAATAAGTTAGATTAAGAAAGTATTACAATACAGTTTTTGCACGTAAGAAGGGATTCGAGGTATCTTTGAGTTAGTGCGTCACGTGAACTATCGATCAAATGATAGGTGAAGCTCCAACTTAGGTACAAATATATATATATACATATATATATATATAATAGTTAAATTGAGGCCCCATAGTTTGGATAAAAAAAAACCTGCTTAATGATTATGGAAAACAAAGTAGAAGTGAGGATGGACCATAATCAATGGGGAAAGCTATTAAAACAAAAATAGAGAGCTCCTATAAGTATTGACAGTAAGACTGATCTTTCTCCACTCATACTACAAGAGAAGGGCGGAGTACCCAGAAGAAAAATAAAAAAAGTTTAATCAAGGGAAGAAGGATCCCCCAAGGTATTAGAACAACTACTATGGCTAATAATAATGATTTGGATAATGGGAACCCATTAAGAAAATGTTAAGATGATAGATTCTTGAGTCATTCCATATATCAAATCACGATCCTGATAAAGAAACGTAGGAGTTAAGAGTAGAGAGCAAGTTGAGATCATGGATTAGTAGGAAAGAGACCTCATAGAAAGAAAGGTCAATAATCTTAGTAAGATCCTTAGAGAAGAAATGCCAATGGAGGATGCTCTTCACATGAAGAATAACGAAAAACATTACTTTTCCTCGGCTTCATTCTAATTTTGAAGATAAAATTTATATAAGCCTGTGAATTGTAATGTCGATGAGAATTAGTAGATAAATAAGTCTACTTATTTTTGAATTTTTCCACAAATAAGCCATGCATTCTACAGGTTTAAAACCTCTCAGTACACGTGTTATATTAGAATGACGTGTAAAATCTCAGTATGACAAGATATACTATGAAAAGCCTAATAAGTATATCTGGGAATGTTTAAGAGTACTGTGAGACATGAAAGAAATGACTTAATGTCAGATAGTGATTGAGAATATTGGCTATGAGAGTGAAAGTTCAAGTAAACTGTTTGACTTCAGATAAGTCATCACATTCTTAACGGTTTAGACAAATTGACGAACCAATAAGTAAGCACTCGATTAGTAATAACGAAGAATATTTTAAGATCTAAGTAGTCTTATGAGTGTAGAATTATAGAATTATGGAATAATCCCGTGATTCAATATGTAGTATTACATTTTGTACTATGTAGTACCCCTAGAAACCACAAGGATGAACATTTTAATCCAAATTCTAAGAAAGTAGTACATCACACTCAGAATTAGAGAGTTTTCACTATAGTTGTATCAAAAGGATATTACGATCACTCAGGACCAAGATCAGATAAATCCAATAATGGAGTCTCAGCCGAATCAAGGATATAAATGTATAGTCTAAGTCGGTGTCAACTTAAAAATAGTTTCGAGATCAATCATGACTCATACTTGGCAATGGATTGACTAATCCTAAATATTAATTTAGCTAAAGATTGAAATGACAATTAAGACTAAGAAGAGTGATCAGTCATTTTGGAGACAAACTATTGTTGGTTGCCGAATCGAATTCGGCGGCGGAAACGCAGCGGAATAGCGGATCGTGTATAACAAAAATTTTCATAAAACTTTTGAGATACGCTATAGATTATATTAATTTATGCACCAATAAATTAATCTCATTAATTTATAAGATTCAAGGATCAACCGAAAAAATACCTTGTAGCCGACTCGGATGATATCTTGATTTTCTCTGACCACGAACAGTCCTAGCTCCAAGCTTTGTGTTTAGAACACCAAAGTCTTCCACGTCAATTCCTTGATTCCATATAGACGTATGTGTGGGCACACGTCAGACAAAACAGTTTCTTAAACACTCGAATTTCCACAAACACCAACGCATGCACGATGTGGAATTTTTGGAGAGAAAAATTTTCACTCTCTTTTTTTATATGAGAATTTCGGCCACACTAGAAAACTAGGGCTGAAAAGTGTTTCAAAAATTATTGTTACAATTTTCTATCTATCTCATATTCAAAGAGTAGAAGTCAAACTTCGAAATAGGATCAAATCCTTATCTCCAATTTTGAATTTGGAACAAAAAATCCCTTCCCCCTTATCCTTTAGGTGGCCGGCCACACACTAGGGAAGGAAGATATTTTATCCATTATCCAGTAGTCCAATTTTAATTCAGATTCAAATTCGAATTTAAGTCAAACTTAAATTAATTTGAATTCTAAATTGAACAACTTATCAAATAAGTTTAAATGGATAAATCTAGATATGTTCAAATTCAAATTTAAATAATCTCAATATTTAAATAATAATTAATTCTCAATTAATTATTCTTCGAGTATTTAATTTTAGAATTCTATAATTCTACAATTCCCATTTTGCCCTTTGTGTCTGGTAGAATTACAAGGACGACGCGGGGACTAATGGACCTATAATTCTGAGCTCCAATAAAATTAATAATTAATTAAACACTTTAATTAATTAATTAATTCTATTAATTCCAATAGTTACTCCACTATAAACTTGGAATTGCACTCTCGGAATTATAGACATTAATTACTTCTAAACTGTGAAGTGTCCATTTGATATAGTCATTGCATATAGATCGATCATCCATAAATAATTCATAATTAGAGTCGGGTAGAATCCGTTAACCTCTCTAATTACATCTTTATCCTTGAGTACCATTGATTCTCTAATGGATAGTGATTCATAAAACACATTCATGAACCAGAGCGCTCTTACTAATCCAAGTACCGAATCAACACTCAAGAGAATTATTTATCTGCTTCTTTCTCAAGAAGGAATGGATTCCAGCTCGTATAATAACATTCCCAGCTACCTACTTCATTATGTCTCCAAAATACAAGGAATACGATTCAGGATCTCGGAATCCGTACCGAGTAAATCAAAAGACATAAATCCATAAATAGGAGTTTGTTAAGAACTCAGGATTAAGATCATTCTATATATGACCATCGGTAGACTCAATTAGAATTTCTATGCTTAACGGAAATTATTAGAAATTCATATTGTGTCTGCGTCCATGTTCCACATAATCTCATTATGCGAAATACACTCATTCAATATCTCGCCATATTAATAGTGCGGATAACACCGTTCCATTCTAAATGGGAATGGCATGTATTAATAATGTTTTAATTAAAGATTCCAAACTTTAATTAAATTCATTATGAACAATTACTTTTGATTATTATCCTTAAACATTATCCTCTCGTATATAACACTTATATACCATGTTTAAGGTTACATAAATAATCAAGGAATTTTATTTGATATTCATAAAATATTCATAAATATATGCACATAAAATGATGAATAATCTATTTTATTAAATAAATAATAAATATCCTTTTACATCTCATGCTTTCAGGACACTATTCCCAACAATCTCCCACTTGTCTTAAAGCAGGTGTGTCATGTCTCTAATCCCAAATCCATCTAAGTGCCGATCAAAAACATTCAATGGCAATGTCTTGGTGAGCGGGTTGACAAGGTTGTCCCTCGACGCGATCTTCGTAACCACTACATCGCCTCTATCCACAATGTCTCCGATCAAGTGATATTTCCTTTCTATATGTTTCGCACTCTTATGGCTTCTAGGTTCTTTTGAATTAGCCACCGCTCCTTTGTTGTCACAAAGAGAGCTTAATTGGCTTATCCATATCTGGAACAACTTCCAGATCATTTAAGAACTTCCTGAGCCATGTAGCTTCTTTTGCGGCTTCACAAGCTGCAACATATTCAGCTTCCATGGTAGAGTCAGCAACACACTTTTGCTTTACACTTCTCCATACCACGGCTCCTCCATTCGGAGTGAACACAGATCCAGATGTCGACCGTCGACTATCTCTATCTGATTGGAAATCAGAATCTGTGTATCCGGTGAGAGACAGATCTTCTCCAGAATATACCAACATATAGTTTCTCGTTCTCCTAAGATACTTAAGAATACACTTTACTGCAACCCAATGATCCAATCCTGGGTTGGATTGGTAGCGATCGACTACTCCTTTGCATAGCGGATATCCGGTCTTGTACACAACATAGCATACATTAGGCTTCCCACAGCCGAAGCGTAGGGATACCTTCTCATATCTTCTTCTTGCTGCGGGGTCTTTGGACACTGCTCCTTAGAAAGTTGAATACCATGCCTAGACGGCAAATTCCCTTTCTTGGAGTTTTGCATCGAATACCTAGACAACACTTTGTCTATATAACATGCTTGTGATAACGCCAAAAGCTTTTTCTTGCGATCTCAAATAATCTTGATCCCAAGAACATAGCTTGCCTCTCCTAAATCCTTCATTTGGAATTGGCTGGCTAACCACTCCTTTACATCTGTCATCATTCCCACATCATTCCCAATGAGTAAGATGTCATCGACGTAAAGAATTAAGAAGATCACTTTCTCTTCTTTCTTGTACTTGTAGACACATGGTTCATCAATGTTTTGATCAAATCCATAAGACTTTACAGCCTCATCAAACCTGATGTTCCATGATCTAGAAGCCTCCTTCAGTCCATAAATGGACCTTTGCAGTTTGCAGACTTTCTGCTGTTGGCCTTCCACTATGTAACCCTCTGGCTGATCCATATAGATGGTTTCATCAAGATAGCCATTCAGAAAAGTTGTCTTGACTTCCATCTACCATATCTCATAGTCAAAATATGCTGCCATGGCCAGGAGTATCCGGATGGACTTAAGCATGGCTACTGGCGAGAAAGTTTCCTCATAGTCAACTCCCTCCTTTTGGGTATAACCCTTAGCCACTAGCCTTGCTTTAAAAGTCTCTACTTTTCCATCCGCTCCCCTCTTTCTCTTGAAGATCCACTTGCATCCAATGGGTTTTACCCCTTCGGTAGATCTACAAGTTGCCGGATCGAGTTAGAGTGCATAGACTCCATCTCGAGTTTCATAGTCGCTTGCCATTCTTCCTTATCGTAATCATCCATCGCATCCTTAAAGGTCGATGGATCCTCCTCCCTTGTCATCAAAGTGACGATTTGGGCTTCCCTAGTATAACGGTCGGGTAACCCGCTTACCCTCCCACTACGACAAGGTGCACTGGAGTCCGATTAGGAATTGTGGTCTTTTCTCCGAGTGGTCCGACAACTCTTATCGATTGTGGTCCGATCTCATCGAAAGTAACTCTTCTAATACTATCTCTTATACGGGCTTAAAATCTATCATATAGTCATGCTCCAGAAATGTGGCATTTGTCGATACAAACACCTTTTGATCTTCAGGACTATAAAAGAAACCTCCCTTTGTCCCATTGGGATATCCTACAAATATACATACTTCTGACTTGGGTTCCAACTTCCCAGTCTTTCCCTTCAGCACATGTGCTGGACACCCCCATATGCGCACGTGTTTCAAACTAGGTTTTCGACCGCACCACAACTCTAAGGGTGTTGTAGGTACAGACTTAGATGGTACTCTATTCAGAATGTAGGCAGCTGTTTTTAGGGCATAACCCCAGAATGAAGTAGGCAGTGAAGAATAACTCAACATTGATCTCATCATGTCAAGCAAAGTCCGATTTCTCCTTTCGGCCAAACCATTCTGCTGTGGTGTACCGGGTGCAGTCAATTGGGATACCACACCTTCTTCAATCAAGAAATCCCGTAACTCTTGGTCCAAGTATTCACCCCTCGATCTGATTAAAGTGTCTTGATTGGTTTACCTAATTATTTTTCAACTTCTGCTCATAATTCTCTAAACTTTCCAAAAGTTTCGGATTTCCGTTGCATCATGTAAACATAACCATATCTCGAATAGTTGTCAATAAAAGTGACGTAATATTCGTAACCTCCTCTAGCTTGGACGTTTAACGGTCCACATACATCCGAATGTATCAACTGAAGGGGTTCCATAGCTCTTTCTCCTTTTGCTGTAAAAGGTCTCTTGGTCATTTTACCCTCCAAACAAGATTCACAGACTGGAAGCTCGCCAACTTTTAGCTCACGCAAAGGACCATCCTTTACCAGTCTTTCAATCCTATTTAGGTTAATATGACCAAGCCTAAGATGCCACAGATATGTATTGTTATCGTGAGAAATCTTTTGCTTTTTATTCTTAGGTTCGGCAACTCTGAACATTTCAATATTAAGCAGTGAGTTAGGTATTGGTTTTATACAATATAAACCATCATCCAGACGTCCAGAACAAATATTTAAGCCATTTCGAGAAATATGAACAAATTCATTATCAAAATAAACTTTAAATAATTGTTCAAATAATTTGGCCACAGAAATCAAATTTCTGCGAATGTCTAGAATAAAATAAACATTGTTCAAAACTAAAAATTTATTTTCCCTAAAACGAAGTCTAACTTCTCCCACTGCTTTTGCCGAAACTCTTGCGCCATTGCCTACTTTCATCGTGTAGTCCCCATCGGCTAACTCAGTGTAAGAACTAAGACTTTGCAAAGAAAAACAAACATGATTAGTTGCTCCCGAATCAATTATCCAGGCTGAGGTATCACCCTCTACTAAACATGTTTCAAGAACTAGTAAATCTGATTTACCTTGTTCCTTTTTCTCCTTCGCTTTTCCCTGGTTCTGGTTTTTACCAGAACTTCCTGCAACTACAACATTTGCTTCTCCTCCCCTTCTTTTGTAGGTGGATTCGAAGTTTTGTAGGTCATTCATGAGTTCAGTGAGATTGCACTTCTTTTTGTTCATAACAAAGTTGTTCACGAACTCATGAATGTCAGGGGATAGGCTTTCCAGGTTGATGCCAACTTGGGTGGCTTCATCGATTCTGGCACCATTGAGCTCCGCATCGTGGAGGTGATCAATCATGTTCAAAACATGTGCCTTGACTGAAGAACCTTTCTTCATCTTGTCGTTCATGAAAGCCCTTACGGCATCCAAACGAGCCTTTTCAGAAGGAGCGTCGAACATGGCTTCTAGAGACTCCATTATCTTATAAGCAGTCTCCATCTCCTCATGCTTCTTGCGAAGCACATCGCTCATGCTGGCCAGCATAAAGCACTTTGCTTTATTGTTGGCCTTGATCCAGCGATCAAAAGGCTCCCTTGCAGTTTTGGATGCATTAGTCGCGGGTTCAGGAGGACATTCCTCTGCTAGGACAAACTTATAGTCTTCGCAGACCAATAGTATGTTCATGTTACTTTTCCACTTAGCATAATTATCACTGTCTAATTTTTCAGTCGCAAGTAGTGTGATAATGGGATTCGACATATTGCTGGGAATAAATAGAGTATTCATCTAATCAATTTATGTGCATGAATATCAAGGCATGTTAATTTAGGCACAATTAAATATGATGCATGATGCACATGAAAAATACATAAATCATGTTTTAATTTTAGGTGCCAACGATAATCTAATTTTCCACATATAAAGTGTACCTTTGGGTAGTCAAGTTATATGCCAATTAGACCGAGACTCTTCTCAGTTAATAAATATAGTCAAAATATCTCATATTTTCATATTTATTAACTACCGTTATTTTTAGTCAAAATATAACCAACAAATTTGATTATATTTTATGAGTGTCACCCACCGTTTCAGATCCCATAGACTTAACTCCGGATTGGTACCTTTGGGTAGTCAATTCGGAAATACATCCTGAAATCTTATCTCTAGGAAGCCAACCTTGTTATTGATCCGGCAAGGACACTCTCCTTTAGGAGGGCGATTCAATGTCGCCGCAAAGCCCCTTTCTGGATCTCACGGTGTTGCGCTAACGGCGGAGACTAGTGGGTCGTATTGTCATACAACCCTTTCCCACTCATTATTTTGCAAATATGTATTTTGTTTGAAAAAACATCTCATGATTTTCAAATCGAAAAATAAACAATTTATTTTTCGGATATGTGAAATTCAAAAATTTAACCTTTAAATTCAATTTCACATGTAACATTATTTTGCAAATCAATTTTCCAACTTAAATCAATTTAATCATATTAAATCCATTTACAGCGCATGCTTCTTATTTTATTTTATTTTTCTAAAACACTTTTATAATAAATAAAATAAATAATAACAATTGCACGTGTATGCATGGCATGTTATATAAAACATATGAGTAGGCACATTATATCTATATGGCATGTTATATGCATGGACATATATAATATATAATTATCAACATAAAATATAAATATATGCAATCAACTATTGAGATGGATTTGACCGGGTCCCATGGAAAAATAAATTACAACTCAATCGAATCGAATAAATAAATAATTACAATAATTATGTTCTTCCGTTACATCAACGGGTCTTGATTCTTGAATTATTTATTCTTGGCTTCATTCTTTGTCTCGGGTTGGATTTCACCTTCCTTGGGATCCGGAACTTTTCTGGGCTCGTCGGCACGCTTTTACGAGAGTTTGAAACCCCGGCCCGTTAGGGATCAAATCCCGAACTTGGGCCGCCGAACTGTTGGGCCACAGCCTGGGCGCAGCCTAGGGCGCGGCCTGGCCCGTGTTTGGGCGCGCCCTGGGCAGCGTCTGGGCGCGTCTGGGCCGCATCCTGGACACGCCTAGGACGCGTCCTGGCTGCGCCTGGGCCGCATTTCTGGAACTTTCTGGGCTTCTTTGAAGGCTTCAAACATGATCTTCAAGACCTCCTTCTTGATTCAAAATCAAAACCCTCATTCTACCCAAATCCTAGAATTACAATAATTCTAATCCCGAATTAAATTACAAATAATTTATTAACAAATGAATATAACCGATCCATGGAACCATATAATTAACGACCAAATCCATCATCCATACATTCATCATCATGAATAAAAATAAACATCCATAAATGCAAGTGCCTACTCATCACATACATACATATTTAAATATCACATATTTAATATTGATTATGATTATCAAATAATCGAAGCATAAATTAATATCGTCTATAGACCGCTCTGACACCAATTGTTGGTTGCCGAATCGAATTCGGCGGCGGAAACACAGCGGAATAGCGGATCGTGTATAACAAAAATTTTCATAAAAATTTTGAGATACTCTATAGATTATATTAATTTATGCACCAATAAATTAATCTCATTAATTTATAAGATTCAAGGATCAACCGAAAAAATACCTTGTAGCCGACTCGGATGATATCTTGATTTTCTTTGACCACGAACAGTCCTAGCTCCAAGCTTTGTGTTTACAACACCAAAGTCTTCCACGTCAATTCCTTGATTCCACGTAGACGTGTGTGTGGGCACACGTGAGACAAAACGGTTTCTTAAACACTCGAATTTCCACAAACACCAACGCATACACGATGTGGAATTTTTGGAGAGAAAAATTTTCACTCTCTTTTTTTTTTATATGAGAATTTCGGCCACACTAGAAAACTAGGGCTGAAAAGTGTTTCAAAAATTGTTGTTACAATTTTCTATCTATCTCATATTTAAACAGTAGAAGTCAAACTTCAAAATAGGATCAAATCCTTATCTCCAATTTTGAATTTGGAACAAAAAATCCCTTCCCCCTTATCCTTTAGGTGGCCGGCCACACACTAGGGGTTTTATCCCTGTGTGTGGCGCCTAAATAAGATAGGGAAGGAAGATATTTTATCCATTATCCAGTAGTCCAATTTTAACTCAGATTCAAATTCGAATTTAAGTCAAACTTAAATTAATTTGAATTCTAAATTGAACAACTTATCAAATAAGTTTAAATGGATAAATCTAGATATGTTCAAATTCAAAGTTAAATAATCTCATTATTTAAATAATAATTAATTCTCAATTAATTATTCTTGAGTATTTAATTTTAGAATTCGTAAATTCTAAAATTCCTATTTTGCCCATTGTGTCCGGTAGAATTATAAGGACGACGTGGGGACTAATGGACCTATAATTTCGAGCTCCAATAAAATTAATAATTAATTAAACACTTTAATTAATTAATTAATTCTATTAATTCAATAGTTACTCCACTATAAACTTGGAATTGCACTCTCGGAATTATAGACATTAATTACTTCTAAACCGTGAAGTGTCCATTTGATATAGTCATTGCATATAGATCGATCCTCCATAAATAATTCATAATTAGAGTCAGGTAGAATCCGTTAACCTCTCTAATTACATCTTTATCCTTGAGTACCATTGATTCTCTAATGGATAGTGATTCATAAAACACATTCATGAACCAGAGCGCTCTTACTAATCCAAGTACCGAATCAACACTCAAGAGAATTATTTATCTGCTTCTTTCTCAAGAAGGAATGGATTCCATCTCGTATAATAACATTCTCAGCTACCTACTTCATTATGTCTCCAAAATACAAGGAATAGGATTCAGGGTCTCAGAATCCGTACCGAGTAAATAAAAAGACATAAATCCATAAATAGGAGTTTTTTAAGAACTCAGGATTAAGATCATTCTATATATGACCATCGGTAGACTCAATTAGAATTTCTATGCTTAACGGAAATTATTAGAAATTCATATTGTGTCTGCGTCCATGTTCCACATAATCTCATTATGTGAAATACACTCATTCAATATCTCGCCATATTAATAAAGACGGATAACACCGTTCCATTCTAAATGGGAATGACATGTATTAATAATATTTTAATTAAAGATTCTGACCTTTAATTAAATTCATTATGAACAATTACTTTTGATTATTATCCTTAAACATTATCCTCTCGTATGTAACACTTATATACCATGTTTAAGGTTACATAAATAATCAAGGAATTTTATTTGATATTCATAAAATATTCATAAATATATGCACATAAAATGATGAATAATCTATTTTATTAAATAAATAATAAATATCCTTTTACATCTCATACTTTCAGGACACTATTCCCAACAACTATCTCATCCAAACCACTAATTACCCTAACAGAAGAAGGATGTTGCTGAAATTGCCTTGATTGATAGGAAGTTAAAGTAAAACAACAACATCCAGCAGGAGAACTGCAAAAGATCGACATTCTAGAAGAGAAGTGTGATCAAATTACGATGAGTTTTTGTTAGCGTTTATGCCCTTAGGAATAAATGTAACAATTTTCTTCGAGACATTTTGACTATTAATAAAGATTTGTTTATTTCATATATCTATGTATTGTCCTCTTTATGTTCGTAATAGTTGAATGTATGATAAGCAAACTGAAAGTCTGAGACTGTCATTCTAAATCTTTAGATCATGCATGTAATGTGAAGAACATGCGGAAGACAAGAATCTAAAGATGATAGTCTAAATCTTATGATCCACAATCGAGGGAATAAAGTTGGGCGCTTTATTCCTGTTAAGATTGTTATGTTGTCTACTTTCTAATGGAGACGGCTTGTCTTGGTTGTCGGAGGTGGGACTCCATTGGTAGAGACATTGATATAGTTTCTAATGGTGAAATCTATATTGGAGCGGACCAAAGATGAATTGTTTTAATTAATAATTCTGTTTAAATAAAACAATTCACTTTTTTTTAATTATATGTTGTCATCTTAATCCCGAGATGGATGATGAACCCAGATACTTGACTTGTACCCTTTGTTTGTACTAAAGGGAGACATCGACATTATGTAAATGTACGCTTGCGGTGCATTGGGGTATGACTCATGTATGCGTAGATTCATTATTCAAAGATAGTGGAATCCATAGCTCCTATAAAGAGTCAATGATATCCTCTTATGCATTATCAGTGGATTGGAAAATACGAGCGCTCGGCCATTAGACTACTCTGTGTTATCTAATGGTTTACTGTTTGTAATAGTATGAATAGTGTTTTTCCAATGGTTTGATAATGGAACATAAGATAAATGTAATCGGGAAGGTAAAACAAAACTTGACCTCAAGTCGATTATGGATATCCTATGGGGATGATATACTAATATATTGAGTCATGGACTAGTGCTGATCAGAGCTTTGTAAATATGCTATATAAATCGAGAGTGCAGCTCTAGGCTTTTAGTGGAATAGCGCTAGAGTTTTATAATCATGAGACAGACTTGTTGGTTTACAAGTAGCGTTGTGATTATAGGAGCTTGATTTATATATGTCCATCAGGTTCCTTTGCTAGCTCACATAATTTCCTGTAACGATACGGTATATTTCCTACATATTGGTAACTTGTGTTATTTCCGTAAAAGAGGTTCAAAGTTAATTCATGATTAATTTATCGGGTGAATTAATTGATAAATTGATTCTAGATAAATTGGTTGAATTATTGTTTTAATAGTTGTTTAATATGGGAAGACTATTATATGACTGTTTTGATCAGGTAATTTCTCTATTGGGTTGCTTGAATCAAAACTGAGGCTCTATGCAAGTTTCCCATGTTGAAGAACTAGGAAAACAACTTTCGTCAGTGCAGACAGGTTGACCGGTGGGTAGACCGATCACAGGTCGACCGGTCCGGTCGACCGGTCAGGTCGACCGGTGGGTAGACCGGTTTGTGAAGGACAGGTCGACCGGTGAGTTATAACGTCTCTGTCTCCGGTCGACCGGTTGTAATGCGTAAAGCGTGCTGATGTGGCAAAATTGACTCTGGGTGCGATTAAATCTTTGGGAAACCTAATTGTTACGGAAGTATGACTTCCTAAACAGTATAAATAGCCTATTAAGTCACATTACTCAGTAGATCACTTGAGAGACTTTTTGGAGGCTATTGATAAGAGATTCCAAGAGGAAAAATTGTTTAATTATCAAGAACAAATTTTTCTTTGGCTCTCTTGTGATTGGAAGGAGATTAAGAATACCAAGAGGAGATTAAACGAAGTGTGCCTACCCGCACACCGATCGTGGAAACGAGAATAGCAAAGAAGACCAGTTGGTTGAGGCTCTTCGTTCTTCGCTTTTGAACGCTTTGATCCGGCTCGGACGTCTTTGTTTCTTTCCGAAATCTCAAAAGGTATGATTTAGATCTTTAGCATTTATGTTATATAGCATCATGAACATGTTCTTGTTTGGCTTTGGCATTGATTAAATTTTTTAAATTTCGCTGCCCACTCGATGCCATTATTTTCCAACAGTTTTGTCGTAGAGTTGCCTAGAACATCCGATAGTAATGATGCAATTTGGATAATCGGAGACCAATTGACAAGATCTGCACATTTTTGCCGATCAAACTCAGTTATATTATTAAGAGACAGCCATTTCATGAGTGTGCATGATGCAATGGGGTCTAAGTTAAAGTTTAGTACAACTTTCCACCACGGACAGATGGCCAATCTGCGAGGACCATCCAGACCCTAGAAGATATGCTGAGAGCATGTGTCATAGATTTTAAAGGGAACTGGGATAGAAAGTTACCTTTGATAGAGTTTTCCTATAACAACAGCTATCACATGTCAATAGGAATGACACCTTTCGAAGCTCTATACGGAAGAAAATGCAGGTCCCCAGTTCATTAGTATGAACTTGGGGAGAAGAATCTAGAAAAGGTATCCTTTATCAGGAGAACCATAGAGGATGTGAGACTTATCACAAAGAGGTTCGATACAACTCACAGTCACCAAAAGAGTTATGCAGATAAACACCATGGACCTATAGAGTTTCAAGTAGGAGACTTAGTTTTCCTGAAAGTGGCACCGATGAAAGGAGTAATAAGATTCGGTAAAAGAGGAAAACTCAACCCAAGATACATTGGACAGTTGGGATCCTCGAAAGGATTAGTAAAGTCACATATAGACTAGCAGCGTCGTCAGAATTGGCTTATGTACACAATGACTTTCACGTATTGATATTGAGGAAGTATGTGGCAGATCCATCGCATGTATTGCATCAGGAACCTATAGAAGTGCATGCAAACCTCACTTATAAGGAGAAACCAGTTCAGATCCTAGCTAGCAAGGAGAAAACCTTAAGGAATAAAGTAATTCCTCTTGTTAATGTCTTGTAGTGAAATCATAATATTGAGGACGCTACTTGAGAACACAAAGAGAAAATGAGGAAGAGCTACCCCAAGTTCTAATTTTCAAGACGAAAATTCTAAGGGGGGTAGATTGTAATGACTGAAAAAATCCCAGACTTTAAATAATATAATTTATTTATTTAAGCCAAGGATTTTCCTAGAAAATATTATATGACTGAAGAATTTGTGGAATCAACATCTATATTCCTAAATTCTGTAGCAGATTTCATCTTAAGTTCATGTTTTTGATCAAGTAAATTCGATCGATAAATTCTCGCCGTACTTTAAGGCGGAATAATTTTCAGTACAAGTATAGTTTGAGAATCTTAATTTCAAAAATCTCCAAGCACAGCATGATGTTTGTGGCGCAAAAAAAATGCACTAACATTTTTAAAGAAGAGAAAATCCTTAATTGTCAGACAGCTAGGTTAAAGTCACAAGATAAATACCTATAGTAGAAGGGTACAATGTGAGCTCAGGAGTTGACACCGTCAGAAACAATGTCATTCTCGAGATATAATGCAGAAAAGTTAAATTTAGTATTTATTCAGTCTAGAATTAATTTCAAGACTTGAAACAGTTTAAGATATTACGCGAGTAAGAATTTAACGTGATATCAAAGTGGATGAGGATTTAACAGTTGAACTGTAAATAAGTAGTAGAAAAAAAAAAAGAGAACCGTCGGAAACAAGAATTTCATGTCAGCTAAGTACCCTTTACAGTCAGTATGATTTTTACCTGATTCAAAGGTAACTTAAAAGAGTGGACTAAAGTACAAGGGGTAGGATTTATTTTTCTCTCTCTCCTTCTCCACTTTGGCCGGCCATGCATAGGAAAAAATAGAGCCAAAATTGGCTAGTTGAGTGTGCTAGGAGATTACATGGTTAGGTGTGATGGGATTGTGTCAAATCAACTATTGGAAATAAATGCTTACCACACTTCCTTCTTGAAGCACTCCACCAGCCATGCATAGAAAAAATAAAGCCAAAAGTAGCTAGTTGAGTGTGCAAGTGGATGACATGTTAAGGTGATGTGATTGTAGTGGTTAAAGGGGAATTAATGCAATTTGGTTCTTCCTTTCTCCACCCAGAGCCGGCCATGATATAAGGAAATTGAACCAAAAATTTGGTTGTTTGAGGGAGTTGATGTGATGTTAAAAAATGATTTGCTAGTTGTCTATAAAAGGAACCATCATGAGCTATGCCTCATTTTTTCTCCCCTCCTTTTTCCCACACTAAAATCCGGCCATCCCTTATCCAATGCCTCTCAAATATTTTCTCACTCTCCCAAGCTTGAACCACTAGCAAACCATAGAAGAAGAAGAAGGAGATCAAGGGATTCTAGGAGGAGACTAGTCAAGCATCCCTCCAAGGGTAAAGAAACTCTAAATCCCCTTTTTTTTCATGTTTTACTAAAGTTTAAAATGTAGAAATATTCCTCTTAAATTTCCTTGTACTTTCTAGTTCCAAGCCATTAACAAATCTTAGAGGAGTTCAAAGGTTTTCAAGAGAGAGAGAGAGTCCTTCAAGGGTAAGTTCTTAAACTCTTCTCCATTAATTTCTTGCAACTTTAAGCTTGGATTTGTGGATGTAAATTTGTGGTTCTTGAGAAAGATCTGTTATAATAAGGGTGTGTGAGTTTTATGTTAGTTTTGTGAGTTTTGAGGTTAGTATGATTAGCAATATGTGGTATGATTACGTTCGGTTTAAGTTGCTTATTTTGGGTTAGAGGAAAAATTTTCTGGTTACTTTGAACGCGAACACGAGGACTCTAGAGTTAGATTTTTTGATGTTTTAAACATTTTTTGTGACTATGACAAAACCCAATTTTAACTATAAATGCAAGTTTTAAGCCATTTTTCAAAAACAGCACAGGCAGTCCCAAAACAGTTTCGGGAACAAAACTAGTTCAGCCAAACGAGACTATTAGATACTGAATCTCAGTTTTTCTTAAAAAGAAAAAGTTTAGATTTTGACAAGACGAAGAACTTCTGTGAAGAACAGATTTTCAAAATCAAACTCTAAGATATAGTAAAAAGGTAGATTTACAAAATGGCACAGTTTTTGACTAAAACAGTTTCAAGAAAAACAGTAGTCATTGTTTTCAGCCAAACGATGCCTTTAGAGGCTGAATTTTAACTTTCTCTGAAAGTGATAATTTTAAATCTTAACGAGACAAAGAATTGTCACGAAGAACAAATTTTTGAAATCCGAACCTAAGAAGCATTAAAACGCAGATTTTAGAAACTGCACAGTTTTAACAAAACAAAACTAACACAATGTTGGTTTTTAGCAAAAGGGTTATCGAAGAACCCGAGATGTGATTTTAGTAAAATATTATGGTGTTAGACCTCGCTTTCACAGAAGTATTCATAAAGAAAATTTTGAAGAAAAATGCTTTCTTTACAGAACATAGTGGGTTATCGAGCAAATCATCCCGACGGGCACCTACGAGCCGAACACGATAGATCCTTAGGATTTTGTGGAGTTGATGTGGGTCCAACATCCGTATTGATTTAAGAGACTTTATTTGAGTTTAAATTTCAGTGGCCTAAGAGTTAGAATGCCATTAATAAGTTTCTAGGCCGAATTAGGCCTTAATATCATAATAAGTCCAATGAGGAAAATTATGGAGAATAAGCTACTAGATTGGGTAAATGATTTTCAATCTAGACATAAGTATGTTAATGGCAATTAAGGAAAATAAAATTTTGAGGATCTAATAAATTGATCCTTATAGTAAATTATCAATGACAGTTAATGAACGGAATACCTGCCTTAAGAAAAGGGTTAGATTCCTTCATAAGTTGCTAAAATAGAATAACAAATGACATTTAATCTCAAACTCTCAATGGGTGTTCATTTTCAGAAATAAGCAAGTAAGAGAATAGTCTATTTGGCGAAAAGTGGATTCCAGCTCTGTAAATCAGGTAAGTAGGAATCTCGCCTACAGGATGAATAGATTTTAAAGAAAAAAATTACACATGTTATATATATACATGTTTATGCTTTAAGTATTGTATGTGATGTCATGTCATGTTGCATACACCTTAACAAGTCAAGAGAAACTTATAAGAATAATCTCAGTTAAGTGTCGTACCAGCCTCTGATCTAAGGGAGGTAACTTAAGCTCCACAAGGGAGAAAAGAAAAAATAATAATAATGTCCTCCGACTTAAAGGAGGCATTAAGTTATAATCACAGTGTCACGGGGGACCTTGCAAACCCTCACGTCCCGATGATTGCGCGCAAGTGATACGCGAGCACTCAGGCCCATCAGTAAGAAAGATAAGATAAGATAATAAGACTATGATAATACGTCATAATTAAGCATAATCAACTCATGCATATTTATTCATGTGTACTTACAGTTATTTTGCGAGATATAGTTCCTACTTTCTGAGCGAAAGCTCAATCAGATATGTTCATGCTGTAGGTAAGAAACCTATTTGCAATTCTTGAAGGGCAATGGCGAGCCGCGGATGAATGGTGGAGATGGGAATGGATACCGCTCACGCAGTTATCTTCCGCATCAAGTTTAAGAAAAATCATGTATATGTCTATATGATTCAAAGGTTTCAAGCATGTATGTTTAAAAAGTATATGTACATATGTATGTTAAGAAAATCGAGGTTGTAGCTAACAACCCTAGTTTTGAGTATTCAAGTTTTAGAATGTTGCAACAGTGCATGCAACAAATAAACGAATTTTAAACATGACGATTTAAATGATTGATTTTAAAAGGACTTTAAGAGGTACTTGAATTTAAGATTTCTCACGAAATCCATTTTAAAGTCAAATTAAATGGCCCAATTTAATTGGCTAGTTTTAAAAAGGCTTTTAAAGAGTATTTGAAATAAGAGTTCAAACACAGCTCCATTTGAAAAATATTTCTAAAAGGTTTTATCTTAATTGAAATTAATAAAAGCTTTAAGAAATTCAGTGATTTATTCTTTTGAAATTATTGTTACGAATTATGAAAGTATTCCTTCTTATGTTTTAAAAAAAATGTTCTGTAAATTTTAAGAAATGCCAATAAGTACAAGTTAAAAAGTAAGCTACGGTGGCGGCCTCATAGGAGGGTCATCACACCATGGCTACATTTTACCCTTTCAATTGTCTTCAACATGAAATAACTTATATAAGCAAGGGCTTAGTAAGACACTTAATTCTCACAAATGTAAATACACATTTTTATTCATCAACAATAAACATCATCATGAGAATAATTATTTTTGAACATATTTTAAACTTTAAAATCCATCATATATTGGGCCCAACGTTGTACCATCATAGCGTGCTAACGAAAGGTATGGGGTAGCAAATCCCTTGCCAACCGTGATAATAAGACTGCTCACCGGTCACCATCAAGGGTGTACAACGCCATTTAAAAATATAAAAATACATATATACATTTTTTTTCAAAACGTCGTCATATGAGAAATAGTAAAGGTGTCATAACATCATCATAAACATCAAAATCATATACTTCTCAATTTTTCAATTCATGTTGTAGGTGAGAGTGTACTTACTTGAGCGCCTTACTTATCCTTTTTAAATTTCACAGCGGTGACGCGACGAATGAGGTCCTCAGGTACTCGCCTCAAGAACCGTTCATGTCATAAATCATAAATAAGATTATTAAAAAGCCTTAACAACTCATCAAATACATTGATCACATTAAAACAACATTTAATATACCATTCTCACCATTCATTAACATCAAGACATAAAAATCCCAATAATTACATCAATTTTCTAAATCTAACAAAAAACTGACAGCCTGACCTTTATCTCTTTAAACATTCATAATAAATCATAGAAAAAATCAAAAGGATCTGAAACTGGTGCCCAATAAAATTAGACATCAAGATCTTTTCAACGACACCTTATTTGTTACAAACAGAGTTCATTTGGTCCCTCGAACATTATTTAAAACTCAGATCATATTAGCTGGAAAATTCCAGTGCAGTAAACTCCGAAAATACCAAAATAAATTCATTAAAGATAAAATCAATTCCGACCATATGTATACTTTAACAAGCCCTAAGACATGTTCAAATTACCACTACACCACAAAAGGCCTTTTATAGCTGACAAAAAACGCTATTAATCACTATCAATAGCGCTTTTTAAAGCGCTAGGACAGCGGGTGCTATTATAAGTCCTAAGAAAACATAGCGTTTCAAGAGAGTTATAAAAAGCGCTATAGAATTGAAGTATTATAGCGTGTAAGAAAAGTTATTTTCATCCTCTTACAGCTCTTTAACATAACTACGATACAGATTAATAACTTTTTTCCTTGTTATGTTCATACTGTTGTAACTTTTTAAAATTATTATTGATATCATTTTGAATTCATTCAAATAAATGGTAATTCCGAGATATGTGATATATCTAAATAGGAACATTCAAATTAAAACATAAAAACATTCAACATATCAATTGTTATCAATATCTACCAAGCTGTCAATAAAATTACGTCTACAACATAATTCATACAGTGTCCAAAACCTTAACATTCAAAACAAGTAAAGAAAACAGAGAAGTCATCTCCAAAACGTCTAAGTGCAATGGTGAAGTAAATCCTTCCATCTTGACATAATGCTTCAACAAAAAAGTCATCTCCATTGTTTAACCTGTAAGAAAATGATCCACTATCAAAACAATAATCAAACTCAACTAATACTTCCACCATTTAACCTATAAATAAAGCAAGGACTGTGACCAAAAACTGCAAAAAGGAAAAACAAAAAACAAAAAACGGGTAAAATGTACACTGTGAGCATACCTTGCCAGACTGTTTCTCGAGCTTCTCTTGCCCAGTTTTGTGAAATTGCAAACATGACACCATTGCAATAAGGAAGACAATGATGCAAAAAAACTGAAGCAGTCGTAGAGTTATAAGAATCTTATAATTTCCAGAAACACAACATACATACAAATAGTACTTGCCAAACATAACTCAAATAATTCAGGCATACATATGGCCCACAAGATTTATGCTTGACAACATGAGCCATTCTTAGTTGGAACAAAAAAGGGAACTATATAATTGCTAATTTAATCCTTCTTTGTACCTGATCTCTTTAGGAACATGAGACCAAATATGATCATCGAAGGTAGTGACAATATAAACTTCACAAATATGCATGAGTGTCCACACTGGAATTCATTCGATTGTAAAAAGGCATGATGAACGAACTATAAATACTCTGCTTGAACGAACTACAAAATCTGGTTAAGAAAATGGAACAATACGTGTAATGCTGGTGGTTGTTTGGCAAAACAACATTGTGGCACATTGAATTCTGGATCACCCTGACCAAGGTGCATACACGCATGTAGATCAGTCACAATGAATTTCCATTAAGAAAATACCAAAAAAAAACAAACAATCTACAGGGAGTTACTTTAAAAATACACACTTTTTTCTTTGTATTTGGATCTTTCAATTATTTCTACGTTTCCAGGTCTTGGCTCTTTTTTTTTTTCTTGGTACACAAACTAGTTTGCTTTTCACAATCTCTAATTAACCACAACTTAGATTTGCAAAAATGAAACAGACTCTCATGTTTCCATTTGAAACCACCGAATCAGATAAGAAAAAGAACTATTTTCAACACCAGATGATCATACCTGGGAATGATAAGATGAATGTGAAGATGGAAACATATCAGAGCCATGCACGTGCAGCAGATCTTGATTGTTTCCAGGTGTGAAGGACACACCACTACTGCTGACTGATGGAGCATGTTGTTGTTGCTGCTGAGGTCGATGAGATGAATATGTTGCTCCGAGATTGAATCCAACAGACCTCCCCATCTGGGTATTGAAACATGGAAGTATTAAGAGTAAACTCATAAGATAATAAGGACATGTAATTAAAAGAGAAAAACGATCTAACACCTACGGAGAAATGCTGAGATTGCATCATTGACATGCTATTGTCATGGAGTTGTTCTTTCTGGTGCATAGCCACTGCATAATCAGCATTACCACCTAGGCAAGATTAATAACATGGTGAACACATACAGTTCCAAATCAACGTGTGGTAACCAGTACAGGTAATATATGTGATAGGTACTGGTGGCATTAATAAAAGAAAAATACACTAGACACTAACTAACAACTAATGAAACATCCTAATTTACAAATGCACAAGACCAGAAAGCTTATAATTACATGCCATACAGGCAAGTAGTGGCACATTCACAAAGAAACCGATAGCACGAAGGGCATTGGATCTTGATACATATCACAGACACAGCCCACATACCAAAAAGGCCGAGTGCCACAGCCTACATTCCAAAAAGCCTGGAGGGAAAAAAAAAAAAAAAAAAAACCAACAACAACAACAACAACAACAAAAAAGGTGATACCTGAAAAGGCAAGTAACCAAAAAAAAAAAAAAGAACCACAAGGATTTGTTTTCTTTTCTGTTTGAAGCCAATTCCACCGCCTACACTCACTGCCACAATAAAAAAAGAGAGAAAAAAGAATGAAGAACAAATTACAATCCCAAAATCTACAAGTGATGAAAGATAGAGTAAGCAGAGAAATTAGAGCCTAGTAATACCAATGGAAGCAATGAAAATAGGACATCAACTTCGTAAACGAAAAATTCTTGTTCTGGTCATCTTCTGAGACTAAAGAATACAAACACAATGGACAATCACCATCCGGGTGATTCATTAAAGGAAGCCTCTCCACAGCTTCCTAGAAATACTTTCAAACCACTCATTTAGCCAATTTTCTACATAAAGCATGTTCCACCTTTCCCTATATTTTAGAAGTTTTGTTAAAACCTTCAACAAGGGGAGTTTTTAAACATGATTTCTAGGTGGCTTGTAAATATATATATATATATATATACACATATATGTAGATATATATATATATATATATATATATATATATAACAAGACTCCATTAATGATTTCGGGGACGCATTTTCTGCCCAAAATCAATGTGGGATTGCATTAATTTATCTATCATCAATAATTGAATAACTCTAAAATCTTTAGTTATATTACATTGTTTCAACCCATCAATTTCTCAAATGAAACCACAGAAATGATTTCCCAAGTCAAATTCCAATGACAAAAATGAGTTTACCTCACAAAGAGCTACGAGCATTAAACAAGAAGATAGTTCACTCACTTTGTCTCGGATGTGAGTCACTAAAAGCTTTTGCCTTTGTTGATCAAGACCCTTTGACTCTATAAGATTAATTTGAGGTGACTCATCGGGATACAATCACCCAAAAAAAAAAGAACAAGAAAGAAATTAGAGCACAAATCGGGAAAAAAAAATTCACATAATAAAATTGTATATGATCAAGTGATACCTTCGAGCCAGCTCGTATACTGATAAAAGCTTCAACAAACTACAATGGATCAGCCAAAAAGGAACGCAAATTTTCATTTCATAAGATTTTAGTTGAATTTGAAAACCAAAAAAGAAAAGAAGAAGAACAAGAGCACTACACCTTTGGGAGCGAAAATGCAGAGAGAGAGACAGAGGATTTCTCTCTGGGTAAACCTAGAGAACAGAGAGAGAGAAGAGAAGAGAGAGAGAGAGAGAGAGAGAGAGAGAGAGAGAGAGAGAGAGAGAGAGAGAGATTTGAACCTCCTTGGCCGGTAAACCTAGCTCCGAGCTTCGCATAGGAAGAGAGCCTCAAATGGAGATCAACTTCGATCTTCTTTCGACAACCCAATCTTCACAAAACCAGAAACCATGAGATTCTTCCCGTGAGATGGACTGGAAAATTAGGGCATTTGGGGGAAAGTTGGAAATATGACTGAATTAGAGCATTTGGGGGAAAGTTGGATATATGACTGAACCTAACACTGGCCTTCAATTTCAAAGCAAATCCAGAGGAAGCTCACGGAATTTTGGGGAAAGAGAAGTGGTGGAGCATGGTTTGTTCGACAGAGTGGGAAGGAGTTTTTTTTTTTTATTTTTTCCTTTCCTTGTTCGTATAAGAAAGAAGCAAAATCAGATGACCCAAAAAAAAAAAAGAGAGAGAGAGGATGAGCGGGAAAATTAAGGAGATTATTTCAAATGCCCGCCTGTTGTTATTTTAAGGCGGCACATTTATATATTATTAAATATATACAAAATAAACCCGTCAAAATCTCATGAAATTTTAATTTTTATATATAAATATATTATAACTATTTCTAAACGCTATTATATATAGACGTAGTAACGTTTTTTGAAAAGCGCTATAACTAACCGCTACGGAAAAGCCTATTTTCTTGTAGTGTACACATTCTATAAAAATTCTCATGGCAAAGCGAACTAGAAACATCAATATGACCATCAAAATTTACATATCTTGTAACTCGAATCCAAAAACAATATGCTAACTCATGTTTCTATGAAATCACAATTTATAACATAAAAAGAAAACAACAATATAAGAAAATAAGATAATTCCTAACATGCCTCTCTAGAATTTATCAAATTATGAAGACACCAAAACACCCAAAACAATAACCGTGTCATACATAATTATCCCAAAATAAAACATACAAACGTGAACATTAAAACCTCACCTAAATCACATATATCATCCCTTAATCTTCAACCCAATAAAATTATTCATTATCTCTTTAAACCAACACCCAACACCAATGGAAATCACCTAATGACCATGAATACTAAATTAGAGATGGAACATACCTTGAAATCTTCTTGATTGTGGCATAGAAGAACCAGAGGTTTACAAAAAGGGGTTAAAATAATGGAGGTTTGATGGCTGGTCCTGGAGGCTCTCTATTGTGGTGTTCTTGGACGTGAAAGAAAGAAGAAGAAATAGGGAAAAAGAGAGTAAGAGCTTGAAAATGTTTATTGGCTCATAAATCATATAAAATTAAAAAGGGATTAATTTGATATTAATTAGGGATTAATTTTGTGATTAAATCATCCCTTAACAGCTGGGGGAATGGCTGTCATCAAGGTGTAAAATCGTGTGGAAAGCAAATAAAAGAGTTAGGTCAACTTCTAGAATTTCCGTTTTTATTCACGTGCAGTAACCTGATCGGAGGCTGCTGGATATCCGGATGGTATACTGGCCACATCTTCTTACTCCGATGTCTGATTTGCACAAATGAGAAGGCATTGGAAAGCTTATGAAAAGCTCTACAACTTTGTATAAACTAATAGAATAATTTCAGGATTTTAAAGGTCCAAAATAGAGCTGGAAATTAACGTCATGAAAATGGTTCTTTTGTCTAACAAGAAAAATCAAGGAAAAACTTAGAATTTTCCTAAGACACTTAATTCCATGCATTATAACATGAAGTACATCATATCGTGAACATATATATAATTTCTATAAAATGACATGAACTTGTTCTTAGCAGCTCGAGTCCTCGTTGCGTTCACCTGTAAAATATAACTCAACGTGATGTTAGAATTAATTAATTACAATACCATAACGTTATTCCAGTTAATTCCTAAAGTTTATTTCTCAGAATTTTGTCAGTTAGAAAAATGGATGTTACAGCCTAGCCGAGCCAACATCAGCGCCATGGGCCCCATTAGTTAGCACATAAATCCGCACCTGTTTCTTTCCGCCATCTCACGCCTCGCGCTTCACCAGCACGCCACTCCTCAGCGCTCGCATTCCTTCCATGCAGCCATCAGCACGCATCCAAATTTTTCCTCCGCGTAGGTCCCGCGTCTGTGATGCCAGCCTAACACCCAATGAATGCGCGCCAACTGTAAACCTTGTCCCCTGCTCTGACCAACGCCAACGCTCTTCCTCTTCTCCACGCGTGACATGTGGAAAATTAATCCACTTCCTCCAACCAAGCTTTGACACGTGTCTAGAGGGTGTTGGATCTGAATTTATCCTTCAAAATCAGGGCAAATTGGCTAGATTTCTTCCCCAAATCATATATATGATTTCTCCTAATTTATGTGTAATTTTATTTTATTTCCTTTTCTTTTGTAATTTTTGATTTCTATTTTTTGTTTCCTTATTTGACAGGCAACCTCTGAACACTATAAATAGAGGGGCTAGCCTAAGGTTTTGGAAAGTTTGAATATTCAGTTTTCTATCGTCTTTCTGTCAGTCTCTTATTTTCTCTCTAAAACTTGTGAGAATGTTTTGCAAGCTAGGCTAGAGTACTCTTGGTGAGGTTAGAGATGAACTTTTGTTGAGTGACCCAATTCAGGCTTTTGATTCCTTGAGCTGTAATGTTTAATATCTGAATAAATTAAATCTCATCTATCTTTCTTTTACTTTTCAAAATATTGTGTGCCAATTTTTATACAAGTTCAGTCACACCTTTCTTATGTAATTCTATCATGCATTGTTTTGTTATTCAAATTATTTTACAAATTTTCTTTTACTGCAATATTGTCAAATTGATAATTGTCGAATTTGGATAACTTGTAATGATATTATTTTCGGAGTCAACGTAGCGATTTAATTTATTCGATCATTTTATTTTGTGAATCAAAACTTGAATTGGTGAATGAAGCATTAGGAATTCTCCACACCTTACCGTTTTTATTACTGAATTTCTTTCATACAAATTCTCTCCTTTTTATTTGCAACAAATTCTACGAAAATATTTTTCTCTAACACTCTTATTCTGTTAATCTTTCTTGTTTATTTTATTGCCTCTCTATGGAAATGACCGCCCTTCTGTGCTACACTTGACCGCTTGTGCATATCATTTTTGGGCGTTAATCAGACGACTAACATGAAAACTTGAGTGAAAAAAGTAAGAGAAGAAACCTATGATGTTGAAGATGTCATCGATGAATACTTTCTTCATGTTGCACAACACCGTCACCAAAACAACATGGATTTCTCTGTTTTCTCCATAAAATAAGTCACTCTGTCAAAGCCCTAAGACCGTGCTTTAACATTGCTTTTGAAATTCAGACCATCAAGGCATCTCTGCACGAAATCAAGGGTAAAGATGATAGATATGGCTTTAATTCATGGAAACACAAATCAAGTAGCAAAGCTACAAATATAAAGAGGAATGTCAACCCTTGATTGGATCTTTAGAAAATCTGAAATATGGACGCACATCATAAAATATTTTGTTCAAAATTATAAGGAGATGATAAGAATTAGACACCTCTCACCCTTTGCTATCTAGGGCTTTCAGCTGCTACATAATTTTACTTTAATAAATGATAAGATTACAAAGATTTAGGCTCGAGACAATAATTGGACTTCATATGCGTAAAAGACTAATCACTTATAACCAAAACCTTTAAAAGAAAATTTAGCATAGTACTATGTCATCAATTTGACTAGTGTATTTGCAACTACCTCAAAAATGATATTGAAGATGTTTTATCATTATTATTATTATTATTATTATTATTATTATTATTATTATTATTATTATTATTATTATTATTATTATTATTACTATTATTATTATTGTTGTTGTTGTTGTTGTTGTTGTTGTTGTTGTTGTTGTTGTTGTTGTTGTTGTTGTTGTTGTTGTTGTTATGATTATCATTATTTTGAGATAAAATATGATACTAACGTGGCCTTTTGATAAAATAGCTGGCAGAGTTACTAACATTCTAGTGGAGCAGATTGATCACAAGGTTGTGGCCACCAATTAGGATCAACATATCGAAAGTGAGCAACCAATGTAAAACTTAACACTCTCTCCCTCTGCTTTTCTTTTGTCTCTACCCCTGTCCCTGATTTATGCTATGACTAGAGGAAAAATATTTTTTCGCAATAACATACAAAAGTAGTAACTAATTAGTAGAAGCTATAAGTATCGTGCAACTTATATGAATCCAAAACTCATCCTTCACTTGGAATATCGTGCATTTGTAGCAAAAGTCTTGACTCCTGAGATTTACGATGCATTTTCTATTTCAACGTGCATTTGATAGTCATGAGATTCACGTTCCATTTTGTATTTCAAAATATATGAATTCTTACTACAATAAGAATACCAATCAAGCATTCGATATGCATTTTGAATTCTTACTATTTGAATTTAAAATATTAATATTTTTTTTTTGAATGGATCACTTTTTCTCGCCGGTTTCTTTGGACAAAAACCAATCAAGCATACCTGCCAAGTTATGCGCTGGTTCTGCATATTACGTCTGGAAATGGAATTGTGTATTTTAAAACCTTAGGATAGTTATTTCTTAAAAAGGGAATACGAGATATCATACTTAAACAAGTGAATGTCTTAAGAACTGATAGGTAAAAGTACCCCTTTTACTTATATGATATGCCTACTTCGTTGTTTTCTTTACTTTTTTTTATTTTTTTTATTTATTTTTGTAAAAAAAAAAAAAAATAAGGTTCACAAAGGGGGTGTTCGGATCAACTTTGAGTTTTTATTATATTTTCATTAAGAAATACAATCTCATTTTATAAATTAAAGAAAATTTTTTTAAATCGACAACTTGAGTATTTAAAATTGGTACAAAAATTAGGATTAGAGTTGGTGTCTTTAATACTTTTATTATTTTCATATATCGTATCTGTAATTTCACTTTAAAAGCCTTTTCTTGGTTGATATATATTTATCTTTGATGTTATATCTCATCATCGTTTTCTATTTCATAACCTTTCATATTACAATATACTATGTTTCTAATTTATGGGAAATAATTGGTAAAATTTTCACATGTTCCATCATATTTTCTCAAGAAAAAAGAATATGTCGCAATATCAAAAACTATCATCACTTGTTACACTGCTACTTAAATTCTGTTGCTTTGATTCTTAATTTTTAAATTTTCGAGCAGACTATACATCACTCAATGAGAATGCTTTGTTCTCCTTCATCCGTTAAAGATTTAGTTCTTCTGCACCACTTTCTGGTTATATCATGTGCTCCTCCTAACACCATGTCTTCATTCATTTATTTATTTATTTTAATTTCTTTTATCACTATATTGTAGGCCTTTATGGCTGGCAAATGCCTCAAGGATTCAAAGTCGCGGACGAAGCTGGAGTCCGCATCATAGAAGCAAACATGGTAGATCATTCTTCCTGCTTGTGGCTCTGTTTTGTTCTCTTTAAGTAATGTAATCATGGAACCATTTTGTTGTGCAAATAAATATGTTGATGTGTTGATTGTAAAGTATGTAGATTATATGTAGTCGACCGAATCCTTCTTTGGGTTTGTACTTCTCTTTCCAACTTTTCTGTAACATAACAGACTTTTCACATTGAGTCTTGATCTTGCTTATATTTGATGTGGTAGTTGGCTTGAAAATTATGGTTGTTTGTGATAGAACATGCCCTCTATTCCTTGTATTAGATATTTGAAAATTGTTTCTTCGGCGTTCCAACATAGACGAAGATGGTGATTTGAACTTTGATCTTGTTCGAGTAAGCTGGACATGTTAGTCATGAGCAAAGTATATTAATAATCACTAGTTATACAAGTTTTTAACCTTACTGATAGATTAGAAGTTTTGAATCAGTTTATACAATTTCTCTCCGCAATCTTGCTAATAAAACCAAGCTTCTCTTCTTCCAAGGAAGGATATAAAACAATCTGAATTTCAACAAATTATCTTATTTCATATAAGTTCATTTGCAACAATTTTTACACTTTGATATATGTCTGTATACAGTGTTGTGTTAATACTCTACATAAACACATGGATTTTATATTTTTTTTTTCTTTTTGCAAAATAGGTAACTTGCTTAGCCCCCGGAATAACCAAAAGAATTTTTTTGTATTTTTTTTTAGAGAAAACTTCTTGTGTTTAATTTCATTTTTCTGTCAGATTTTCCTGACAGATTCTTTTTGTTACTATTATTATCATTATTTTTAGACTTGAATTGTTATTAAGTACATATGCTTTTGCTGCTAATTCGTCGTTGGAGTAGCTACTCGAATAAACTACAACTAAGCTTTTAATTTACTAAATTTAGGGATGCCAGACTTCATTCCAATGAGAAAATTTTAAAACTATATAAATATATAAAGGAGAAGATAATTGTAATCGTAAATATTTTTTTTATCGTGAGTAAATATTTCATAGAAAGTACAAAGAGAAAATAGGAAAAAGAGGAAAATAAGTTAAGACTTGAGATGAATTAAAATTAATAGACTTGAGATGAATTCTCTAGAGGATACCCTAAAAGCTTTTATGGACGCGCAAAATAAAACGAATAAAAGGGTTGATTCGATGCTCACGCAGCTGGTGGAAGAGAACAAGGAAATCAAAAGTCAGATCACAAAGCTGACAGAAGCCTTAACCGTTCAGGAGCGCGGTAGATTTCCATCACAAGCCCAGTCTAATTTAAGGGGACAACACATGGCTCAAACTTCAAACTCTGAAGGTCAAAATATCAAGGAAGTTAATGTCATCTCTACTTGAAGTGCTAAGAATTTAGACACACCATCGACAAGTACAACCACTTTGAGTAATGAAGAATCGGCTCAGGAGAAAGAAGAGCCAACCAAAATTCCGGTAAAGGTGCCTTTTCCCCAAGCTCTCCGACCTGCTAGGAAAGTGCCAGAAAATCAAAGTGAGATCCTGAAGCACTTGACACAATTGAAGATCAATCTTCCCTTACTACACGTGATCAAGCAAGTGCAGCCTACGCCAAGGTTATCAAGGATCTGTGCACCATAAAGAGAAAGCACCACGCCAAGAAGACTGCATTCTTAACGGAACAAGTGAGTGCGGTGATTGAGCAGAAGACACCGCCGAAGTATAAAGAACCAGGTTGTCCTACCATTTCTCACTAGATCGGGACACATGAATTCGGCAAAGCGTTACTAGACCTAGGACCGAGCATCAATCTCATGCCTTATTCGGTCTACTTGCAATTGGGTCTTGGAGAGAATAAGCCCACATCTGTGGTTCTGCAACTAACCGATAGATGCATTAAGAAACCACGGGGAATAGTGGAAGACGTTTTGTTACAAGTCGACAAGTTTTATTACTCCGTCGACTTTCTTGTCCGGGATACACAATCCACGGTCAATATGGAGTCATCCATTCCCATCATTCTGTTGGGAAAAGTGTCCTAAAAGCATGAGATGTAAAAGGATATTTATTATTTATTTAATAAAATAGATTATTCATCATTTTATGTGCATATATTTATGAATATTTTATGAATATCAAATAAAATTCCTTGATTATTTATGTAACCTTAAACATAGTATATAAGTGTTATATACGAGAGGATAATGTTTAAGGATAACAATCAAAAGTAATTGATCATAATGAATTTAATTAAAGTTCGGAATCTTTAATTAAAATATTATTAATACATGTCATTCCCATTTAGAATGGAACGGTATTATCCGCACTGTTAATATGGTGAGATATTGAATGAGTGTATTTCGCATAATGAGATTATGTGGAACATTGACGCAGACACAATATGAATTCCTAATAATTTCCGTTAAGAATAGAAATTCTAATTGAGTCTACCGATGGTCATATATAGAATGATCTTAATCCTGAGTTCTTAACAAACTCCTATTTATGGATTTATGTCTTTTGATTTACTTGGTACGGATTCCGAGACCCTGAATCCTATTCCTTGTATTTTGGAGACATAATGAAATAGGTAGCTGGGAATGTTATTATACGAGATGGAATCCATTCCTTCTTGAGAGAGAAGTAGATAAATAATTCTCCTGAGTGTTGATTCGGTACTTGAATTAGTAAGAGCGCTCTGGTTCATGAATGTGTTTTATGAATCACTATCCATTAGAGAATCAATGGTACTCAAGGATAAAGATGTAATTAGAGAGGTTAACGGATTCTACCTGACTCTAATTATGAATTATTTATGGAGGATTGATCTATATGCAATGACTATATCAAGTGGACACTTCACAGTTTAGAAGTAATTAATGTCTATAATTCCGAGAGTGCAATTCCAAGTTTATAGCGGAGTAACTAATGGAATTAATAGAATTAATTAATTAATTAAAGTGTTTAATTAATTATTAATTTTATTGGAGCTCAGAATTATAGGTCCATTAGTCCCCGCGTCGTCCTTGTAATTCTACCAGACACAAAGGGCAAAATAGGAATTTTAGAATTACAGAATTCTAAAATTAAATACTCAAAGAATAAATGAATTGAGAATTAATTATTATTTAAATAATGAGATTATTTAAATTTAAATTTGAACATATCTAGATTTATCCATTTAAACTTATTTGATAAGTTGTTGATTACGCCCAAACGTGTTCAAAAATAAGCGGTCAATTGTAGTACAATTTGAACGGTCGATCCCACGAGGAAGTGTTAAATTGAACAAGATATGATTAGCAAATAAAAAGCGTTAGGAAAGTAAGCAATCAAACAAAGAAAAATGAATGAGTATTTTTGATATTTTTTGAACAATTTAAAATAGAGAAAATTCAATAATAAAAAAAAGTGGTAAGGCTTTGAGAATCCTCCATATGCTTTGTTCACCTATCTGGATTTTGATTCATAAATTGACTCAATTGAAAGTTTCACATCCCAAACAATCAATCGGAAAATAAATATTTGAAGAACATATGAATTAAAAATGTATTCGAGTAAATAAAATTCTAACGTTTAAAATTAGGAAAAATTATCTTATGAGAAATCCAAGAGCGACAATATACCGTTGGCAATAATGCAGTAAAGGACTACTAAATCTAAGAGCGACAATATACCATTGGCAATACTGCAGTAAAAGACTACTCATAAACTAATACCGATCAATATATAATATAATGCAACAATCACATAAAAAGAGCATGACTAGATTTATATGAGAGTTGACAATAAAATATATTGGTAAGAAGAAGAAATATGATAAAAGAAAATTATTTACTCAAATGTATAAAACTTACAAACCATTGGAGAATCAAAAATCCAGATAAATTCACTACACATATAGGATCATCTCTAGCCTCACCTAAATACTCTAGCCTAACTTGTACATAATTCCCATAAAATTCTAAAAAGAAAATATGAGAATAAGAACAAGAAAATATGTGAGAATTTAGGATCTAAAAAATCTAACCTATCACCTTGATAATGATCCTATTTATAGAGTTTTGGGTGTGTTAAGAGTGTAAAAACCGGATCCTTAATCGTGGAGAAAATTCATCACGTTTCTGAAGAGTGGGACACGTGTCACAAGCCGATTCGCGCGCGGGAGAAGAAAGTGCTCCACAGCTGGACCACGTGGAAGAAGTGGACGCGCGCGGGAGAGAAAGTCGCGCGGAGAGGGAGAGTGCACGGGAAACGCGCGTACGCGGGGACAGGCGGGACACGTGGTGTGAGCTGACTGGCAGGAGCTGGAACGCGGGACCCACGCGGAAGAGAGTGGAAGGCCGGGTGACGCGCGCGTGAGGAAAACTCGCGCGGGGGAGTGCGCGCCAAGCGCGCGTCTGCGAGGGAACAGCTGGGCCCCACGCCTGCGCTGCGGCAGTGGTCGACACGTGGCAGTGCCTGGCTCGCGGCTTCTCAGCTTAGCTCGCGGCTTGTCGCTCGGCTCGGGGAGTTGATGGGCTGATGGGTTTTTGGCTGAATTGGGCTTTTCTTGGGCTCAACTTTTGGGTTTTGCTTGGTAAACTATCCCAAATCCAATTGTTTTCTTCAAAAACCTGAAAAATAAAATAAATCCAATTAAAATTAAATCCTCTAAATTTAGGAATATTTGAAATTAAAATCACAAATTTGATAAAATAGTTTGACAATTATGCACATTAAAAGTGCAAATTCGTGCACTTATCACAAACCCCAACCAGCTTATTGCTAGTCTCTAGCAATTCAAGCAAAAGAAAAATCATGTCAAGCTAAAAATTCAAATCAAAACCTGCAAAATCACCTAAGCAATCAAACAAAACATTAGTAAGTCATCAGAAAAATGCTATCAAAACTACTTCAGTCATAACTCCAGAGTCGTGTGTGTGTGCACCAAACCGTATCCTTCTTACCACATTCCTTAACACAAATAGCATCGAAAAACTCACCAAGGTAAAGTCTCAACTCCATTTACCTCACGGGGGACGGAAATATTTTGATGCAAAGGGATTACGCTCATGGAGTTGGAAATGTCACAATTAACGCTCAAGTGAGAGAAGGCAATTTAAGGACAAGCTATTAAACAAACATTGATCAGATGATAGGCAAATCAAATATCTGGAACAATTCATCACTCAAACTGTAAACAAGCTTTCGGGATTTCATTCTGGCCAAGAGGAAGATCTCATAAACAAACAAAGAGCCGAAAATTCAGACAAATATACACAGACTTTTTTTTCTTCCTTTTTTTTTTCGAGGCAAGAGACAACATACATTTGATGAAGCTGATGTAGTAAGGCGTTCTTTTGATTGGCTGCTATGCAGCACAAGACGTTAGTGCAACCAAACTACGTAAACATTGATGATAAATGATGCTCTTGCTCTTTTTTTTTTTGTAATAAGAAAAATGATAACTATCTACAACACTTGGCTCAAATTCTAAAAATTATTTCTAACCAGAAATCATCCCTCAAGCAAATGTCACAAGTCGAGTAAATGTGCTCCTTTAATGACTCAACCAACTCAAAAGATCAATGAAAGTTCAAAAAGCTGTTTTCTCAACTCTCACAACTCACCAAAAATGGAAACCTTAAACTTGGGAATTTTTCTCAACTAAATATGTCAACAACCATCTTACCACAAGGTCTAGCATGTGCTCAAAAATAACTCTGGAAATCATTTCTTGGTAATTAAGATAGCAAAAACTGACTCAAACCAAAAATTTTGAAATCCTACTCAGTTAATCTCGCAAAAATTTTGATCCAAAATAACAACAAGACAAAAATTAATCTCACGCATGAATATGCTCACCACCCAACCAAAATCAGACAGTGTCCTCAATGTCTAAAATTATATGCAATACGAAGGAGACAGGGAAAGAGACCACCTGGATGATGAACATTGGAACTGAGCCGAGCTTCCTAAACTGATTCTCCAAAACATAAACAAATATAAAATCACAGAAAATCAAACTAAAATTAAAAACACACAAAGTACACTAGACGACACAAAGAAATAAAAATATGGTACAATAGGGTTTGAATGTAATGTTCAGTCTCTGGCCATTGACTCTGAATACTCTCCCATCGCTTGGGTCTTTGACCTCGACAGCACCGTTGGGAAAAACTTGTTTCACCACAAATGGACCAGTCCACCTCGACCGTAACTTACCTGGTGGAGATGTAAACGGGAGTCATAAGGATGCACCCACTGATTTGGCTCGAAATTCTTTCTCAGGATCTGCTTGTCATGAGCCGCTTTCATTTTTACTTTTACGGGTGGCGGGTTCAGCTTTCGATAGTCAATGCACATTCGCCAACCCGTCACAGTTCTTGTGGGAACAAGAGCCCCTTTTTCATTTTCCACCACTGTCACCCCGGATTTCTTAGGCACTACCTGAGTTGGACTGACCCACTTACTATCAGCGACTGGATAGATGATTCCTGCATCCAGAAGCTTTAAGACTTCATTTTTCACGACCTCTTTCATCGTCGGGTTCAGTCTCCTTTGGGGATCCCTTCATGGATTAACCCCGTCTTCCAAGTTGATGTGATGAGAGCAAATCAAGGGGCTAATACCCTTAATGTCCGCAATCGTCCAACCTAATGCCGATTTGTGTTCACACAGCATGTCAACTAACCGTTGCTCTTGAAATGCATCAAGTTTAGACGAAATGATGACAAGAAAGGTATCACCAACTCCCAAGAAGACATGTTTCAGATTCTCAGGCAGTTGAGCCAGCTTAAGGTTTGGGGTATCTTCGGTGGATGGTTTTGGCTTTTCTTTTTCTCTAGGTAGCTCTTCAAAGCGTGGTTGCCAAAACTCGGTTCCTCTGCCTTGTGAGTCATTGAAAATGGTGACATTGTTGGCCAGCTCACAAGAACCGGAACTCTCAGATTCAGAAATGCGGAGGAAATCATCAAGATCATTAGAATTGCTACACAATTGAACCTCCTCCGAGATGAGTGTGTCAATTAGAAATGTTTGGTGGCACTTGTCATCGTCACGTGGTTCCCAAAAGATATCTTCATCAGACCATTCCTACAGTTGATGAGAGCATTGGCTGTAGCAAGGAAGGGTCTTCCGAGGATTATGGGAATCTTGGACTCCATACTCACCACGGATTGAGTATCCAAGACTAGAAAGTCAACGGGCTAATAGAACTTATCAACTTGAACCAAAACATCCTTAACTATCCCCCGAGGCTTCTTGATTGAGCGATCAGCCAGCTGCAAAACCACGGATGTGGGCTTAATTTCTCCAAGACCAAGTTGCGAGTAGACAGAGTATGGCATGAGGTTAACACTCGCTCCTAGATCAAGCAAAGCTTGGCTGAACTCATGTGTCCCAATCTGACAGGAAATTGTGGGACAACCGGGATCTTTGTACTTGAGCGGTGTTTTCTGGTCGATCACCGCGCTTACCTGTTCTGTCAAGAATGCTGTCTTCTTGACATGGTGCTTCCTTTTGATAGTGCACAGATCCTTGATAACCTTAGCATAAGCAGGCACTTGCTTGATAACATGAAGCAAAGGAAGATTAATCTTCACTTGAGTCAAGTGCTCTAGGATCTCACTTTGGTGTTCCAGTACTTTCCCAGTTGGACGCAGAGCTTGGGGAAAAGGCACCTTTACCGGAACATTTGTTGGCTCATCTTTCTCAGGGACAACTTCCTTACTACTCGAAGTGGTGGCACTTGTTGATGTTTCTTCCATAATCTTACCACTAGGAGTACTAATGGCATTCACCTCCTTAACATTTTGATCATCAAGACATGAGGTTTGCGCCATATGTTGACCCTTTGGGTTTGGTGAGCTTGTGAAGGGGAATGCCCGCGTTCTTGAACGACCAAAGCTCCGGTCGACTTCGTGATTTGGCTCTTCATTTCTTTACTTTCCTCCACCATTTGCGTGAACAAAGTGACTCAAACTTTTGATTTATCTTAGTTTGCGCCTCCATGAAAGATTGCAAGGTGTTCTCAAGAGAACTCCTTGGGCGATGTGGTGTATTGAGGTGCAGAATCGCCTTTGGTGGTTGCGGTGTTGCTCGATTCTCCATTGTCCTCGATGGTTCTGCTTGGTTGGAATCTCTCCAACTGAAGTTTGGATGGTTCCTCGGTCGAGGATTGTATGTGTTAGAAGGGTTTGTTGTATGCCCCTAAGGCATTGCATTGCTCCTCATAAACTCCTCTCATTTCACCATAAGCAGGGCAATCCTTTGCTAGATGTTCCACCATACCACAGACAAAGCATGGCTCATGTGTTTCTGCCCTTGCGACCGTGTGGATTCCTCTACCTTCTTTGCCTTTGAGGCCCTCGATTTGCCTTGTCAAAGATTCGACTTGGGCTTTGAGGCTGTTCTCCTCCCTTAATTGATAGATTCCAACCGGTCGGGACCTATTGGTGCTGTCAGTAGCACAAGGTCCGGTCCAAGTGTGGGCTTTTTCAGCTAACTCGTTGAGATACTCAAAAGCCTCCTTGGGATCCTTTTGGAGAAATTCACCATTGCACATCATCTCCACAAATTGGCACTCTCGAATCGTGAGTCCTTCGTAGAAATAACTGACAAGGCGCCAACTCTCGTAACCATGGTGAGGACACTGATTTAACAGATCCTTGAACCGTTCCCAAACTTGCTACAGAGTTTCATTGTCCTTTTGGGTAAAGGTCGAGATCTGTCGCTTCAGACCATTGGTCTTATGGTGAGGGAAATACTTGTTGAAAAATGATGTCGTCATTTCTTCCCGACTTCCAATAGACCTAGGTCGTAGAGAATACAACCAGCTTTTAGCCTTGTCCTTCAAAGAGAAAGGAAAGAATTTCAATCGCACAGAGTCCACGACTTTAGCTCGGTTGTGAAAAGTGGCCACTACCTCTTCAAATTCCCTAATATGAACGTATGGATTCTCGCTCTCTAACCCGTGAAAGGTCGGCAGGAGTTGGATCATGCCTGGCTTGAAATCCAAATTCGGCATATTTGGGGGAAACATTATGCATGATGGTGTGGCTGTACGCATAGGGTGGAGATAATCGTTCAACGTCTTCTGCTGGACTTCCTCGTTTTGAGCCATTGCGAAAGGATTTTTGCAGCGCTAACGAGCCTGGGGGGTCGAGGGAGGACTAGGCGTGTGGGAAGAAACTTCACTAGGGTTTTTGATTTTTATTGCGAATCTCCTAATTCGTCTCTCTATAACGATTCATTCACCCTATAACGTTTCACTTTTTTTTTTTTTTTTTTTTTTTTTTTTTTTTTTTTTGTTTTTGTTTTTTTTAATCAAAAGAAAATAATTATATAAGTAACGTAAATTGTAACCTCCGAGAGTGCTCCCGGGAAAGACTATAGCTCTTGGCTCAATGAATAGTCTCCTAGGCAGAACAACGTTCGGGGAAAGAGTGGTGGGGGGCGAGGCCCGCTTAAGTACCAACTTTCCTAGACAGAACTCCCTCAGATTATACTTTCCACATAACCACACAATTATTCTCAAAATTAATTATTTAAATTTTATTGAGTAAATTATGAAATGTAAGCTAATTAATGGAAACTATTCCTAAAGTCAAAAACCTAAATCTACCAAATTATGAAAATCCTGGATTAGGAATCTAAATTAGTCAATTAATTACAATCCTAAGAGTTAACGAAACTATAAAAGAAAAAAAAAATTAAATAAGGCAACTAATAAAATATACAAATGAGGAAACAAAATAAAATCCTAATTACCAAAAATAAAAGATTACAAAATAAAATCAAAAATTAAAATTTTTTTTTTTCGGAACGCCTCTCCAGCAACAATTTTTTTTTAAAATATATATATATATATATATATATATATATATATATATACACAAACAAAGTCACGGAAACTAAAAAGTTTTTATTTTTTTTTATTTTTTTTTTTTTTTTTTTTTTTTAGGACTACGAACGTGAAAACGTGAAACAAATTTTTTTTTTTTTTTTAGAAATATATATTAAAGAATGTAAAAGTGAGAACGTGGAGAACAAAAAGTAAGAAAAAGAATACAGCAATTTTTTTTTAAATATATATATACAAAAAATCAAGAAACGGATTTTTTATTTTTATTTTTTTTTATAAAACGTGCCGACCAAAAATAAATAAATAAATAAAAGACGGATAGTACCTACCTTTTTGGCTAATTATCTACTGAACAATCTTGTTGATGCACCTCCCCGGCAACGGTGCCAAAATTTGATTACGCCCAAACGTGTACAAAAACAAGAGGTCAATTGTAGTACAATTTAAACGGTCGATCCCACGAGAAAGTGTTAAATTGAACAAGATATGATTAGCAAATAAAAAGCGTTAGGAAAGTAAGCAATCAAACAAAGAAAAATGAATGAGTATTTTTGATATTTTTTGAACAATTTAAAATAGAGAAAATTCAATAATAAAAAAAAGTGGTAAGGCTTTGAGAATCCTCCATATGCTTTGTTCACCTATCTGGATTTTGATTCATAAATTGACTCAATTGAAAGTTTCACATCCCAAACAATCAATCGGAAAATAAATATTTGAAGAACATATGAATTAAAAATGTATTCGAGTAAATAAAATTCTAACGTTTAAAATTAGGAAAAATTATCTTATGAGAAATCCAAGAGCGACAATATACCGTTGGCAATAATGCAAAGAAAAGACTACTAAATCTAAGAGCGACAATATACCGTTGGCAATCTGCAAAGAAAAGACTACTCATAAACTAATACCGATCAATATATAATATAATGCAACAATCACATAAAAAGAGCATGACTAGATTTATATGAGAGTTGACAATAAAATATATTGATAAGAAGAAGAAATATGATAAAAGAAAATTATTTACTCAAATGTATAAAACTTACAAACCATTGGAGAATCAAAATTCGAGATAAATTCACTACACATATAGGATCATCTCTAGCCTCACCTAAATATTCTAGCCTAACTTGTACATAATTCCCATAAAAATTCTAAAAAGAAAATATGAGAATAAGAACAAGAAAAATATGTGAGAATTTAGGCTCTAAAAAATCTAACCTATCACCTTGATAATGATCCTATTTATAGTGTTTTGGGTGTGTTAAGAGTGTAAAACCGGATCCTTAATCGTGGAGAAAATTCATCACGCTTCTCAAAGAGGGACACGGTCACAAGCCGATTCGCGGGAGAGAAAAAGTCGCTGGAGAGGAGAGGCGCTGGGGAAACTGCACGCTGGGGACAAAGGGACACGTGGCGTGAGTCGATCAAGGGAGCTAGAACGCTGGGGACCCACGCGAAGAGAGAGGAAGGCCGGTGAAGCGCGCGTGAGGAAAACTCGCGGGGAGGGAGCGCGGTGCGCCCCCAAGCGCTGGCATTCGCGAGGGAACAATTTGGGCCCCACGCCCGCACCGCGCTGCAGCGGGTCGACACGCGGCGCTCGCTCGCGGCTTCTCGGCTTGGCTCGCGGCTTGTTGGCTCGGCTCGGGAGTTGATGGGCTGATGGGTTTTGGGCCGAATTGGGCTTTTATTGGGCTCAACTTTTGGGTTTTGCTTGGTAAACTAGCCCAAATCCAATTGTTTTCTTCAAAAACCTGAAAAATAAAATAAATCGAATTAAAATTAAATCCTCTAAATTTAGGAATATTTGAAATTAAAATCACAAATTTGATAAAATAGTTTGACAATTATGAACATTAAAAGTGCAAATTCGTGCACTTATCAGTTGTTCAATTTAGAATTCAAATTAATTTAAGTTTGACTTAAATTCGAATTTGAATCTGAATTAAAATTGGACTACTGGATGAAGAATAAAATCTCTTCCTTCCCTATCTGATTTAGGCGCCACACACACAGGGATAAATCCCTAGGGTGGCCGACCACTTAAGTGATAAGGGGAAGGGATTTTTTGTTCAAAATTCAAAATTGGAGTTATGGATTTGGTTCTATTTTCAAGTTTGACTTCTACTCTTTAAATATGAGATAGATAGAAAATTGTGAAAAAAAAATTTTGAAACACTTTTCAGCCCTAAAGAAAGGTGGTGGCCGAAATTCTCATATAGGGAAAAAGAGTGAAAAATATTTTTCTCCAAAAATTCCACATCGTGCATGCGTTGGTGTTTGTGGAAATTCGAGTGTTTCAGAAACCTATGTTGTCTCACGTGTGCCCACACACACGTCTACGTAGAATAAAGGAATTGACGTGGAAGACTTTGGAGTTCTAAACACAAAGCTTGGAGCTAGGACTGTTCGTGGTCAAAGAAATTCAAGTTATCATCTGAGTCGGCTACAAGGTATTTTTCCGGTTGATCCTTGAATGATATAAATTAATGCGATTAATTTAATCGTGCGTAGATTAATATAATCTATAGAGTATCTCAAAAGTTTTATGAAAATTTTTGTTATACACGATCTGCCTTTTCGCTACGTTTCTGCCGCCGAATTAGATTCGGCAACCAACAATTGGTATCAGAGCGGTCTATAGACGATATTAATTTATGCTTCGATTATTTGATAATCATAATTGATATTAAATATGTGATATTTAATTATATATGTATGTGATGAGTAGGCACTTGCATTTATGGATGTTTACTTTTATTCATGATGATGAATGTATGGATGATGGATTTGGTCGTTAATTATATGGTTCCATGGATCAGTTATATTCATTCGTTAATAAATTATTTGTAATTTAATTCAGGATTAGAATTATTGTAATTCTAGGATTTGGGTAGAATTAGGGTTTTTGATTCTGAATCAAAAAGGAGGCCTTGAAGATCATGTTTGAAGCCTTCAAAGAAGCCCAGAAAATTCCAAAAAATTTGGCCCAAACGCGTCCAGGACGCGGCCCAGGCCGCGCCCCAGCGCACCCTAGCGCGCGGCTAGGTCGCGAGCTAGACGCGGCCAGGCCGTGGCCCGAGGCCTTGGCCTGAGGGCTCTTGACCCAGCGGATTGTTGGAAAATAATGGCATCGGCAATGGCATTTAAAAATTTTAATCAACGTCAAAGCCAAACAAGAACATGTTCATGATGCTATATAACATAAATACTAAAGATCTAAAACATACCTTTTGAGATTTCGGGAAGCACGTCGACAGATCAAATCGTTCCAAACAAAGAACCGGAAGAGCCTCAACCAACTGGTCTTCTTTGCTATTCTCGTTTTCCACGATCGGTGTGCGGGTGGGCACACACTTCGTTTAATCTCCTCTTGGTATTCTTAATCTCCTTCCAATCACAAGAGAGCCAAAGAAAAATTGTTCTTGATAATTAAACAATTTTTCCTCTTGAATCTCTTATCAATAGCCTCAAAAAGTCTCTCAAGTGATCTCCGAGTAATGTGACTTAATAGGCTATTTATCTTTGTTTAGGAAGTCATACTTCTGTAACAATTAGGTTTCCCAAAGATTTAATCGCACCCCAGTCGATTTTGCCACATCAAGACGCAGCGTTACGGCGTTACAACCGATCGACCGGAGACAGAGACATTATAACTCACCGGTTGACGGTCCTTCACAAACCAGTCTACCCACGGTCGACCTGACCGGTCGACGGACCGGTCGACACGTGACCGGTCTACCCACCCGGTCAACCATGCGCACTAACGAAAGTTGTTTTCCTAGTTCTTCAACATGGAAAACTTGCATGAAACCTCGGTTTTGATTCAAGCAACCTAATAGAGAAATTGCCTGATCAAAACAGTCATATAATAGTCTTCCCATATTAAACAACTCTTAAAACAATAATTCAACCAATTTATCTAGAATCAATTTATCAATTAATTCACCCGATAAATTAATCATGAATTAACTTTGAACCTCTTTTACGGAAATAACACAAGTTACCAATATGTAGGAAATATACCGTATCGTTACAGGAAATTACGTGAGCTAGCAAAGGGACCCAATGTACATATATAAATCAAGCTCCTATAATCACAACGCTACTTGTAAACCAACAAGTCCGTCTCATGATTATAAAACTCTAGCGCTATTCCACTAAAAGCCTAGAGCTGCACTCTCGATTTATATAGCGTATTTACAAAGCTCTAATTAGCTCTAGTCCATGACTCAATATATTAGTATATCATCCCCATAGGATATCCATAATCGACTTGAGGTCAAGTTCTGTTTTACCTTCCCGATTACATTTATCTTATGTTCCATTATCAAACCATTGGAAAAACACTATTCATACTATTACAAATAGTAAACCATTAGATAACACAGAGTAGTCTAATAGCCGAGTGCTCGTATTTTCCAATCCACTGATAATGCATAAGAGGATATCATTGACTCTTTATAGGAGCTATGGATTCCACTATCTATGAATAACGAATCTACGCATACACGAGTCATACCCCCAATGTACCGGCAAGCATACCTTTACATAATGTCAGGATGTCTCCCTTTAGTATATCAAAGGATACAAGTCAAGTATACGGGTTCATCATCCATCTCAAGATTAAGATTACAACATATAATTCGTCAAAAGTGAATTGTTTTATTCAAACAGAATTATTAATTAAAACAATTCATCTTTGGTCCGATCCAATATAGATTTCACCATTAGAAACTATATCAATGTCTCTACCCATGAAGTCCCACCTCCGACGACCAAGACAAGCCGTCTCCGTTAGGAAGTAGACAACATAACAATCTTAACATGAATAAAGCGCCCAACTTTATTCCCTCGATTGTGGATCATAAGATTTAGACTATCATCTTTAGATTCTTGTCTTCCGCATGTTCTTCACATTACATGCATGATCTAAAGATTTAGAATGACAGTCTCAGACTTTCTATTTGCTTATCATACATTCAACTATTATGAACATAAAGAGGACAATACATAGATATATGAAATAAACAAATCTTTATTAATAGTCAAAATGTATCGAAGAAAATTGTTACATTTATTCCTAAGGGCATAAACGCTAACACGGATGGCGGCCCAAGTTCAGGATTTGATCTCGAACGGGCCCGAAGGTTTCCGAAACCCTCCTAAAGCGTGCCGACGAGCTCGAAAAAGTTTCGGATCCCAAGGAAGGTGAAATCCAACCCGGAGACTGTTGGAAATGTGTCCATAAAGTGGGATGTAATTTGTTATTTATGAAATGACAAATGTAAGACATTATTATTTTGCTGATTTTATAAAATAAGATAAAGTTATGTTTTGACACATACTCAAGAGTGTTTATGATATTGCTTAGTCCATAAACTGTTACCAACGAAAGAAGAGTCAGGGGAACCCTGCCGGACAAACTCTTCGATCTGAGTTTAAAATAGATATTCGCAGATCTTAGGATTGATTGGGCAATCGAATCCGATTATGATTGTTAGATCGAACCATGTGATCTTTGGTCTCGGGGCATGGGAGTTGGACTCTGTGGTTGATCTAGACATGCTCGCAACATGTTGAATAGACCATGTGATTGATTAGGTTAGAGTAAAACCGTTTACACAACTCTAAATCTAATCATCACAACTTAAGTATATTTGTATAATTATCTTAATCCACGAAGTGAATGCGTGGCTCAACTTAGTATCTCATGATCTTTGATTCGCCAATGAGATTAGTTCACGATTATTGAGCGACATCTCGGTCATTGGGATCATGACAATATTAAGTTGGAGTTATGTGATTCACAGATATGGAATTCGTAAAAATAATATCACCTCATGCTTTATTGACGGGTGTGTGAATAAATAAACCAGGCCTGGTATTCAATGATGATATTCATTGATTAAGACATCGTAACATGTGCGAGACATCTTACGAACGTTTGTCTTTCTTATTCACGGTCATATAAAGGAGTTGAGGAAATAATAATTAGAATGGTAAAGCGGTAATATTATATACACCATTCGATCATCGATATTTACGAAGGATAATAATGCATTTACTTTGTGGACCGTGTGATAAATTGTATCAACACCAAAAGAAAAATTAGCGCACATGAATCGAGAGATTATTCGGCATCGAACTTTTAGTGGAGTTGTACGATGTCGGAATTAAATATGTTGATAACTTATAGGGATGAGTTAGTCGAATATTGTAATTCCATAGCTTTGTTCATGTGGGTCCATTCGGTCTCAAGGCTAGCTCTAATAAATGGGAAAAACAGAAACTGATAATTATGTTTAAATTCATTGTGTTATTTTTCATTTATTTGATAATTGAAAAATAAAAAGAATGAGTTTTGAATTTTGAAATTAATGGAGATTAATTTAAAATTCAAAATGAAATTTAAACATGATTTTATTTGGCAACTAAAGGAAAGAGAAAAGTGAGATTTTATTTTGGGAAAATTCGGAAATCCCTTGCCTTAAGGGGATTTTGAATTTTGCTCAAAATGGGAAGGAAATTGAAATCCCTAAGCCATGTAGGGATTTTCGGATTTCAATCCTAAGGTTAAGGAGAAATTGAAAATCCCATCTAGGGTTTGAGTTTTTGAATTTTCTCCTATATAAGGATATTATTGAAAACCCTAGAAGGAGAGTCTTTTGGAGACAAGAAAAAGAGATCACACTTTCCTTAGGGTGGCCGGATTTTGTAGAGACAAAATAGAAGGAAAAAGTTTCCTTAGGTTTTTGAAAAAGAGCCCACTCTCTCATCCTAAAAATCGTAGAGACATAGCCTTGAATCAACGAGTGGTTCTTGGTGTGATCGTGACAATAAACAACGATCTTGTTTCACGGCAATTCTCCATCTTGGAACGTGAGATAGTGAGACAAGATCCTTGCGGTCAATTAATTCAATCGTCACAAAGGTATGTGAGATTTTTCTAATCCTTTGTCCATAAACATATATCATGCATGCATCTCTCGTTGTGGTTTACGTTTAATTATGAATTAAATGGATATGATAAAATTTTTGAAATTCCGCAGACACAAAGGGCAAAATGGGAATTTTAGAATTACAGAATTCTAAAATTAAATACTCGAAGAATGAATTAATTGAGAATTTATTATTATTTAAATAATGTGATTATTTAAATTTGAATTTGAACATATCTAGATTTATCCATTTAAATTTGAATTTGAATCTGAATTAAAATTGGACTACTGGATAAAGGATAAAATCTCTTCCTTCCCTATCTAATTTAGGCGCCACACACACAGGGACAAAGGATTTGATTCTATTTTGAAATTTGACTTCTACTCTTTAAATATGAGATAGATAGAAAATTCTGAAAAAAAAATTTTGAAACACATTTCAGCCCTAAAGAAAGGTGGTGGCCGAAATTCTCATATAGGGAAAAAGAGTGAAAAATATTTTTCTCAAGAAATTTCACATCGTGCATGCGTTGGTGTTTGTGGAAATTCGAGTGTTTCAGAAACCTGTTTTGTCTCACGTGTGCCCACATACACGTTTACGAAGAATCAAGGAATTGATGTGAAAGACTTTGGTGCTCTAAACACAAAGCTTGGAGCTAGGACTGTTCGTGGTCAAAGAAATTCAAGTTATCATCCGAGTCGGCTACAAGGTATTTTTCCAGTTGATCCTTGAATGATATAAATTAATGCGATTAATTTATTTGTGCATAAATTAATATAATCTATAGTGTATCTCAAAAGTTTTATGAAAATTTTTGTTATACACAATCTGCCATAGCAAACGCACTTATCAATTGTAGGAATGGTCTCATGAAGATATCTTTCAGGAATATGACCCTTGAGGTGAGTATTTTTTATATTCAAAAGCAACCATGAGAGGACGACGAGTGTCAGCAAACATTCATGATCGACACACTTGTCGAGGAGGGGATTCAACTGCAAAGCAACTATGAAGATCTTCAAAACCTCCTCCAAAATACAGATTCTGAAGATTCCGGTTCTGTTGAGTTTGCTCACTTGTCTATAATTTTCAGCAACTCACAGGACAGAGGAACCAAGCTAGCCCAATTACCTGAGGGCCTAAGACATGCGTTCTTGAGAGATAAAGGCACATTACTAGTCATCAAGTCGTCTAAACTCGATGCATTATAAGAACAATGATTGATTAACATGCTGAAAGAGCGTAATTCCAGGATCAAGGTAAAAATGAAAGCGGCTCATGACAAGCAGATCCTAAGGAAGAATTACTTAGAGCGGGTGAACCAGGTGGAAAAGATCATTCTCGACGACCTCGTTTACCAGCCCTAAGTAGTTTGCTCACATCTTCTGTACCATATTTTGATTGTCTGTTTTTCTTTATTTCTTTTTACATTTTGTTATGTGTGTTTTTGGAGAATCATATCAGGAAGCTCATGTTGTGCTCATACGTGGAAAGCTCATTGTCCAGGTGTCTTCTTTCTCTATATTTCCATAATTTTTGACACTGAGGACACTGTTCGATTTTTGTTAGGGGTGGTGGGCATATTCATGCGTAAGAGTGATTTTTGTCATGTTGATATTTGGGTTAAAATTTTTGCAAAGTTGTCTGAGTATGATTCAAAATGATTGGTTTGGGTCGATTTTTATTGTTTTGGTTACTAAGAAATAGCTTCCAAAGTTTCTTTTTGCACGTGCTAAACCTTGTGGTAAGATGGATGTCAATGCATGTCAGCTGAGAAAATTTTTGAGTATAAGTGCTGGATTTTTAGTGAGTTAAGAGAGTTGAGAAAATGACTTTTGAACTTTCATTGATCTTTTGAGCTGGTAAAATCACTATTAGAACATCATTACATGGTTAGTGGTATGCTTGGTGCATATGCTTGAGGGATGGATTTTGGGTTAGATAGGAATGATCTTATGTAATAGAGCCTCATTTCTTATTTTTCTAAAAAAAAAAAAAAAAAAAAAAAAAACTGAGTAAGAGCAACATTTCACAGATTCTGTAGTTTGGTGTTAACCAAATTTGATGCTATATAGCTGTTTGTTAAAAGAACACCTTTCTACATTCACTTCAGGTTGTCTCTTGCCAAAAAAAAAAAAAAACAAAAAAAAAAAAACAAAAAAAAAAAGAGAAGAAGTAATTTATTTTCCTATGCATTTTGTTTGGCTCTTTGTTCATTTCTGTAAATTTTTGTTTGACCAGAATGAAATCCCGAAAGCTAGTTGTGGTGAGAATGGTGGAATGTTCTAAGCGTTGATTAACCTATCTTTTGGTCAATGTTCGTTTGACTGTTTGTCCTAAATTTGACCCTCCTCACACTGAGTGTTGATTGTTTCATTTCTAACTCCATAAGAGAAAACCTTTACACTCAAATATTTCTGACACCTACGAGATCAATGGAGTTGACGCTTCTACTTGATGAATTTTCTGAGCCTGCATGTGTTATGGTTAGTGGTAAGAAGGTTATGGTTTGGAGCACACACACGACTCTGGAGTTATGACTGAAATAATCTTGATAGTATCTTTGAATTCTTGCTAACAGTTTGCTTGAAATACTCAAGTAACTAAGCGAGTTGAGACTTAGATTTTCTTTGTGACATGATTTCTCTTGCGCTTGGATTACTAGAGACTAGCAATAAGCTGGTTGGGGGTTGTGATTAGTGCATGAAAATGCACCATAAATACTACTTTTAACATAATATTAAAATATTTAAGCTTTAATTAAGCAATTTTATTATTTTTATTCATAATATTTTAATTGGAATTTATCTAGTTTTTGTTTAATTATTTACAGATGAAAGCAGTGTAAGAAGCTACATAAGAAGAAGCCATGAAGGCCCTATTTTCAACCAATCCGAGCCACACAAGCCGAGCCAATCAGAGAGAGCCACGCCACCCATCAGCCAAGCCAAATGAAGTGGGTCCCACGTGTCGGTGTAGAAATCCGTGCCTTTCCTCTCACTCTGTCTCGCGCCTCATGTGTCACTGGCATGCGTTACCTTTGAGCACGTGTTTCCTTGCACGCAGCCAACACTGCGCGTCCAATCTTCTCCCGCGTGGGTCCCATGTGACAGCGTGCCAGCCTAAGTTTCTCTCTACGCGCGACATCTGTCCTCCATTCTAACTCCGTGCCAGCACGCTCTGACCAATCTGCCCACGACACATGGCACGTTTTCTCCTCACTTCCAATCACGTTGTGACACGTGTCCCCTTTGGTGCTGAATCCGAATTCCTTCCCCAAAAATTAGAGCAAATTACCATATTTCTTCCCCAAATTAAATATGTGATTTCTCCTAATTTATGTGTAATTTTATTTTGTTTCCTTTTCTTTTGTAATTTTCAAGTTTTACAATTTTTTTCCTTATTTGACAGGCAACCTCTGAACACTATAAATAGAGGGGTTGGCCTAAGGTTTTTGGAAGCTTTTAATACTCAGTTTTCTGTCGTCTTGCTGTCAGTCTCATATTTTCTCTCTAGAACTTGTGAGAATGTTTTGCAAGATAGGCTAGAGTTTTCTTGGTGAGGTTAGAGATGAACTTCTGTTGAGTGATCCAGTTCGGGGTTTTGATTCCTTATGCTGTAAAGTTCAACATCTGAATTAATTAAATCTCATCTATTTTTCTATTACTTTTCAAAATATTGTGTGCCAATTTTTATATAAGTTCAATCATGCTTTTCTTATGTAATTAGGTCACGCATTGTTTTGTCATTCAAATTATTTTACAAATTATCTTTTACTACAATATTGTCAAATTGATATATTGTCAATTTTGGATAACTTGTAATAATAATATTTTCTGAGCTAACATAGAGATTTAATTGATTCGATTCTTTTATTTTGTGAATCAAAACTTGAATTGGTGAACGAAGCATAGGGATTCTCAACACCTTTCCGTTTTCTTCATAAAGATTTTCCTTTTTATTTTATTTGCAACAAAAATCTCCAAAACTCTCATTTTTCCTTAATTCACTTTTCTCTAACACTCTTATTCTGTTAGTCATTCTTGTTATTTTGTTATCTCTCTGTTGATACGACCGCCCTTCTGTGCTACAATTGACCGCTTGTGAACATCACTTTTGAGCCTTAATCACATATCTATCTACAATTGTGAAAATGATTGCATGAAGGTCAACGAGACTTTGGGAGTTCGTTCAATTTTACTTTTCAATATTGATGGTCAACAAACAAACTTTCACATGGATAGTTGGTTTCAAAAATGCAAGCTTCTAAAGGTGTTGAACCTTACAAACATTCCTATCAAGTACCTCCCCAAAGGATTAGGGTATTTGTTCCATCTGATGTCCTTAAGCCTGAGGAATACAAAGGTGAAGAGACTTCTAATGTCCACAGGTAAACTCCAAAATCTACAGAGTGAATTCAAGTTTTGATTCACAAAACAAAAAGATCAAATAAATTAAATCTTTATATTGACTCCGAAAATAATATTATTACAAGTTATCCAAAATCGACAATATATCAAATTGACAATATTGCAGTAAAAGACAATTTGTAAAATAATTGAATAACAAAACAATGCATGACAAAATTGCTAGTTGCTGAATCGAATTCGGTTGCGGAAGCGTGGCGGGGAGAGGCGGATTGTGTATAACAAAATTTTCATAAAACCTTTAAGATACTCTATAGATTATATTAATTTATGCACAAATAAATTAATCTCATTAATTCATATATTAAGAACTCAATTAGGAAAAATACCTGGAGGCCGACTCGGTTGATAACTTGAGTTCTTTGACCTCGAACAATCCTTGCTCCAAAGCTTTGTGTTTAGAAAACCATTGTCTTCCACGTCAATTCCTAGAATCCACGGAGATGTGTGTGTAGGCACACATGAGACAAAACGGGTTACAATAAACACTCAAAGTTTCACGAACACCTACGCATGCACGATGTGGAATTTTTGGAGAAAAAAATTTTCCTTCCTCTCTACAAGGAGAATTTCGGCCAACCTTAACAATTAGGGCTGAAAAATTGTTTCAAAAATTGTTATCACAATTTTCTATCATTCTCATATTTAAAGAGTAGAAGTCAAACTTCAAACAAGAATCAAATCTCTATCTCTAAGATAAAGCTTGTTAATTATCTCCTATTTGAATTTGAAACAAAATCTCCTCTTATGCTTATCCATTATGGCTAGCCACCTTAGGGGGATTTTATCCCTGTGTAAGCGCCAATATCAGATAGGGAAGGAAGAGAAAATCATCTTTTATCCTGTAGTCTAATTTTGACTCAAATTCAAATTTCAATTTAAGTCAAACTTAAATTAATTTGAATTCTAAATTGAACAACTTATCAAATAAGTTTAAATGGATAAATCTAGATGTGTTCAAATTCAAATTTAAATAATCACATTATTTAAATAATAATTAATTCTCAATTAATTACTTTTGAGTGTTTAATTTTAGAGTTCCGTAATTCTAAAATTCCCATTTTGCCCTTTATGTCTGACAGAATTACTAGGATGACGCGGGGACTAATGGACCTATAATCCCGAGCTCTAATAAAATTAATAATCAATTAAACACATTAATTAATTAATTAATTCTATTAATTTTAATAGTTACTCCACAATAATCTTGGAATTACACTCACGAAATTATAGATATAAATTACTTCTAAATTTTGAAGTGTCCATTTGATATAGTCATTGCATATAGATCAATCCTCTGTAAATAATTCATAATTATAGCTAGGTATATTCCGTTAACCTCTCTAATTATATCTTTATCCTTGAGTACCATTGATTCTCTAATGGACAGTGATTCATAAAACACATTCATGAATCGGAGCTCCTACTGGTCCAAGTACTGAATCAACCCTCAAGAGAATTATTTATCTACTTCTTTCTCTGGAAGGAATGGATTCCATCTCGTATAATAACATTCCCAGCTACTTACTTCATCATGTCTCCAAAATACAAGGAATATGATTCAGGGTCTCAGAATCTATACCGAGTAAATCAAAAGACACAAATTCATAAATAGGAGTTTGTTAAGAACTCAGGATTAAGATCATTCTATATATGACCATCGGTAGACTGAAGTAGAATTTCTATACTTAACGGAAATTATTAGAAATTCATATTGTGTCTGTGTCCTTGTTCCACACAATCTCATTATGCGAAATACACTCATTCAATATCTCGCCATGTTAATAGTGCGGATAACACCATTCCATTCTAAATGGGAATGACATGTATTAATAATGTTTTAATTAAAGATTCCAAACTTTAATTAAATTCATTATGAACATTGCTTTTTGATTATTATCCTTAAACATTTTCGTCTTGTATATAACACTTATATACAATGTTTTAGGTTACATAAATAATCATGGAATTTTCATTGATATTCATATAATATTCATAAATATATGCACATAAAATAATGAATAAACTCTTTTATTAAATAAATAATAAATATCCTATTACATCTCATGCTTCTAGGACACCATTCCCAATACTACAAGAAAATAGGCTTTTTGTAGCTGTTAGTTATAGCGTTTTTCAAAAAACGTTACTGCACCTATATATAATAGCATTTAGAAATAGTTATAATATATTTATATATAAAAATTAAAATTTCATGAGATGTTGACAGGTTTATTTTATATATATTTAATAATATATAAATGTACCGCATTAAAATAACAATAGGCGGGCATTTGAAATAATTTCCCTTATTTTCCCGCTCATCCTTCCTTTTTTTTTTTGGGTTATCTGATTTTACTTCTTCCTTATATGAACAAGGAAAGGAAAAAAATAAAAATAAAAACTCCTTCCCCCACTCTGTCGAACAAACCACGCTCCACCACTTCTCTTTCCCCAAAATTCCATAAGTTTCCTTTGGATTTGCTCTGAAATTGAAGGCCGGTGCTAGGTTCAGTCATATATCCAACTTTCCTCCAAATGCCCTAATTCAGTCATATTTCCAACTTTCTCCCAAATGTCCTAATTTTCCAGTCCATCTCACGGGAAGAATCTCACGGTTTCTAGTTTTGTGAAGATTGGGTTGCGGAAAGAAGATCGAAGATGATCTCCACGTGAAGCTCTCTTCCTATGCGAAGCTCAGAGCTAGGTTTACCGGCTAAGGAGGTTCGAATCTCTCTCTCTCTCTCTCTCTCTGTTCTCTAGGTTTACCCAGAGAGAAATCTTCTCTCTCTCTCTATCTGCATTTTCGCTCCCAAAGGTCTAGTGCTCTTGTTCTTTTTCTTTTCTTTTTTGGTTTTCAAATTCAACTAAAATCTTACGAAATGAAAATTTGCATTCCTTTTTGGCTGATTCATTGTAGTTTGTTGAAGCTGTTATCAGTATACGAGCTAGCTGGAAGGTATCACTTGATCATATACAATTTTATTATGTGAATTTTTTTTTTTTCCGATTTGTGCTTTAATTTCTTTCTTGTTCTTTCTTTTTGGGTGATTGTATCCCGACGAGTCACCTCAGATAAATCTTATAGAGTCAAAGGGTCTTGATTAACAAAGGCAAAAGCTTTTAGTGACTCACATCCAAGACAAAGCGAGTGAGCTATCTTCTTGTTGAACTTATATAAAAATTGGCACACAATATTTTAAAAAGTAATAAAAAGATAGATGAGATTTAATTCATTCAGATATTAAATTTACAGCACAAGGAATCAAAAGCCCAAATTGAGTCACTCAACAAAAGTTTATCACAAACCTCACCAAGAGAACTCTAGCCTAACATGCAAAACATTCTCACAGGTTCTAGAAAAATATATGAGACTGACAGCAAGACGACAAAAAACTAAATAATAAAAGTTTCTGAAAACCTCAGGCAAATCCTCTTATTTATAGTGTTTAGAGGTTGCCTATCAAATAAGGAAAAAAATAATAAAAATAGAAAATTACACAAGAAAAGGAAATAAAATAAAATTACCCATAACTTAGGAAAAATTAGATATATGATTTGAGGAGAAAATCCGGTAATATGCTCAGATTTTGGGGGAAGAAATTTGGATTGAGCACAAGGAGACACGTGTCGCATTACAATTGGATGAAAACAATCAACTCACCACATATCGCGTTCAGACTGCTTGGCCTATGCTGGCACGGTCAGAGTGGAGAAGCGGTGTGGGACCCGCTTTGGACAGGTGGCGCGCACACAGAGAGAAGCAGTCTAGCGTCATAGGTGTGGGACCCACAAAAGTCAGCTGTCACGCACAGAGAAGACGCGCAAGCTACAAGCTGAAACGTGGGACCCACGTGGCAGAAAGTTGGGATGCGCGATGATGGCTTCGTGGAAGGAACATGTACGGTGAGGAACTCCCGTGTAGGTGATGCGCGCTGGAAGTGCTAGGATGTCGCAGAGCTGGGACAGTGGGGCCCACATGACTGATGCGACTTGACCAGCTTAGCTGGCTCGGCGCGGCTCTCCTTCTCTCTGATTTGCTTGTTGGCTCAGCTGAAAAGCGTGGCTCAGTTGGAGGCTTTCTGTAATGACCGGGAAAAATTTAGGTCTAATCCGGACAGTCCAGTATTTGACTAAATTCTTTCCGGAATAGTAAGTAGTAGAATTTTGATGTAATCAAAAAAAAAGTTATGTAAAAACTTTATGTACGGGGTAAAATTTTCCAAAATATGTAAAGTTATAGTATATGTATATATATATATATTATATATAATTATTTCTAAGTACGTGTCTTAAGAAATTAATTTATCTAAAATAATATATATATATATATATATATATGCAAGACTATATATAAATTGGTGACTCACGTTATTACCGTGAGGTGGAGATAAGTCTGTAAAAAGATTACACCTATATATATATATATATATATATATATATATATATTTATGAATGATTATCGTTGGGCACAGTTTAAAAAAAAAAAAGGAAAAGAAAAGATAAGTCAAAAAGATTGCTAACATGAGGTGTACATGCAATAACACCACTTGGCATTATATGCTTAAGTTATGGTGACTCACGGCAACTTGATAATTCAAGTTGACTTCAAAAAAAAATTACAAACGCCGTAAATGTAAAAAGAAGCAGAGAGTTACGAAGAAAGAAAAAAAAAGCAGAGAGAGAGAAAAAAAAAAAAAAAAACAGAGAGTTGCTAAGAGAAAGGAAAATCAAGCATTTTCATTGAGATTTCTTCCGTTCAGTCCGGTAAAAACGTAACCTGAGGCGTTCTAGCGGAAAAACCTCAACTTCTGGAGGTAAGATTTCAGAGTTTTTGTGAGAATTCTATATTTTCTTGATTTAGATGAATAGTAACCCATCTCAGAAAAACTTCTGTTTAAGTGAAAATTGAAACTGAGGTTTTGTAGAGTATCGTAATAAGAGTTTAACGGTGTAAGTGTTAAGACAATTGAATAAAGTTTTGGTGGATTTCTATCGAAAATCCGTGAGCCTAGATTAAGAAAGAACATATGTTTTGTTCAATTTTATGTCGGAATCTGTGTTCAGGAATGTGAATCTTTACTCCAGGTACCAAAAATGGAAGTAGAACGAGTTATTAAATACTCGGGAAACGAGAAAAATAAGGCGAAACTCTGCTGAAATTTAATCTGAGTAATTTGAACTAAAACTGGATTTTAAGAGGAATATGGGATTAAAGTGTGAAAAGAAAGATGTTTCGATAATCGGTGATGGTTAGAAACTGAACACAACGAGAATTCACAGTTTTAGACCAAAATTAAAAGTTAGGCCCATGACTGAGTAATTTGCACGATTTTAGTGCAAATCCTTGAGATAGGAAATAGTTTGGGGTTGAATACCAAACATAAGGATTGTAGACCTTTCTGAAGTATATTTCAAGGTAATTATTGATCTTAGATTCTGAATCTAACGATCGAAAAATTTATGCAATAGGGTCGATTAACGGTTGAAGTTGGAAAGCATCAAGGGAAACAAAGGACGCGTCGTTAGCAAAACTTTGGTAAGTACAATAGTTTTTCTATGGCTATATCATGAACAAGCTTGCTTTTCTATGTTGCACAAAGATTGTGCATATAGTAGAATTTTTAATGTTAGATACAATGCGAATGCTAGATACTATGTTAGGTAAGTATCTACAAGATTTATGTAATCGTAGAACTTTATTCTGCAAAAAGTATGTATCGATGTTAAGTCGAGATCAAACTAAGAGAAATGAAAGGTTAAACTTTAACGAAAAGTTAATCTCATGATAAAATGCTCAATAATGCACAAATTCATAAGATTTAACTACAGTTACCGTTTCAATGAGAAAATTGATAAACGGTAAGAGACTAAATGTCCTATTTGTACCAGCCTTCGAAGGAAAGGTTATTATGAGACTATGAAAGATATGAAACCGTGACTGAGTTGGATTGGTTTGCTACCCCACTCCTCACTGGTTATGCGCGCTATGGTACAACAGGAGAGGGCTCCTAAGAAGTAAAAGACAAGAAAATGAAACACGGAAACAATTCCATATAACAGTATGGTATCCGTAAACAAGAATGAAAAGAATGAGAAATACAGAACGAAAGTCGTTGAGAATTCTGTACTAGGCTATATGATATGAAAGCATATATGGGTATGCATAATTATTGCATCTGTTATGACCTATTGATACTTGCTGAGCGAAAGCTCATTAAGTTTGTTCATGTTGTAGGAAGCCCAGGTAAGGCACCGGCTCCCTAAAACTTGATGCTGGGAATGCAGAGAGGGTGTAGCAGCGAAATGTGGGCAAGTGGGTTGTGGATACATCACGTGTTTTGAAAACGCTGCTGAACTTTATATGTAAAATAAAATAGTGTTTTATGTATTTTGATGACTGATGTAATAGAATGTTGCCAGAATGCTACAGCATTTTAACATACTGTTGGAAATGTGTCCATAAAGTGGGATGTAATTTGTTATTTATGAAATGACAAATGTAAGACATTATTATTTTGCTGATTTTATAAAATAAGATAAAGTTATGTTTTGACACATACTCAAGAGTGTTTATGATATTGCTTAGTCCATAAACTGTTACTAACGAAAGAAGAGTCGGGGGAACCTGCCGGACAAACTCTTTCGATACAGTTTAAAATAGATATTCGCAGATCTTAGGATTGATTGGGCAATCGAATCCGATTATGACTATTAGATCGAACCATGTGATCTTTGGTCTCGGGGCATGGGAGTTGGACTCGTGGTTGATCTAGACATGCTCGCAACATGTTGAATAGACCATGTGATTGATTAGGTTAGAGTAAAAACCGTTTACACAACTCTAAACCTAATCATCACAACTTAAGTATATTTGTATAATTATCTTAATCCTAAAGTGAATGCGTGGCTCAACTTAGTATCTCATGATCTTTGATTCGCCAATGAGATTAGTTCACAGTTATTGAACGACATCTTGGTCATTGGGATCATGACAATATTAAGTTGGAGTTATGTGATTCACAGATATGGAATTCGTAAAAATAATATCACCTCATGCTTTATTGACGGGTGTGTGAATAAATAAACCAGGCCTGGTATTCAATGATGATATTCATTGATTAAGACATCGTAACATGTGCGAGAGACATCTTACGAACGTTTGTCTTTCTTATTCACGGTCATATAAAGGAGTTGAGGAAATAATGATTAGAATGGTAAAAGCGGTAATATTATATACACCATTCTAATCACCGATATTTCTGAAGGATAATAATGCATTTACACTGTGGACCGTGTGATAAATTGTATCAACACCAAAAGAAAAATTAGCGCACATGAATCGAGAGATTATTCGGCATCGAACTTTTAGTGGAGTTATGCGATGTCGGAATTAAATATGTCGATAACTTATAGGGATGAGTTAGTCGAATATTGTAATTCCATAGCTTTGTTCATGTGGGTCCATTCGGTCTCAAGGCTAGCTCTAATAAATGGGAAAAAGTAAACCCGATAATTATGTTTAAATTGATTGTGTTATTTTTCATTTATTTGATAATTGAAAAATAAAAAAGAATGAGTTTTGAATTTTGAAATTAATGGAGATTAATTTAAAATTCAAAATGAAATTTAAACATGATTTTATTTGGCAACTAAAGGAAAGAGAAAAGTGAGATTTTATTTTGGGAAAATTCGGAAATCCCTTGCCTTAAGGGGATTTGAATTTTGCTCAAAATGGGGAAGGAAATTCGGAAATCCCTAAGCCATGTAGGATTTTTGGATTTCAATCTAGGGTTAAGCAAAATTCGAAAATCCCATCTAGGGTTTGAGTTTTTGAATTTTCTCTTATATAAGGATATTATTGAAAACCCTAGGGAGAGAGTCTTTTGGAGAAAAGAAAAGAGATCACACTTTCCTTAGGGTGGCGGATTTTGTAGAGACAAAATAGAAGGAAAAAGTTTCCTTAGGTTTTTGAAAAAGAGCCCACTCTCTCATCCTAAAAATTGTAGAGACATAGCCTTGAATCAACGAGTGGTTCTTGGTGTGATCGTGACAATAAACAACGATCTTGTTTCACGGCAATTCTCCATCTAGGAACGTGAGATAGTGAGACAAGATCCTTGCGGTCATTTAATTCAATCGTCACAAAGGTATGTGAGATTTTCTAATCCTTTGTCCATAAACATATATCATGCATGCATCTCTCGTTGTGGTTTACGTTTAATTATGAATTAAATGGATATGATAAAATTTTTGAAATTCCGCCTACAATATTGTTGTTGTTCAAATGATTTTTCATATATAAATCACAATAAGATCCTTCAATTGGTATCAGAGCCTAGGGCTATTGATCATGCATGATTTATGTTTATGCGATTGAATGTATGATATGTGTTGATATTGGCATCTTGCATGAATATATGATGAATTCAAAATTGTTTTGATTCAATATGTGATTGGATCGATCGATTGGCTCTAGGTTTTTAATTACACCATGTTGGTGGTTTATGTTTTTCTCTAGAAAACAATGTAAGCCATTAAAGGGCATAGGAAATTTTGTAATTTAAATTTTCGGAAAATATTTTTTGTGTGCCGCCGTCGCCGCCGTCGCCGCCGCCTTTGCCGCAAGACGACTCCCAGCCTCCGCCACTAGCCCAGCCGCCAAACCCTTCCCTGGGTTTTGGTGCAGGCGAACTAGGGTTTCGAAACCCTAGTATGCGCTAGGGTTTCTCGAAACCCTAAGCGGGCCTGCGAGCCCCTGCCCCAGGCAGGAGCCGCGAGCCCGCCGATGGCCTTGCCCAGGCAGGGCGCGGCCCCTAGGCGAGGGCCAAGGGCCGGCCGCAGGCCCCGCCCAGCACGGGGCCATGGCCTTGCCCAGGCAAGGGCCATGCCCAAGCAATGGGAGCTAGGCCTGCCTGGCCTGGCGGCCCATCTTCATGCCGCCAGTGTGGCCTGGCCCAATGAGAGAAGGTGGGCCCAGGATTGTCCGGGCCCAGCCCAAACAAAAAAAAATATATATATATTTTTTTTTATTTTCACTTTTCGGGGATCGAGAGAAGAGAAAATTGAAAAGATGCCAAGAAGACAAGATGAAGAAAATTATTGTAATTATTTTCATTTGTTTTTATGGGTTGTAATTAGAAATGAGCCATAGAGAGGTTAAATTGTAAATGTATGATTTATTGTTTAATCTCGCATCATTATAACATGCCATATAGGATATAGAGATGCCAATATCAAATTGCCATGCAAGCATGTTCATGCATCATTGTAGTTTAATATTATAAATTGTTATAATAATAAATGCAATGGGTAAATTTTATAAAGAGTTATAAAATACAACAAATTTATAAGGCTTATAATTTTGTTGAATTATTAATTGGACTTGATTTTAAAACAAAATCCATTTTTTCAAAAGCTAAGTGGGAGGGTCGTTTGCGTTGAAACGTTCCCAAGGTCTCCGACTTTAGCCTGATCGTGACATGTGGATAGGTTAAGAACCACCTTAGTGGTCCTCACTTCAATGGGAGAAACCCATGAAACATGTCGCTAAGGAGTCATCAGGTTGCTTATAGAAGATAAGACTCGAAAAGGAAGTAGTGAGGCGAGACCATCCCTAGATGGATCGTTAGTTCATAACAACCTCTAGAGTCGATTAGTCGGTTAAACACTTAGACTAAAGATCATTGTAATCTCCCATAGGAGCTAGGCAATGGATCTAAGGTGACCAAAAGATGGTGATTGGTTGCACTAGATGTAGAGACATCTTGTAAAGTGGACCAAACGAGAGGAGTCTCGATGCGATAGGAGGCTTCACGGGACGCCACCCCTAGGTGGGACGTGTTGCCGTTTATGATCACAACACCATAGATGAAACATTTTTAAGGATTTTATTTATGTTTAAGTATTTGCATTCATGCATCATACTTCTCTTAAATATAAGCAAATTACCAACTTCGCTTTATTTTTTTTTTCAAACAATTATGTCTTTATCCCCAATCGCGCAAATTCTTAGTACAAACAAACTAGTGGGTGAAAATTACGTTGACTGGAAACGTAACCTCAATATCGTATTGACGGTGAGACAAGCACAAGCATGTGCTCACCACCCCTGTCCTCTTGGCGAATGATGATTCGACTCAAGAAGAGCGAGACGCATACACCGCTTGGATGCGTTCGATGAGATTGCTAGGTGCTATATCTTAGCATCAATTAGCAATGTGTTGCAACAACAACATCGGAACATCTTGACGGCTGCAGATATGATCTACAACATCTCCGAAATGTTCGGAAGCCGGGGGCCGTCAAGCCAAGCAAGCTGCGAGGCGCAACTTCATGAACTGCCGGATGAAATCCGGCACTCCTGTTCGGGACCATATGCTATTGATCATAAGTCACCTGAATGAGATGGAGCTCATGGGAGCTGAAATAGATGGAGAGACTCAAGTGGATATGATCCTAGAGACTCTCCCGGAGATGTTTGACAACTTCAAACTCAACTACTCTATGAATAAGTTGAGCTATACACTCCCAGAACTCATGATGGAGCTTCGAACTACGGAAACTCTGCTGCTTAAAGGCAAAAAGGAGAATGGAAAGGCAAACCTTACTGAAGCGAAGCCTTCCACCTCTGGTGCCAAGAAACAGGAGAAAGCCCGCAGTAACAAGAAGAAGCCGGCTGCGAAAGGCAAGAACGCTGCAAAGGTAGACAAGAGTACTGACAAATGTCACCATTGCGGAATGTCTGGCCACTGGAAACGCAACTGTCCTACATACCTCAAGGAGGTCAAAGCTAAAGGTACATTGCTTGTTACCGAAGCCTGTTTTGTGGCTGACTCTACTTTTTCTTGGATTGTAGACTCTGGAGCCACTAATCATGTTTGTTGTTCTCTGCAGGGGTTCAGGGAAACCAAAAGGCTTAGCAAGGATGAGTTCAACTTCCGCTGGGGGAATGGAGCATCAGTATCAGCAACAGCCGTTGGAAGTATTAAATTAATTTTTGAGAATAGTTTTATTGTTTTGAACAATGTTTATTATGTCCCGGTTTTTGGGAAAAACCTTATTTTTGTGGCTCGTTTGATTGAGCAAGGATATTCTTTGGATTTTAATAATGATGTTATTCGGATTCTAAAGAATGGCTTCATGATTAATTCTACAGTCATGATAAACAATCTGTTCTACGTTAAACCAAATATTCCAACGATTTGCGATACTGAATTGAATGATGATTCAATGAGAGAAAGTAAGAGATTGAGGTTAGACTCAATTGATCAAACCTACAAATGGCATCTACGTCTTGGACATATTGGCCTTGACAGATTAAAAGGTTGGTAAGAGGCGGTCCCTTGCAAACCTTAAGTGTAGGCTCACTACCTACATGTGAATCCTGCATAGAAGGAAAAATGACCAAGAGACCCTTTTCAACAAAGGGTAATAGAGGCTGATGAATGCCTAGAACTCGTACATAGTGATGTATGTGGGCCATTCAATATCCAAGCAAGAGGAGGATATGAATATTTCATAACCTTCATCGATGACTATTCTCGTTTTGGTCATATTTATCTGATGCGTCAAAGGTCTGAAACCTTTGAAAAGTTCAAAGAATTCAAGGCCTTGGTTGAAAAGCAATTAGATAAACAGATCAAAACACTACGATCTGATCGTGGTGGTGAATACTTCTTTGGGAGAGTTCGAAGACTTTCTTAAGGAAGAAGGTATATTTTCTCAACCGACCCGCGCCGGTACTCCTCGGCAGAATGGGCGTGTCCGAGAGAAGGAATCGAACTCTATTAGACATGGTTAGATCAATGATGAGTTACTCATCTCTTCCAGATTCCTTTTGGGGATATGCCTTGAAAAGCAAGAAGATACATTCTGAACCAAGTTCCATCTAAGGCAGTACCTTGAACTCCATATGAAAGATGGAGTGGCAAGAAGTCATCTCTTGGCCACACCAGAATATGGGGTTGTCCGGCACATGTGCTTAGAAAGAAGACTGGTAAGCTGACTAGTCGTTCAGAACTATGCCTATTTGTAGGATATCCCAAAGGAACAAAAGGCTATATCTTTTATAGTCCTACTGATCAAGAAAACATTCGTCGCCACGAATGCTCGTTTCTGGAAGAGGATTTTATAAAGAATATGAAGCCAAGAAGCAGACTTGTACTTGAGGAATTTACTGGTGAAAATGTTCAGGGAACATGTCCGCGGTCTATTCCTGAACCGACAACAGATGAACCACAACAAGAACTAACACCGGTGGAGCCTCGACGTAGTGGGAGGGTTGTGAGACAACCTGATAGGTACATGTCTTATGGAGACGCATTATATGCAGTCTCGAGATTTAGACATCGACGAACCTGTCTCCTACTTGCAGGCCATGGAAAGTTTGAAGCAAACCTATGGCATGAAGCCATGGGACGCGAAATACAATCGATGTATAAAAATGGCGTATGGACTCTAGTAGATCCTCACGAAGGGGTAAAACCCGTAGGGTGTAAATGGATCTACAAGAAGAAGAGGGGTCCGGATGGGAATGTAGAGACATTCAAAGCAAGGCTGGTAGCCAAGGGCTACACCCGGAAAAGAAGGCATCGACTATGAGGATACCTTCTCTCCGGTAGCCATGCTTAAATCCATCCGAATTCTTCTATCCATTCTTTCTTTGCTTTAGATTATGAAATCTGGCAGATGGATGTAAAGACAACTTTTCGAATGGCAATCTGGATGAGCGCATTTACATGGCACAACCAGATGGATTCATTGAAAAGGGTCTAGAAGAAAAGGTTTGCAGAAGTGCGAAGTCCATTTATGGTGAAGCGAACATCAGATCATGGAATATCAGATTCGATGAGACTGTTAAAACTTATGGTTTTGTTCAGTCAATGGATGAGCCTTGTGTGTATAAGCTGATACAAGAAGGCAAAGTGGTTTTCTTAGTCTTATATGTAGATGACATACTACTCATTGGGAATGATGTAGGAAGACTAACTGAGGTTAAGCTCTGGCTGGCAAAGCAGTTTGACATGAAGGATCTAGGAGAAGCTGCCTATGTTTTGGGAATTCAGATCTTTCGAGATCGGAAGAACAAACAATTGGCACTGTCTCAAGCATCCTACATCGATAAGGTAATGGACCGATTCGCTATGCAAAACTCCAAAAAGGGTTATCTACCCTTCAGACATGGAGTATCCCTCTCTAAGGAGCAGTCTCCCAAGACTCCTCAAGAAGAGGAAGACATGAGCCGAGTTCCTTACGCTTCAGCCGTGGGAAGCCTCATGTATGCGATGCTTTGCACCGGACACGATATATGCTACGCAAGATGGCGTGGTGAGTAGATTCAGTCAAACCCTGGACCCGAGCACTGGGTTCTTTGTAAAGCATATCCTCAAGTATCTTAGGAGAACGAGGAACTATATGCTTGTATATTCAGGTCTTGACCGACTATGACGGGATATACCGACTCCGATTTCCAATCGGATAAGGATTCGGAAATCCACTTGAGGATCAGTGTTTGTCCCGAATGGAGGTTCGGTGGTATGGAGGAGCATCAAGCAGACTTGCATAGCTGACTCCACCATGGAGGCCGAATATGTGGCAGCTTGTGAAGCTGCGAAAGAGGCTGTATGGCTTAAAAAGTTCCTTGTTTCACTGGAAGTTGTTCCGGAAGCTGATAGGCCCATGGTACTGTATTGCGATAACAGTGGGGCTGTAGCAAACTCTAAGGAGCCTAGAAGCCACAAAAGGTCCAAGCACATAGAGCGGAAATACCACCTCATCCGTGAGATTGTACAAAGAGGCGATGTTGAAGTAACAAAGATATCTACACATGACAACTTGGCCGATCCATTCACAAAGGCTTTATCAGGTAAAGTCTTGATAGGCATCTGGGAGGTTTGGGCATGCGAGATTGTACACACCTACTTTAAGTCCAAGTGGGAGTTTGTTGGAAAAATGTGTCCATAAAGTGGGATGTAATTTGTTATTTATGAAATGACAAATGTAAGACATTATTATTTCTTTGATTTTATAAAATAAGATAAAGTTATGTTTTGACACATACTCAAGAGTGTTTATGATATTGCTTAGTCCATAAACTGTTACCAACGAAAGAAGAGTCGGGGGGAACCCCCGGACAAACTCTTCTCGATGGGTTTAAAATAGATATTCGCAGTCTTAGGATTGATTGGGCAATCGAATCCGATTATGATGTTAGATCGAACCATGTGATCTTTGGTCTCGGGGCATGGGAGTTGGACTCGTGGTTGATCTAGACATGCTCGCAACATGTTGAATAGACCATGTGATTGATTAGGTTAGAGTAAAAACCGTTTACACAACTCTAAACCTAATCATCACAACTTAAGTATATTTGTATAATTATCTTAATCCTGAAGTGAATGCGTGGCTCAACTTAGTATCTCATGATCTTTGATTCGCCAATGAGATTAGTTCACAGTTATTGAACGACATCTCGGTCATTGGGATCATGACAATATTAAGTTGGTGTTATGTGATTCACAGATATGGAATTCGTAAAAATAATATCACCTCATGCTTTATTGACGGGTGTGTGAATAAATAAACCAGGCCTGGTATTCAATGATGATATTCATTGATTAAGACATCGTAACATGTGCGAGACATCTTACGAACGTTTGTCTATCTTATTCACAGTCATATAAAGGAGTTGAGAAAATAATGATTAGAATGGTAAAACGGTAATATTATATACACCATTCTAATCACGATATTTCTGAAGGATAATAATGCATTTACACTGTGGACCGTGTGATAAATTGTATCAACACCAAAAGAAAAATTAGCGCACATGAATCGAGAGATTATTCGGCATCGAACTTTTAGTGGAGTTGTACGATGTCGGAATTAAATATGTCGATAACTTATAGGGATGAGTTAGTCGAATATTGTAATTCCATAGCTTTGTTCATGTGGGTCCATTCGGTCTCAAGGCTAGCTCTAATAAATGGGAAAAACAGAAACTGATAATTATGTTTAAATTGATTGTGTTATTTTTCATTTATTTGATAATTGAAAAATAAAAAGAATGAGTTTTGAATTTTGAAATTAATGGAGATTAATTTAAAATTCAAAATGAAATTTAAACATGATTTTATTTGGCAACTAAAGGAAAGAGAAAAGTGAGATTTTATTTTGGGAAAATTCGGAAATCCCTTGCCTTAAGGGGATTTCGAATTTTGCTCCAAAATGGGGAAGGAAATTCGGAAATCCCTAAACCATGTAGGGATTTTCGGATTTCAATCCTAGGGTTAAGAAAAATTTCGAAAATCCCATCTAGGGTTTGAGTTTTTGAATTTTCTCCTATATAAGGATATTATTGAAAACCCTAGGGAGAGAGTCTTTTGGAGAAAAGAAAAAGAGATCACACTTTCCTTAGGGTGGCCGGATTTTGTAGAGACAAAATAGAAGGAAAAAGTTTCCTTAGGTTTTTGAAAAAGAGCCCACTCTCTCATCCTAAAAATTGTAGAGACATAGCCTTGAATCAACGAGTGGTTCTTGGTGTGATCGTGACAATAAACAACGATCTGGTTTCACGGCAATTCTCCATCTAGGAACGTGAGATAGTGAGACAAGATCCTTGCGGTCATTTAATTCAATCGTCACAAAGGTATGTGAGATTTTCTAATCCTTTGTCCATAAACATATATCATGCATGCATCTCTCGTTGTGGTTTACGTTTAATTATGAATTAAATGGATATGATAAAATTTTTGAAATTCCGCCTACAATATTGTTGTTGTTCAAATGATTTTTCATATATAAATCACAATAAGATCCTTCACATACATGGTAAGAATGAAAAAAAAATGGCCTGAAATTTTAAGAAATTATAACTAGCATCGTCATAGAGGTTTAGAAATGGAAAGTGTGAGCATAGGATGATGATCAAAAGTTAGGGTCGTCACAGTTGGTATCAGAGCGACGGTTCTGCCACCCACCCACATTCTGCTGAGCATCTGACTCTACATTGTCCAAGTAAGTTATTCATTCTTTTGAATTTAGAATTCAATGTGTGAATTTTGTCCTTATAGGATATACGATATGGTTCGAACAAGGCGAACTCGGATGATACCCAGAGGGTTGCATAGAAGAAGTATCCGGGGTCTAGGAAGGAGAAGACGTCCACATAGTCTACCTTCAGTACAAGAAGTGGAACCTATTCCTATAGAGGTACCCCTACAACCCTTACAGCCTATTAGAGTTGCTGAGCCACCCCCGATTGATAGGGAAGTACAAGTACCAATGATTAGAGACCCAATAGGATCTAGGGTCGCTGCAAGAGTTGCTTTTGCACTTTATCAGTGTAATCCCCCTATATATGATGGTCAGGCTCACCCAACCAAATTACAGGACTAGCTACACCGAATTGAATATTTGATGGTAGAATGTGATATTGATGAGAGTGATTGGGTGATTCTAGCTGCCGGCCTATTAGAGTCTGACGCTAGACAGTTTTGGAGAGGTGCGGTGGAAACAAGGAATGCGCATGAGGTGCCATGGGGCAATTTTTGTAGTTTACTGCTAGCTCAATTTCCACTGAGAGAGGTACCTGCAAGGATGGCACCAGAGGTTGCCTCTACCTCGCAGGCTCAACCACATACTGGGGAGACCGAATTTAAGAAAATGGAGAAGTATATACACAAGGTCGATAAATTTAAGATGCGACCTTATGGCACTGTGGCAATCTACGCTGATCGGTTCTTTAGTGAGATTATGACTGATCCCACTATTCAGTTAAAAGAACAGGATGCATGTTTCATATTATGGAGAGGGTTAACAGAAGAGTTACAAACTATGGTATTTCCACGATGGGAAGTTACATATACCCTCACCCAGTTTGTAGAGGAAGTAACGAAATTAGAAGAAACTTTGGCTATAGAACGAGAGGAGCAGGAACGACGCGTTAGTGAGCGTCGAATGGAGTTTGAATGTAGGCAGAGAGAATACCTACGTAGAAATAGATCAGTGGAGGTTGGAGTAGAAATTGGAACAACATCATCACCCCAACAACAGGGACAAGCAAATCTTGATTCCCAAAACACCGCAAATACAAGTGAGGAAGAAGATCCGGTGGAGGATTTTTGGGAGGCCACTGGGAATTAAGCTAATGTACAATATGATGTAATGTTTTGATGATAATGTTACATTTTGGCAAAAAAAAAAATGTACTGTAAATGTATAAGATAATCATACTTGTCTTGTGTAAGTAATGAATGATGAATGTATATGTATGTTTGAGCGGATATGTGTATGTATGTGTATACAGGTATACAAATGAATCTAATATAAAAAAAATGTTGTTACCTAGGAATGCATTTTTTTTTAATGATAAGTGTGGTTAAAATACTGCCAGAATGCCACCACATTTAATAGAAGTTGTATTATTTGTAAAACAACTTTATGTTATGAAATGATGTTAAGATTTATTTAGATTCATACATACACACATATCCGGAAAGTTAACTATGTTTACCATTATTCCTCTTATGTAGACACACGAAAACATGGTTCGTCCACGTGAGGGGAACGATTGGTCCAGGACCTAGGAGGGATTTAGCTGCCACCATAGCTAATTTACAAGCCAGACTTGAGGCTCAAGAGAATGAGAATAGAAATTTACGGGCACAGTTAGAGCAAAGAGACCAGGAACAGGAGCGAAGAAGAGCGCCACCTGTTCAACCGGCACCGCAACCAGAACCTGTGGCGATGCCAGAAATGGTGCCACAAGCTATGCCAATTGCTAATCAGGAACCATCATATGTACGGTTTCGTAGGATGAAGCCACCAGAATTTGAAGGTTCCACTGACCCACTAGAAGCTGAGGAGTGGTTAACTTCACTCCAAACGATTCTGGATTTCATGAATCTAACGGAGCAAGAAAAAGTTCTCTGTGCTTCGTATGTGTTAAAGAGAGATGCCCGCTACTGGTGGGAGACAGTGGTAATAAGAAGGAATGTAGCAAAGATGACTTGGAATGAATTCTTAGGGGAATTCAATGCTAAGTACTATGATACTGTAGGTCTCCGAGCTCAACAAAATGAATTCAATAATTTGAAGCAAGGTGATATGACTGTTATGGAAGCTTGTCGTAAGTTCGATCGATTGGCAAGGCTATGCCCTCAGCTAGTGCCAACAGAAATGGAAAGGGTGCGATGAATGTTAGTGATGTTTCGCCCCGAAATAGCTACAGTAGTAGATAGTGGGGAAAGACCACCCACAATAGTGGCAGATTGTGTAGGTAGAGCAGTCCGAGCAGAATATCACCTAGCCCAAGCTAAAGAAGAGAGAACCAAATTCTGGGATGCCAAGAAAAAGGAACAAGCCCAAGCAAAGCAAACCCAAAAGAAGAATCAAAAGAATAATCAAGCTGGTCAGAGTAACCAAGCTAACAGAACTGGACAAGGAAATCGACCTCTGCAGAGTCGTCCACAAAATAACCAGAACCCAAATAAGAGGAAGAGAAATTTTGGTGGAAATCGAAACTTTAATTCCCAAAATCTGCAACAGAGGCAAGATCGCAACACAAATATAGTTGAGTGCTCTAAGTGCGGAAAGAAACATTCGGGTGTATGTCGTTATGGAACAAATAGTTGCTATACATGTGGCAAAGAGGGCCATTATTCCTGGAATTGTCCTCAGAATTCAAATAGACAGCCTACTAACCAGGCAAATGCGATGCAGATAAGAGTTGAGGAAATGCAACCTCAGCAAGATGGAATAGAAGTCCCGTCGCAAACCAATGCTAGGTTGTTGGCATACACGAAAAATGATGCAGAAGCTGGCATGTCAAGAGTCATGACAGGTCAGCTTACTATTGCTCAGCATTTAGTATACGCATTATTTGATTCTGGTGCATCACATTCGTTTGCATCGTATGGATTTGTTGAGAAATTAAATTATGCTATGAATAGAATTGGTCAGACATTTAGGACTACCCTGCCATCCGGGGAAATTCTATTGTCAGAATTTAGGTTAGAGCATGTACCAATAGTCATAGCTAACAGGGAGCTATACACAAATCTAGTCGTATTAAAGATAATCGACTATGACGTCATCCTAGGAATGGATTTCTTAGGAAAATATCAAGCTACTATCGATTGTCGTAATAGGAAGGTCATTTTCCGACCCGATGGGGAAGAAACTTTTGAGTACATTGATCACTCTAAACATACCCCCAGACGAGTAATTAATGTAATGAAAGCAAAGAAATTACTTTCAAATGGTTGCGAAGGATATCTAGTTCATGTTGTGGATACGACTAAAACTGATAAGTTGCAACCAAAAGATGTGCCGATAGTTTAGGATTTTCTGGAAGTTTTTCGGAAGAATTGCCGGGATTGCCACCGAGGCGTGAGATTACATTTGAAATCGAACTTTTACCTGGAACGGCACCAATTTCAAAGACTCCTTATAGGATGGCTCCAGCAGAACTTAAGGAATTAAAAATGCAACTGCAAGAATTAATGGACAAAGGATTTATCCGACCAAGTTATTCACCTTGGGGAGCCCCTATATTGTTTGTAAAAAAGAAAGATGGCACATTAAGAATGTGTATTGACTATCGTGAGCTCAATAAGGTCACGATAAAGAATAAATATCCTCTGCCCAGGATCGATGACTTATTCGACCAGCTCAAAGGGGCGGCGATATTCTCAAAGATTGATTTGCGATCTGGATACCACCAATTGAAGATTAAGGAGCAAGATATATCTAAGACGGCTTTCAGAACGCGTTATGGACATTACGAGTTTCTTGTGATGTCGTTTGGACTAACTAATGCCCCAGCAGCTTTTATGGATTTGATGAATCGTGTTTTCAAGGAATATTTGGATAAATTTGTTATCGTTTTTATCGACGACATACTAATTTATTCAAAGAATAATAAGGAACATGAAGAGCACTTGAGAACTATTCTTCAAACGCTGAAAAGACATCAGCTATATGCTAAATTCTCCAAGTGTGAATTTTGGCTCAGTAAAGTTCATTTCTTAGGACATGTAGTCTCGAAGGATGGAATCTCAGTGGATCCAGCAAAGATTGAAGCTGTAAGTAATTGGCCCGCACCAAGAAACGTAACAGAGATTCGTAGTTTCTTAGGTTTGGCTGGGTATTACAGAAGATTTGTAGAGGGTTTTGCAAAACTAGCTGCACCACTCACTACCCTCACACAAAAAGAAAAGAAGTACGAATGGACTGAGAAGTGTGAAGAAAGTTTTCAAGAATTGAAACAAAAGCTAACTACTGCACCAATCCTTACTATTCCAAAGGAAGGAGAAAAGTTTGACGATATCGATTATGCTTCCAAACTAGGGCTGGGAGCGGTATTGATGCAAAATGGAATGGTAATTGCGTATCGTCTAGACAATTGAAAACTCATGAGAGAAACTATTCTACTCATGATCTTGAATTAGCAGCAGATAGTTTTTACTTTAAAGATATGGAGGCATTATTTATATGGTGCACAATGTCGATTTTCATCGATCACAAAAAGCCTCAAGTATTTCTTTACACAGAAAGAACTTAATATGAGGCAACGCAGATGGTTGGAGTTAGTAAAGGATTATGATTGTGAAATCCTTTATCACCCTGGAAAAGCCAATAGGGTAGCTGATGCTTTAAGTCGTAAGACTACCGAATTAAGTCACATGTCATTGGATAGATTTCCAACACCTTTACAGAAGGATATTCATTTGTTAGGGTTAGAGCTAATTATAGGTAAATTAGCCACTCTGCGGATACAACCATCTATTTTTGACAAGATGGCAATGACTCAACGTCAAGATTCTACTCTTGACAAATATTGGAAAGAAGCTGAAGAAGGAAAAGAGACAGAATTCAAAGTCTCTGATAAGGGAATACTTATGTTTCGAGGAAGAATTTGTGTTCCAAAAGATAAAGATCTTAAGAATCAAATTCTTTCTGAAGCTCATAGTACCCCTTATTCGATACATCCAGGAGCGACTAAGATGTTTCAAGATCTAAAACAACACTTTTGGTGGAGATATATGAAAAATGACATCGTGGACTACGTTAGTCGTTGTTTAACATGTCAAAAGGTTAAAGCAGAGCATAAACGTCCAGTTGGAGAGCTGCAACCGTTAGACATTCCGGAATAGAAATGGGAGCATATAACTATGGATTTTGTGGTAGGACTACCCAAAACAAGTGAAGGTTATGATGCAATCTGGGTAATTGTTGATAGATTGACTAAATCTGCCCATTTTGTACCCATAAAAGTGACGTATACCCTTGAAAAGTTAGCAGAGTTATACGTCACCAACATAGTTAGACTGCATGGAATACCTTTATCCATTGTCTCAGATCGGGATAGCCGCTTTACCTCCATGTTTTGGAAGAGTGTACAAGAAGCCATGGGCTCAGAATTAAAATTTAGCATGACTTTTCATCCTCGGATGATGGACAATCGTAAGCGTACCATCCAAATTTTAGAAGATATGCTTAGGGCATGTGTGATGGATTTTAAAGGAGCATGGAATAAGAAACTGTCATTGATTGAATTCTCGTATAACAACAGGTTATCAAGCTTCAATCGGTATGCCACCATATGAAGCTTTGTATGGAAGAAAGTGTAGATCTCCCATTCATTGGTATGAAACTAGGGAGAAGAAATTGCATAAGACGGAATTCATTAGGGAGGCGGTTGAATCCATCCAGAAAATCCATCGAGAATGAAGACGACGGGGACAGACCGTCGAGAAAAGCTATCTTGATAAGCGTAGAAGACCCTTGGAGTTTAATGAAGAGGATTCAGTCTTCTTGAAGATCACATCTATGAAAGGTGTTATGCGTTTTGGCAAGAAAGGCAAAGTGAGCCCAACGTATATAGGACCTTTCCAGATTATCAAACGAATTAGGAAAGTAGCCTATCGATTGGCTTTACCGCCAGAATTAGCTGCGATACATGATGTATTTCACGTCTCGATGTTAAAAAAGTATATACCCGATCCATCCCATGTTATAGAACATGAACCAATCTAGGTTCACGAGGACATGACTTATGAGGAACAACCAGTGTAAATACTGGCACGAGAAGAGAAGCGTCTTCGTAATCGAAGTATTCCACTTGCAAGGATGCTATGGAGTCAAAAAGTGGAAGAAGCAACATGGGAACGTGAAGATGAGATGGGAATGAAGTACCCCCAGTTGTTCTGATTTTTGGGATGAAAATTTCTTAAGAAGGGGTGAATGTAATGACCGGAAAAAATTTAGGTCTAATCCGGACAGTCCAGTATTTGACTAAATTCTTTCCGGAATAGTAAGTAGTAGAATTTTGATGTAATAAAAAAAAAGTTATGTAAAAACTTTATGTACAGAGTAAAATTTCCCAAAATATGTAAAGTTATAGTATATGTATATATATATTATATATAATTATTTCTAAATACGTTTCTTAAGAAATTAATTTATCTAAAATAATATATATATATATATATATATGCAAAACTATATATAAATTGGTGACTCACGGTAATATATATATATATATATATATGCAAAACTATATATAAATTGGTGACTCACGTTATTACCGTGAGGTGGAGATAAGTCTGTCAAAAAAAGATTACACCTTATATATATATATATATATATATATATATATATATATATTTATGAATGATTATCGTTGGGCACAGTTAAAAAAAAAAAAAAAAGGAAAAGAAAAGATAAGTCAAAAGATTGCTAACATGAGGTGTACATGCAATAACACCACTTGGCATTATATGCTATATGCAAAACTATATATAAATTGGTGACTCACGTTATTACCGTGAGGTGGAGATAAGTCTGTCAAAAAAGATTACACCTTTATATATATATATATATATATATATATATATATATATATATATATATGAATGATTATCGTTGGGCACGGTTTAAAAAAAAAAAAGAAAAGAAAAGATAAGTCAAAAAGATTGCTAACATGAGGTGTACATGCAATAACACCACTTGGCATTATATGCTTAAGTTATGGTGACTCACGGCAACTTGATAATTCAAGTTGACTTCAAACAAAAATTACAAACGCCGGAAATGAAAAAAAAAAAAAAGCAGAGAGTTACGAAGAAAGAAAAAAAAAGCAGAGAGAGAGATTCGTAAAAAGAAAAACAGAGAGTTGCTAGAGAGAGACAGAGAAAGGAAAATCAAGCATTTTCATTGAGATTTCTTCTGTTCAGTCCGGTAGAAACGTAACCTGAGGCGTTCTAGCGGAAAAATCTCAACTTCTGGAGGTAAGATTTCAGAGTTTTTGTGAGAATTCTATATTTTCTTGATTTAGATGAATAGTAACCCATCTCAGAAAAACTTCCGTTTAAGTGAAAATTGAAACTGAGGTTTTGTAGAGTATCATAATAAGAGTTTAACGGTGTAAGTGTTAAGACAATTGAATAAAGTTTTGGTGGATTTCTATCGAAAATCCGTGAGCCTAGATTAAGAAAGAACATATGTTTTGTTCAATTTTATGTTGGAATCTGTGTTCAGGAATGTGAATCTTTACTCCAGGTACCAAAAACGGAAGTAGAACGAGTTATTAAAAATTCGGGAAACGAGAAAAATAAGGCGAAACTCTGCCGAATTTTAGTATGAGTAATTTGAACTAAAACTGGATTTTAAGAGGAATATGGGATTAAAGTGTGAAAAAAAAGATGTTTCGATAATCGGTGATGGTTAGAAACTGAACACAACGAGAATTCACAGTTTTAGACCAAAATTAAAAATTAGGCCCATGACTGAGTAATTTGCACGATTTTAGTGCAAATCCTTGAGATAGGAAATAGTTTGGGGTTGAATACCAAACATAAGGATTGTAGACCTTTCTGAAGTAAATTTCAAGGTAATTATTGATCTTAGATTCTGAATCTAACGATCAAAAAATTTATGCAATTGGGCCGATTAACGGTTGAAGTTGAAAAGCATCAAGGGAAACAAAGGACGCGTCGTTAGCGAAACTTTGGTAAGTACAATAGTTTTTCTATGGCTATATCATGAACAAGCTTGCTTTTCTATGTTGCACAAAGATTGTGCATATAGTAGAATTTTTAATGTTAGATACAATGTGAATGCTAGATACTATGTTAGGTAAGTATCTACAAGATTTATGTAATCGTAGAACTTTATTCTGCAAAAAGTATGTATCGATGTTAAGTCGAGATCAAACTAAGAGAAATGAAAGGGTGAACTTTAACGAAAAGTTAATCTCATGATAAAATGCTCAATAATGCACAAATTCATAAGATTTAACTACAGTTACCATTTCAATGAGAAAATTGATAAACGGTAAGAGACTAAATGTCCTATTTGTACCAGCCTTCGAAGGAAAGGTTATTATGAGACTATGAAAGATATGAAACTGTGACTAAGTTGGATTGGTTACCTACCCCACTCCTCACTGGTTATGCGCGCTATGGTACAACAGGACAGGGCCCCTAAGAAGTAAAAGACAAGGAAATGAAACACGGAAACAATTCCATATAACAGTATGGTATCCGTAAACAAGAATGAAAAGAATGAGAAATACAGAACGAAAGTCGTTGAGAATTCTGTACTAGGCTATATGATATGAATGCATATATGGGTATGCATAATTATTGCATCTATTATGACCTATTGATACTTGCTGAGCGAAAGCTCATTAAGTTTGTTCATGTTGTAGGAAGCCCAGGTAAGGCACCGGCTCCCTAAAACTTGATGCTGGGCATGCAGAGAGGGTGTAGCAGCGAAATGTGGGCAAGTGGGTTGTGGATGCATCACGTGTTTTGAAAACGCTGTTGAACTTTATATGTAAAATAAAATAGTGTTTTATGTATTTTGATGACTGATGTAATAGAATGTTGCCAGAATGCTATAGCATTTTAACGTACATGGTAAGAATGAAAAAAAAAATGGCCTGAAATTTTAAGAAATTATAACTAGCATCGTCATAGAGGTTAAGAAATGGTAAGTATGAGCATAGGATGATGATCAAAAGTTAGGGTCGTCACACTTTCTTTTATGGCTTTTCTTGTGTAGCTTTTTACACTGCTTATCATCTATAAATAATTAAGCAAAAACTAGACAAATCCCAATGAAAAATATTGTAAATAAAAATAACGGAATTGTTTAATTAAAGCTTAAATATTTTAATATTACATAAATCAAAAACATGATTTAGGGTACATTTTCATGCACTAATTAGAACCCCCAACCAGCTTATTGCTAGTCTCTAGCAATCCAACCACAAGAAAAATCATGTCACAAACAACATCTAGGTCTCAACTCCCTTAGTCACCTGAGTGTTGTTGGTAGCCGAATCAAATTCGGATGCGGAAGCATGACGGTAGGCGGATCGTGTGTAACAAAAAATTTCATAAAGCCTTTGAGATACTCTATAGATTATATTAATTTATGCACAAATAAATTAATCTCATTAATTCATTTATTAAGAACTCAGTTAGGAAAAATACCTGGAGGCCGACTCGGTTAATAACTTGAGTTCTTTGACCTCAAACAATCCTTGCTCTAAAGCTTTGTGTTTAGAAAACTAATGTCTCCTATGTCAATTCTTAGAATCCACGAAGACGTGTGTGTGGGCACACATGAGACAAAACAGGTTATAATAAACACTCGAATTTCCACAAACACCAACGCATGGATGATGTGAAATTTTCTTGAGAATTTTTTTTCCTTCCCTTGTTCTAAGAGAATTTCGGCCATAATACTTTATTAGGTAAAAAATTATTTCAAAAATTGTCTCAAAAATTGTGTCCACAATTTTCTACTATTCTCTTATTTATAGAGTAGAAGTCAAACTTCTAAAAGGAATCCAATCTCATTCCCGTGTGGCACCAATTTGCAGATAGGGAAGGAAGAGAAAATCATCCTTTATCCTGTAGTCCAATTTTGACTCAAATTCAAATTCCAATTTAAGTGAAACTTAAATTAATTTGAATTCTAAATTGAACAACTTACAAATAAGTTTAAATGGATAAGTATAGATGTGTTCAAATTCAAATTTAAATAATCACGTTAAATAAATAATTAATTCTCAATTCCGAGTGTTTGACTTTAGAATTTCGTAATTCTAAAATTCTCATTTTACCCTTTGTGTTTGGTAGAATTACTAGGACGACGTGGGGACTAATGGACCTATAATCCCGAGCTCCAATAAAATTAATAATCAATTAAACACATTAATTAATTATTTAATTCTATTAATTCCAATCGTTACTCCACTATAAACTTGGAATTGCACTCTCAAAATTATAGATATAAATTACTTCTAAACCGTGAAGTGTCCATTTGATATAATCATTGCATATAGATCAATCCTCCATAAATAATTTGTAATTAGAGCCAAGTAGAATTCGTTAACCTCTCTAATTATATCTTTATCCTTGAGTACCATTGATTCTCGAATGGATAGTGATTCATAAAACACATTCATGAATCGGAGCTCCTGCTGGTCCAAGTACCGAATCAACACTCAAGAGAATTATATGTCTACTTCTTTCTCAAGAAGGAATGGATTCCATCTCGTATAATAACATTCCTAGCTATCTACTTCATCATGTCTCCAAAATACAAGGAATAGGTTCAAGATCTCAGTATCCATATCGAGTAAATCAAAAGACACAAATCCATAAATAGGAGTCTGTTAAGAACTCAGGATTAAGATTATTCTATATATGACCATCGGTAGACTCAATTATAATTTTTATACTTAACAGAAATTATTAAAAATTCATATTGTGTCTGTATCCTTGTTCCACATAATCTCATTATGCAAAATACACTCATTCAATATCTCAACATATTAACAGTGCGGATAATACCATTCCATTCTGAATGGCAAGGATATGTATTAATAATGTTTTAATTAAAGATTCTGAACTTTAGTTAAATTCGTTATGAACATTGCTTTTTGATTATTATCCTTAAACATTATCCTCTCGTATATAACACTTATATACAATGTTTAAGGTCATTAATAATCATGAAATTTTCATTAATATTCATAAAATATTTATAAATATATGCACATAAAATAATGACTAAACTCTTTTATTAAATAAATAATAAATATCCTATTACATCTTATGCTTCTAGGACACCATTCCCAACAAGTATTTCAAACAAATTGTTAGTAAGAAGTTAAAATATACTATCCAGATTATTTCAGTCATAACTCCAGAGTTGTGTGTGTGCCCCAAACCATAACATTCATACCACTGACCATAACAAATGCATATTTGAAAAATTCACCAAGTAGAACTCTCAACTCCATTGATCTGAGGGGTGTCAGAAATATTTGAGTGCAAAAATTCACCAAGTAGAAGTCTCCATTTCATTCAAGTGAAACAAAAATTTATAGAAACGAACAAAGAGCCAAAAAAAATGAAAATAAAGTACTCTTCTTTCTTTTGTCAAGAGACAACCTGCAATAATGAAGTGAATGTAGAAAGGTGTTCTTTTAACAAACAACTATATAGCATCAAATGTGATTAAAACCAAACTACAGGATCTGTGAAATGATGCTTTTGCTCAGTTTTTTTTTTTTTTTTTTTTTTATAGAAATGAGGCTCTATTACATAAGATCATTCCTATCTAACCTAAAATTCATCCCTCAAGCATATGGACCAAGCATACCGTTAACCATATAATGATGTTCTAACAGTGATTTTACCAGCTCAAAAGATTAATGAAGGTTTAAAAGTCATTTTCTCTACTCTCTTAACTCACCAAAAATAAAGCACTTAAACTCATAAATTTTCTCAGCTGGCATGCATTAATATCCATCTGACCCACAAGGTTTCTCACGTGCAAAAAGAAACTCTAGGAGTTATTCCTCAGTAACCAAGACAGTGAAAATTGACTCAAACTAAACATTTTGAAATCATACTCAAATAACTTCGCAAAAATGTTACCCTAAATATCAACATGACAAAAATCACTCTTACGCATGAATATGCACACTACGCCCAACCAAAATCAGATAGTGTCATCAGTGCCAAAAATCATGAAAATATAGAGAAAGAAGACACCTAGATGATGAGCATTCCACATATGAGCACAGCTTGAGCTTCCTGATATGATTCTCCAAAAACACATAAAAAATGTAAAAAGAAACAAAGAAAACAAAAAAAATGAAAATATCGTATAGGAGATGTGAGCGAGCTACTCAGGGCTGGTAAACGGGGTTGTCGAGAATTATCTCTTCAACCTGGTTCACGCGCTCTAAGTAATTCTTCAAACGCTGGCCATTTACTTTGAAGATTCTCCCATCGGTCGGGTCCTCAACCTCAACTGCACCACTAGGAAAAACGTGTTTTACTACGAACGGGCCAGTCCGCCAGGACCTCAACTTACTGGGGTGGAGATGCAAATGGGAATCATAGAGATGAACCCATTGAGTCGGCTCAAAATTCTTCCTTAGGATCTGCTTGTCATCAGCCGCTTTCATTTTTACCTTGATCCTGGAATTGCGCTCTTTCAGCATGTCAATCAATCGTTGTTCTTGCAATGCATCGAGTTCAGATGAGATGAACACATGTTCTAAGTGTTTAGATAGTTGGGCTAGCTTGACTTTTGCGGCCTCCCCGATGGATGATTTTGATTTTTCTCTTTCTGTCGGGAGCTCCTCAAAACACAGTGGCCCAAACTTGATTGCTCTGTCCTGTGATTCTTTGAAAGTGGTAGAAATGTTAGCCATCTCACAAGGACCAGAACTCTCAGATTTAGATTTTTGGAGGAGTTTTTCAAGATCATTTGAGTTATATCCTAGTTTAACCTCCTCCTCTACGAGCATTTTTATCATGAAAGTTTGCTGACACTCGTTGTCATCACGTGGTCGTTTTTGAATATGAAAGATATTTACCTTAAGGGTCATATTCCCGAAAGATATCTTCATGAGACCATTCCTACAATTGATAAGTGCGTTTTCTGTGGCAAGGAAAGCTCTTCCTAGAATGATGGGGATGGATGACTCCATATTCACCACGGATTGTGTATCCAAGACAAGAAAGTCCACAGGGGTAATAAAACTTGTCGGCTTGCAACAGAACGTCATCCACTATTCCCCGTGGTCTCTTAATGGATCTATTGGCCAGTTACAAAACCACAGATGTGGGCTTAATCTATCCAAGACCCAATTGCGAGTAGACTAAATAAGCCATGAGTTTAATGCTCAATCCTAGGTCTAGTAACACTTGGCTAAATTTGTGTGTCGCAATTTGGCGGTGTCTTCTACTCAATCACCGCACTTACTTGTTCCGTCAAGAATGTAGTCTTCTTTGCATGGTGCTCTATCTTTATGGTGCATAGATTCGTTATAACCTTGGTGTAGGCCGGTACTTGCTTGATCACATGTAGTAATTAAGGGAAGATTGATCTTCAAATGTGTCAAGTGCTCCAGGATCTCACTTTGATTTTCTGACACTTTCCCAATAAGTTGGAGAGCTTGGGGGAAAGGCACCTTTATCAGAATTTTTGTAGGCTCTTCTTTCTCCTGAGCCGATTGTTCATGTGTCAAAATTCTTAGCACTTTGAGTAGATATGGCATTAACTTCCTTGATATTTTAACCTTCAGAGTTGAAAGTTTGAGCCATGTGTTGTCCTCTGAAATCGGACTGGGCTTGTGATGGAAATCTACCGCGCTCCTTAACGGTTAAAGCTTCAATCAGCTTTGTGATCTGACTTTTGATTTTCTTGTTCTCTTCCACTAGCTGTGTGAGCATCGAATCAACCCTTTATTCATTTTATTTTGCGCCTCTATAAAAGCTTTTAGGGTATCCTCTACAAAATTTCCTTTCGGCTGCATGTTATTCTGAGGCGCAAAATATGTCCTTGGTGGTTGAGATTCTTGCTCTAATCTCTATTGCCCTCCAGATGATTATGCATGTTGGTTCGAATCTCTCCAACTGAAGTTTGGGTGGTTTTTCCAACCAGGATTTTAAGTTTCTGAGAAGGATCCGTACGGCTTCTCATCTGTGCCCAATGCATTGCACTATTCCACATATACCCCTTTTATTTCGCTTAAAGTGTGGCAATCCTGAGCTAGATGGTCCCACCCACCACAAGAAAAACATGGCCCTTGTGCCCCTATCCTCGCCACCATGTGGATTCCTTTAGTATCTTTACTTTTGAGGGCCTCCATTTTCTTTGTCTAAACTTCAAGTTGAGCCTTGAGGCTTTCCTCTTCCCTCAATTGATAAACTCCAACTAGTCGGGACCTATTGGTGCTCTCAGTAGCACTCTGTCCAGTCCAAGTATGAGCTTTCTCTGCTAACTCATTCAGATACTCAATAGCTTCGTCATGATCCTTTTGGAGAAAGTCTCCATTGTACATCATCTCGACAAATTGGTGCTCTCGGATTGTGAGTCCATCATAGAAATAGCTTACGAGGCGCCAACTTACATATCCATGGTGGGGACACAGATTTAACAGATCTACAAAACGCTTCCAAATTGTCGTTTCAAATTGTTGGTCTTATGGTGTGGGAAATACTTGTTAACGAAAGTCATCATCATTTCTTCCCACGTACCGATAGACTTGGGCCTAAGAGAATACAACCAGCTTTTGGCCTTACCTTCAGAGAGAAAGGGAAAAACTTCAACCTGACAGTCTTTGCGGCCTTTGCACGGTTTTGAAAGGTGGCCACCACCTCTTCAAACTCCCGGATGTGTACACGTGGATTCTCGTTCTCTAACCCGTGAAAGATTGGGAGAAGTGCAATCATGCCCGGCTTGAAATTCGTAGGCGGCGCATTCGGTGGGAACATGATGCAAGATGGGGTGGCCGTGCACATTGAGTGTAGGTAATCTTACAACATCCTCTGTTGAACTTCCCCATGTTGTGTCATTGCGAATAGATTTTCAAATGCGAATTCCAACAATGAGTGTGAAGACGGAGGAGTAGAAGACGAGTCGAATAGAATTTCACTGAGGGTTTCTAGGTCTGGACGTTGAGCGAATCTCCCTACCTCATCTCTATACCGATCCATTCACCCAAAGCAGCTTCTTTTTTATTTTTTTTAATTTTTTTTTAATTTTTAATCAAAACAAAAGAAAATAATTATATAGTAACGTAAATTGCAACCACCAAGAGTACTCCCAGGAAAGACTATAGCTCTTGGCTCAATGAATAGTCTCCCAGGAATTTTTTTGAGATTTTTGTTGCAAATAAAAAAATAGAGAAGATTTGTGTGAAGAAAATTTAGTAGTAAAAACGGTAACGTGTCGAGAATCCCTAATGTTTAGTTCACCAATTCAAGTTTTGATTCACAAAACGAAAAAGATCGAATAAATTAAATCTCTATGTTGACTCCGAAAATAATATTATTATAAGTTATTCAAAATCGACAATATATCAAATTGATAATATTGTAGTAAAAGACAATTTGTAAAATAATTGAACAACAAAACAATGCATGACAGAATTACATAAGAAAAACGTGACTGAACATATATAAAAATTGACACAAAATATTTTGAAAAGTAAAGGAAAGATAGATGAGATTTAATTCATTCACATATTAAATTTATAGCACAAGGAATCAAAAGCCCGAATTGGGTCACTTAACAAAAGTTTACCTCTAACCTCACCAAGAGAACCCTAGCCTAGCTTGCAAAACATTCTCACAAGTTCTAGAGGGAAAATATGAGACTGACAGCAAGACGACAGAAAACTGAATAATAAAAGCTTCTGAAAACCTTAGGCAAACCCTCTTATTTATAGTGTTTAGAGGTTGCCTATCAAATAAGGAAACAAATAATAAAAATAGAAAATTACAAAAGAAAATAAAATAAAATAAAATTACACAAACTTAGGAAAAATTAGATATATGATTTGAGGAGGAAATCCGATAATATGCTCTCATTTTTGGGGAAGAAATTCAGATTCAGCACAAGGGGACATGTGTTGCATTATAATTGGATGAAAACAGTCAACTCGCAACGTGTCACGTTCGAACTGCTTGGCTTGTGCTGGCACAGTCAGAGTTGAGAAGCTGTGTGGGAACCACTTTGGACAGGTGGCAGCGCATAGAGAGAAGCAGTCTGGCATCACAGGTGTGGGACCCGCAGAATCCAGCTGTCACTCACTGAGAAGACGTGCGGGCTGCAAGCTAACATGCGAGACGCGCGTGGCGGAATGGTGGGATGCACGATGATGGCTGCATGGAAAGAACGCGCGAGTTAAGGAACTCTCGTGCAGGTGGCACGCACTGGAAGTGCTGGGACATGGGAGAGCTGGGACGGTGGGGCCTACATGGCTAATGCGACTTGGCCGGCTCGACTGGCTCGGCGCGGCTCTCCTTCTCTCTGATTGGCTTATTGGCTCGACTGAAAAGCTTGGCTCAGTTGGAGGATTTCTTTTATTATTTTTTACACTGCTTTTCATCTGTAAATAATTAAGCAAAAACTAGAAAAATTCTAATTAAAAATATTATGAATAAAAATAGTGGAATTGTTTAATTAAAGCTTAAATATTTTAATATTATATAAATCAAAAGCAGTATTTAGGGTGCATTTTCATGCACTAATCACAACCCCCAACCAGCTTATTGCCAGTCTCTAGCAATCCAAGCGCAAGAGAAATCATGTCACAAAGAACATCTAAGTCTCAATTCGCTTAGTCACCTGAGTATTTCAAACAAACCGTTAGTAAGAAGTCAAAATATACTATCAAGATTATTTTAGTCATAACTCTAGAGTCATGTGTGTGTGCTCCAAACCATAACCTTCATACCACTGACCATAACACATGCAGATTTGAAAGATTCACCAAGTAGAAGACCTAACTCCATTGATCTCAGGGGTGTCATAAATATTTGAGTGCAAAGGTTTTCTCTCATGGAGTTGGAAATAGAACAATCAACGCTCAGTGTGAGGACGGTAAAATTTAGGACAAACAATCAAATGAATATTGATCACTTGGCTTAATTCCTGTCTCCAAATCTAGCAGGAAATGGTGGGACAACCAGGATCCTTATACTTTGGTATTGTCTTTTGCTCAATTACCGCACTTACTTGTTCCATCAAGAATGCAGTCTTCTTGACAATGTGCTTTCTCTTTATGGTGCATAGATCTTTTATAATGTTACTGTAGACTGGCACTTGCTTGATCACATGTAGTAAGGGAAGATTGATCTTCAATTGTGTCAGGTGCTCCAGGATCTCACTTTGATTTTCCGGTACTTTCCCAACAGGTCAGAGAGCTTGGGGCAAAGACACCTTTACCGGAATTTTTGTAGGCTCTTCTTTCTCCTGAGCTGATTCCTCATTACTCGAAGTGGTTGTACTTTTTGATGGCATGTCTAAATTCTTAGCACTTCAATAGAGATGGTGTTAACTTCCTTGATATTTTGACCTTCAGAGTTGGAAGTTTGAGCCATGTGTTGTCCTCTCAAATTGGATTGGGCTTGTGATTGAAATCCACTATGCTCTTGAATGGTCAAAGCTTCTGTCAGCTTTGTGATCTGACTTTTGATTTCCTTGTTCTCTTCCACCAGTTGCATGAGCATCGAATCAACCCCTAATTCGTTTTATTTTGTGCCTCCATAAAAGTTTTTAGGGTATCCTCTAGAGAATTTCCTTTCGGCTGTATGTTATTCTGAGGCATAAAATATGTCCTTGGTGGTTGAGATTGTTGCTCTGATCTCCATTGCCCTCCAGATGATTGTGCATGTTGGTTTGAATCTCTCCAACTAAAGTTTGGGTGGTTTTTCCAACCAGGATTGTAAGTTTTTGAGAAGGGTCCATATGGCTTCTTGTATGTGCCCAATGCATTGCACTGCTCCTCGTATACCCCTTTCATTCCGTTTAAACTGTAGCAATCCTGAGCTAGATGGCCCTGCCCACCATAAACGAAACATTGCTCTTGTGCCTCTATCCTCACCACCATGTTGATTCCTTTACTATCTTTATTTTTGAGGGCCTCGATTTGCTTTGTCAAAACTTCAAGTTGAGCCTTGAGGCTGTCCTCTTCCCTCAATTGATAAACTCCAACTGGTCGGGACCTACTGGTGCTCTCAGTAGCACTCGGTCCAGTCCAAGTATGAGCTTTCTCTGCTAACTCATTCAGATACTCGATAGCTTCATCAGGATCCTTTTGGAGAAAATTTCCATTGCACATCATCTCAACAAATTGGCACTCACAAATTGTGAGTCCATCACAGAAATAGCTTACGAGGTGCCAACTTTCATATCCATGGTGGGGACACAAATTTAACAGATCTTTGAAACGCTCCCAAGCTTGATAGAAAGTTTCATTTTCCTTCTGAGCAAAATTTGAGATCTGTCATTTCAAATTGTTGGTTTTATGGGTTGGGAAATACTTGTTAAAGAATGTCATCGTCATTTCTTCCCACGTACCAATATACTTGGGCTTAAGAGAATATAGCTAGATTTTGGCCTTGTCCTTCAGAGAGAAAGAGAAAAACTTCAATCTGACAGTCTTTACGGCCTCAGCACGGCTGTGAAAGGTGGCTACCACCTCTTCAAACTCCCGGATGTGTACATATGGGTTTTCATTCTCTAACCCATGAAAGATTGGGAGAAGTGCAATTATGCCTAGCTTGAAATCTGTAGGCGGTGCATTTTGTGGGAACATGATTCAAGATGGGGTGGCCGTGCACGTTGGGTGTTGGTAATCTTGCAACGTCCTCTGCTGAACTTCTTCATGTTGCGCCATTGCAAATAGATTTTCAAATGTAAATTCCAACGACGCGTGTGAAGACGGAGGCGTAGAAGACGAGTCGGATAGAATTTCACTAGGGATTTCTAGGTCTGGACGTTGAGTGAATCTCCCTAGCTTGTCTCTACACCAATGCATTCACCCAAAGCGGCTTCTTTTTTTATTTTTTTAAATTTTAATCAAAACAAAAGAAAATAATTATATAATAACGTATATTGTAACCACCGAGAATGCTCTCAGGAAAGACTATAGCTCTTGGCTCAATGAATAGTCTCTTAGACAGAGTAACGTTCACAGGAAAGATTAGTGGGGTGAGACCCACTTAAGTGCCAACTTTCCTAAATAGAACTCCTTCAATTGTATTTTTCACGTAACTACACAATTATTCTCAAAATTAATTATTAAATTTTATTGTAGAGATTATAAAATGTGATCTAATTAATGGAAACTATTCCAAAAGTCAAAAGCCTAAATCTATCAAATTATGAAATTCTTAAATTAAGAATAGTCAATTAATTACAATCCTAATTATAATCCTATCAATTAATGAAAACTATAAAATGAAAATTTGAATTTGGCAACAATATAATAGTTAACAATTAAATTATACAAATAGGGAAACAAAATAAAATCCTAATTTATTAAAAATAAAAGATTACAAAATCAAACCACAATCAATTTCTAAACTAAAAGAGAAAATGAAATTAGTAATAAAAATAAATCCTAAAAGTGTGAGGTTCTTTTTTTTTAGCAACACGACATTGGAAAAAAAAGATGGAAAAAGGTAACGTTTTTTTTTTTTTTTAGAAACTAAAGACGTTAGGGGGAAAAAAATCATAGCAATTATAACTTAATGAATAAAGAAACGGCAGCTAACTTTTTATTTTTATTTTTTTTTCGGTTTTGAATAAGGGATGTTGGGACGGTAAAAGAAAAAAAAAACTAAACAAAAGTTTACAGCCACTAAATATTGAATAAAATAATAATAATAATAATAATAATAATAATAATTGTATATTTACCATTTTGGCTAAAAAATTTACTGATCAGTCTTGCTAGTAGCACTTTCCCGGCAACGGCGTCAAAATTTAATTAGCGCGCAAAGGTGATGTTCACAAGCAGTCAATTGTAGCACAGAAGGGCGGTCGTATCCACGAAGATATAACAAAATAACAAGTAGGATTAGCAAAATAAGAACGTTATAGAAAAATAAATAATAAGGGAATTAAAGAAAAAGAAGAGTTTTTGAGATTTTTGTTGCATATAAAAAAATAGAGAAGATTTGTGTGGAGAAAATTCAGTAGTAAAAAGGTAAGGTATCGAGAATTCCTAATGTTTCGTTCACCAATTCAAGTTTTGATTCACAAAACAAAAAGATTGAATAAATTAAATCTCTATGTTGACTACGAAAATAATATTTTTACAAGTTATCCAAAATCGATAATATATCAAATTGACAATATTGCAATAAAAGACAATTTGAAAAATAATTGAATAACAAAATACTGTATGACAAAATTACATAAGAAAAGCGTGACTGAACTTATATAAAAATTGGCACACAATATTTTGAAAAGTAATAGAAAGATAGATGATATTTAATTCATTCAGATATTAAATTTACAGCACAAGGACTCTAAAGCCCGAACTGGGTCACTCAACAAAAGTTTATCTCTAACCTCACTAAGAGAACTCTAGCCTAGTGATCGGTGCAAAAATATCACCTATTGTCTACTCGCAAGTGTACGAGGTGGATAAGTAATAAAGTAGTGAGTGAGTGTCCTGTCCCATGAGGATTGTGTTCCTAAAATCTAGCTAAGTACTGCAACTAGAATAACCTAGTTTTATCTAGACAAGTCCAACATAAAGATGTGATCAAGAAAGCAAAAATAAAATGGTCAACTAATTAAATGAGCAAATAAAACAATGGAAGAAACTTTTGGGATTGAAGGGGGCTCTAATGATAAGGTAGCTAGGGTCCTTGATTTCACCTTGCATAATTACTCTAATCCTTTTTAATGCTATTGATTTCCTTCAAGCCAAACATTAATCATGAATTTCCTAAAATAATCCAACTCCCTCTCTTGAGTGCCGAGTCAAATAAATGAAATACCATCTAATTAATATCCCTATTAATTAAGTTAATTGTGCATTCATTAAGCTCTAATTCATTTGTGTTTACCTTGCTCATATTCATCTCTCAATTCCAGTACTCAGTAGGCCGTGTTCAACAAATCCCAACATGTGCAAGTGACTCTCTCAACCCTAAATCCACATAACTAAATCTTCTAATCAATCTTTCAATTTATTCAAGCATTAAGCAAAGAAGAGCACAAATGTTTGGGCATGAAAAACATCAAATAACATCAAATATTCATAGCATAATGATTGCAAGGTTACATCAAGTCCCCTAACATAAAAATCTAGCAACCCATCAATGTAAACTCAAGCATAATCAAGATCAAACAAATCTGAAAGTACATGATGAATCTGCAAAAATAGAGAAAATACTAGGTTTAAGAACAAGAGAAAGGGAGAGGAAGAAAAATAAAACTTAGTGTAGTGCAGCTTCCAATCTCCAAGAGCTTCCTCCTCTTATTCTCAAAAAACTAGGTGTTTTTCTCTTCTCTGTCTGCTCCCCAAAAACTGTCTGTGTTGTCCCCTTCAAACCCCAACTCTTCTGTGAGTTTTGGGCTTTTCTAAGTTGAATTGGGCCTGTCGGAATGCTGGGCGCGCAGGGGCGCGAGCGGGCGCATGCCTTAAGGTGGGGTGTGCGCCTGGAATGTGAGGGGTGCGCTAGATGTGGGGTGCACGCGGACCCTTCGTGATGTTTTCTTGATTTTCATCTCCTTTTCTTCCAAGTTATCCAATTTTCTTTGTTTACCTGAATCACTCACAAACATATTAAAACAACCTAAAATCTTTCAAGATATTGCACGTTATCCAATTTTAGGATATTAAATAAGTGAGTTAAAACTCACTTATCTAATACCCCCAAACTTGAACAATTGCTTATCCTCAAGCAAAACAAAAAAAAAAATATAGAGTGGAAAGAAAACAACGAGAATGGAGAATCAAAAACTAAGCGTGAGCCAAGTTTCAAATTGATAGCCAAGGACACTTATCCCAAAGGTTAAAAGTACCAAAGCTCGAAGGAAATGCCTAACACCAAAGTTGTCTAGAATTTCAACTCCCAAGCTAGTAACGATTCAAACAAGATTCCCTGAATGTGAGTGTGTGCACAACCATGACCACTTAATCAATGATAGCACCCGGATAAATTTATGTAATTAGGCGGTTGATTAGTGCATGAAAATGCACTAAAAATACTACTTTTGATTTATGTAATATTAAAATATTTAAGCTTTAATTAAGCAATTTCATTATTTTTATTCATAATATTTTAATTGAAATTTGTCTAGTTTTTGCTTAATTATTTATAGATAAAAAGTAGTATAAAAAGCTACACAAAAATGAGCCATGAAAGCCATGTTTTCAACCACCCAGAGCCAAGCCTCAGCCGAGCCGCACAAGCCAATCAAAGAGAGAGAGAGTCGAGCAGCTTAGCTGAGCCAACATCAGTTCGCATGGGCCCTAGCATTTCCAGTGTTTCCCCACTCTTCCTCGCTCACGTCACCAACACGTCCATCCTCAGCGTGCACGTTCCTTCCACGCAGCTTCAGCGCGCGTCCAACTCCTCTGCAGTGTGGGTCCCGCGTCTACAGCCATCAGTCGGCCTTCCTTTTGACAGCTGTCTCAGTGGACCCTAGCTATCCTGCTCCGTGCCAGCGCACTCCACCATTCCAAGCGCGACACGTGGCGAGTTATTCCTTTCATCCAATTGTAATTCGACACATAACTCATGCTGAATTTGAATTTCTCCCTCCAAATCCGAGTAAATTGGCCCGATTTCTTCCCCAAATTTCATATATGATTTCTCCAGATTTATGTGTAATTTTATTTTGTTTCCTTTTCTTTTGTAATTTTCTAGTTTTACAATTTATTTCCTTATTTGACAGGCAACCTCTGAACACTATAAATAGAGGGGTTAGCCTAAGGTTTTAAAAAAAAGCTTTTGATATTCAGTTTTCTGTCGTCTTGTTGTCAGTCTCATATTTTCTCCCTAGAACTTGTGAGAATGTTTTGCAAGATAGGCTAAAGTTCTCTTGGTGAGGTTAGAGATGAACTTTTGTAAGTGACCCAATTCGGGCTTTTGATTCCTTGTTCTGTAAACTTCAACATCTGAATGAATTAAATCTCATCTATTTTTCTATTACTTTTCAAAATATTTTTTGCCAATTTTTATATAAGTTCAGTCACCCTTTTCTTATGTAATTCTGTGATGCAATGTTTTGTTATTCAAATAATTTTGCAAATTGTCTTTTACTGCAATATTGTTAGATTGATATATTGTCGATTTTAGATAATTTGTAATAATAATATTTCTGGAGTCAATATACATATTTAATTTATTCGGTTATTTAATATTGTGAATCAAAATTTGGATTGGTAAACGAAGCATTAGGGTTTCTCAACACCTTACCATTTTTATTATTGAATTTTCTTCATACAAGTTTCCTCCTTTCTATTTTATTTGCAACAAAATCTCAAAAACTCTTCTTTTTCTTTAATTCACTTTTCTCTAACGCTCTTATTCTGTTAGTTATTCTTATTATTTTGTTATCTCTCTATAGATACGACCGCCCTTCTGTGCTACAATTGACCGCTTGTGAATATCACTTTTGGGCGTCAATCAGCGGTAATTTAAAGGTTACTCATAAAGTTCTAGGTAATTCCATCAGCTCATATTTTGTGCTAGTCTCCACTAATGTAGGTTGAGGTAAAATTGAGGATCATTAGGGCTTCTTAAGGGTTGTAATACAAGGCTAGGGTGTAAGGTAGATGAGATGGGAAATTTTAGGCTTAAGATCACCCTAGGCATGAAGTGCACCCCATGGATCTTGCATGAATGATTGAAAATTCACACGCCAACTCCCACTTTGCTCAATTCTCCATTTACCATCATTCCCACAAAGCTTTATTCATGAATAAACTCGAAACACAAAAACAAGAAACTCATAAGAATTTTTTTTTTCTTTTCTTTCTTCTTCTTCTTCTTTTTTTTTTTTTTTTTTTGAATTCCCAAACCACAAAAGAAATGCTCAACACTTTCATAATTGCTTTCAACAATTATATCTTCAAATTCATGCAATGATGCAAACATGCCCATAAATGATAGGTTAAGTGAAGGACATTCATAAAATGGCTAGGTTAATTTATGTGGGTAATGAAAGAAAACGGGGTCACATAAGCTCAATAGGGGAGACTAGTGGTAAATTTTCCATAGGTTAGCTATTTAAGGCTCAAATGATCCAAGGAAATGCCTAAATCCTCTCTCCAACAACACGCCAACTTAGGATTTCACCTCAAGTAGTACTAGGATGAGTTCTAGAACTCCTTTTTGAGATGCAAGAGCCTCCTAAGTCACATAAATGTTCGCTAAATGCTCAAAAGACTAGGTGATCAAAGTTTATCATGGTCGAAAATGCAGAAAATCAAGAGAGAATTGCAACCAATAAGGGAGTCAGGCACACAGACAATCAATGCTAAAAACATTTCCAAAGACCTAAGGACACTTCTTAACACAACTCTATCATTAAGTTCTTTGGCTAACAAAATGTTACGAGGCAAACAATTTTTTTTTTCTTTTTTTTTTGGACATGTTCATCCCCCCCAAACTTGTATACAACATTATCCTCAATGTTGGAATAAATCAATTTAAGCACAAGGGAACAAAAATACATACCAGGGAGGCGAGACAATCTCGCCTCCTAACGTGGTCGGCAAAGATGCTAAGGGCATAGTGGTATATACTCAGGTTGTTGCGGGGCTTTCTTTATAAATTGCATCTTGAGGCTCATTTATTCCAATGCCGTGGGAGATCATCAAAGAGTGGCTTCCGTCCATAGTACATGTCATACAACACGACATATGGGTCATGATTCTTCACGCCCTCAAGCTTGGCGGGATATGGAATTAATTGGCTCATTCACTCAACTTGGTAGGCTTGAATGAATGGTACTAGAGATGGTCGAGGAGGTGACGGCCACATTGGATCATCATAGATGTGCTATTTTTTTATTAGTGGTGGCATAACAACTTGGATCTCAAATGGTGTAAACTGTTGAACTTCATCTTGTGATTCCTCATCATCGATGAACAGTTATTGAGTCTCTCCCTCCATTGAATCATCATCATCAAACAAATCCAAGTTCCTCCTACTTGTACTCGGCTCCTCACGTTGGTGGCTTGTGAGTCCCTTATTGCCACCGTCCATGTCATGGCTTCAATTGGATCATTTGAAGACTCCTTCATTCTTGATAACTCCGCTTGAAGTCGGGCAAGTTTGTCTTGTAGGTTATGAAGGGTCTCCCTGTTCTCCAACTTTTCTCTACTAGGCCTTGTCTCCTCTACAAATTGGGCAAGAATCTCCTCAAGGTCTAGAGAAGACTCCGCTTGCTGGCGTTGAGTGTCATACCATGGCTCCAAAATGTTAGAATTCTCTTCCCAACCTTGGTTGTTTGGAGAATGATTCCAACACCAATTGTCATAATCAGCCATGTCTTCCAAAAACCAATACACTTCATCCGCTGATAATTGGCAGAAAGAGGTGGTACCATTTCCTCTTTCCACCCAAGTTCGTGTTGCGGCGTTTAACCCATCAAGGAAGTTTTGTAGTTGACACTCTTTTGAGAGACCATGCTCGGGGAGGCCAATGAGCAATTCCTGAAATCTATCCCAAGCACTATAGAGCGGCTCCGAGTCTCGTTGAGCAAATCGTAAGAGGACTAGTCAATGTGACATCTCCAAGTACCTCATAAAAATAAAGCATCACAATATTAGCAAGAATCTAAAATGCCAATCCCCAAGCAAACAAAAATTTAAAAGAATTTAAAAATATAAAAATAAAATAAAAATGAAACATCTAAATTAAAGTAGGCTACTTCGTCACAATATTAGCCAAGTTTTAACAACAACCAATCCCCGGCAACGGCACCAAAAACTTGATCGGTGCGAAAATATCACCTATTTTCTACTCACAAGTGTATGAGTCCCACGAGGATTGTGTTCCTAAAATCTAGCTAAGCACTGCAACTAGAATAACCTAGTTTTATCTAGACAAGTCCAACATAAAGATGTGATCAAGAAAACAAAAATAAAATGCTAAGCTAATTAAATGAGCAAATTAAACAATGGAAGAAACTTTTGAGATTGAAGGGGGCTCTAATGATAAGGTAGCTAGGGTCCTCGATTTCACCTTGCCTAATTACTCTAATCCTTTTTAATGCTATTGATTTCCCTCGAGCCAAACATTAATCATGAATTTCCTAAAATAATCCAACTCCCTCTCTTGAGTGCCGAGTCAAATATATGCAATGCCACCTAATTAATATCCCTATTAATTAAGTTAATTGTGCATTCATTAAGCTCTAATTCATTTGTGATTACCTAGCTCATATTCATCTCTCGATTCCAATACTCACTAGGCCATGTTCAACAAATCCCAACATGTGCAAGTGACTCTCTCAACCCTAAATCCACATATCTAAATCTTCTATTCAATCTTTCAATTTATTCAAGCATTAAGCAAAGAAGAGCACAAATGTTTGGGCATTCAAGACATCAAATAACATCAAATATTCATAGCATAATCGTTGCAAGGTTACATCAAGTCCCCTAGCATAAAAATCTAGCAACCCATCAATGTAAACTCAAGCATACTCAAGATTAAACAAATCTGAAAGTACATGATGAATCCGCAAAAATAGAGAAAATACAAGGTTTAAGAACAAGAGAAAGGTAGAGGAAGAAAAATAAAACTTAGTGTTGTGCAGCTTCTAATCTCCAAGAGCTTCCTCCTCTGATTCTCCAAAAACAAGGGTTTTTATTCTCTTCTCTGTCTACTCCCCAAAAAGTGTATGTGTTGTCCCCTTGAAAACCCAAATTCTCCGTGAGTTTTGGGCTTTTTTGGGCTGAATTGGGATTGGCAGAATGATGGGCGCGCAGGGACGCGAGCGGACGCCCGCCTGGAATGTGGGGAGCGCGTGAGGACGTGCGCCTGTGTTTGGGGCGCGGGCGCGGGCACGCACCTATATGATGTGGGCAGGTAGACGCGCCTCTGCATCGGACCCTTCTTGATGTTTTCTAGATTTTCATCTCCTTTTCTTCCAAGTTATCTAATTTGCTTTGTTTACCTGAATCACTCACAAACATTTAAAACAACCTAAAATCATTCAAGATATTGCACATTATGCAATTTTAGGATATTAAATAAGTGAGTTAAAACTCACTTATCACCTGGCTTGCAAAACATTCTCACAAGTTCTAGAGAGAAAATATGAGACTGATAGCAAGACGACAGAAAACTGAATAATAAAAGCCCTTGAAAACATTAGGCAAACCATCTTATTTATAGTGTTTAGAGGTTGCCTGTCAAATAAGGAAACAAATAATATAAATAGAAAATTACAAAAGAAAAGAAAATAAAATAAAATTACACATAACTTAGGAAAAATTAGATATATGATTTGAGGAGGAAATCCGGTAATATGCTCTGATTTTTGGGGAAGAAATTCAGATTCAGCAGAAGGGGACACGTGTTGCATTATAATTGGATCAAAACAGTCAACTCGTCACGTGTCGCGTTCGGACTTCTTGGCCTGTGTTGCCGCGGTCAGAGTGGAGAAGCTGTGTGGGACCCACTTTGGACAGGTCGCGTGCGCGCAACGAAAAGTAGTCTGGCATCGTAGTTGTGGGACCCGCAGAAGCCAGCTGTCACTCAAGGAGTAGACGCGCATGCTGCAAGCTGACACGCGGGACCCACATGGCGGAAAGCTGGGACACGCGGTGATGGCTGTGTGGAAGGAACACGCGCGCTGAGGAACTCCCGTACAAGTGACGCGCACTAGAAGTACTGGGACATGGGAGTGCTGGGACGGTGGGGTACACATGGCTGATGCGACTTGGCCGACTCAGCTAGCTCAGTGCGGCTCTCCCTTTCTCTGATCGGCTTGTTGGCTCGGCTGAAAAGCTCGGCTCAGTTTGAGTATTTCTTTTATGGCTTTTCTTGTATAGCTTTTTACATAGCTTTTCATCTGTAAATAATTGAGCAAAAGAAAAGACAAATTCCAATTAAAAATACTATGAATAAAAAGAATGGAATTGTTTATTAAGGCTTAAATATTTTAATATTATATAAATTAAAAGCAGTATTTAGGGTGCAGTTTGAAGCGCTAATAAATGTGTGTTCCTTCCACGCAGCATCAGGGCGCGTCCAATGTTTTCCTCCGCGTAGGTCCCACGTCTACGATGCCAGCTTGACTCCCAATGAATGCGCGCCAGTTGTAAACCTTGCCCCCTGCTCTGACCAGTGCCAGCGCTGTTCCTGTTCTCTGCGCGCAACACATGGAAAATTAATACACGTTGTCTAGCCAAGCTTTGACATGTGTCTAGAGGGTGCTGGATCTGAATTTCTCCTTCAAAATCAGAGTAAATTGGCCAGATTTCTTCCCCTAATCATATATATGATTTCTCCTAATTTTTTTATAATTTTATTCTATTTCCTTTTCTTTTGTAATTTTCTATTTTTATTATTTGTTCACTTATTTGATAGGTAACCACTAAACATTACAAATAAAGGGGTTAGCCCAAGGTTTTGGGAAGTTTTGAATATTCAATTTTCTATCTTATTGCTGTTAGTCTCATATTTTCTATCTAGAACTTGTGAGTGTTGGGAATAGTGTCCTAAAAACATGAGATGTAAAAGGATATTTATTATTTATTTAATAAAATAGTATATTTGTCATTTTATGTGCATATATTTATGAATATTTTATGAATATCAAATAAAATTCCTTGATTATTTACATAACCTTAAACATTGTATATAAGTGTTGTATACGAGAGGATAATGTTTAAGGATAATAATCAAAAGTAATTGTTCATAATGAATTAAATTAAAGTTCAGAATCTTTAATTAGAACATTATAAATACATGTCATTCCCATTTAGAATGGAACGGTGTTATCCGCACTGTTAATATGGCGAGATATTGAATGAGTGTATTTCGCATAATGAGATTATGTGGAACATGGACGCAGACACAATATGAATTTCTAATAATTTCCGTTAAGCATAGAAATTCTAATTGAGTCTACCGATCGTCATATATATGATGATCTTAATCCTGAGTTCTTAACAAACTCCTATTTATGGATTTATGTCTTTTGATTTACTTGGCCCAGATTCTGAGACCCTGAATCCTATTCCTTGTATTTTAGAGACATAATGAAATAGGTAGCTGGAATGTTATTACACGAGATGGAATCCATTCCTTCATGAGAGAGAAGCAGATAAATAATTCTCTTGAGTGTTGATTCGGTACTTGGATTAGTAAGAACGCTCTGGTTCATGAATGTGTTTTATGAATCACTATCCATTAGAGAATCAATGGTACTCAAGGATAAAGATGTAATTAGAGAGGTTAACGGATTCTACCTGACTCTAATTATGAATTATTTATGGAGGATTGATCTATATGTAATGACTATATCAAATGGACACTTCGCAGTTTAGAAGTAATTAATGTCTATAATTTCGAGAGTGCAATTCTAAGTTTATAGTGGAGTAACTATTGGAATTAATAGAATTAATTAATTAATTAAAGTGTTTAATTAATTATTAATTTTATTGGAGCTCAGAATTATAGGTCATTAGTCTCCGCGTCGTCCTTGTAATTCTACCAGACACAAAGGGCAAAATGGGAATTTTAGAATTACGAAATTCTAAAATTAAATACTTGAAAAATAATTAATTTAGAATTAATTATTATTTAAATAATGAGATTATTTAAATTTGAATTTGAAAATATCTAGATTTATCCATTTAAACTTATTTGATAAGTTGTTCAATTTAGAATTCAAATTAATTTAAGTTTGACTTAAATTCGAACTTGAATCTGAATTAAAATTGGACTTCCGGATAAAGGATAAAATTTCTTCCTTCCCTATCTGATATTGGCGCCATACATAGGGATAAACCCTAGGAGGGTGGCCGGCCATTAAGTAGATAAGCGGAAGGGATTTTTTGTTCCAAATTCAAAATTGGAGATAAGGATTTGATTCTATTTTGAAGTTTGACTTCTACTCTTTAAATATGAGAAAGATAGAAAATTGGAGACACAATTTTAACATATTTTCAGCCCTAGTTTTTCAGAGGTGGACAAATTTCTCATAGAGAAAAAAGAGTGAATAATATTTTTCTCCAAAAATTCCACATCGTGCATGTGTTGGTGTTTGTAGAAATTTGAGTGCTTCAAAAACCTATTTTGTCTCACGTGTGCCCAAACACACATCTACGTGGAATCAAGGAATTGGCGTGGAAGACTTTGGTATTCTAAACACAAAACTTGGAGCAAGGACTGTTCGTGGTCAAAGAATTCAAGTTATCATCCGAGTTGGCTTCCAGGTATTTTTCGGTTGATCCTTGAATGATGTAAATTAATGTGATTAATTTATTCATGCATAAATTAATATAATCTATAGAGTATCTCAAAAGTTTTGTAAAAAATTTTTGTTATACACGATCCGCTGTTTCCCCACGCTTTCGCCGCCAAATTCGATTCGGCAACCAACAGTGAGAATGTTTTGCAAGTTCGGCTAGAGTTCTCTTGGTGAGGTTGGAGATGAACTTTTGTTGAGTGACCCAATTCAGGCTTTTGATTCCTTGTGCTGTAAAGTTTAATATTTGAATGAATTAAATCTCATCTATCTTTCTTTTACTTTTCAAAATATTGTGTGCCAATTTTTATCTAAGTTCAGTCACGTTTTTCTTATAAAATTCTGTTATACATTGTTTTGTTCTTCAAATTATTTTACAAATTGTCTTTTACTGTAATATTGTCAAATTGATATATTGTCGATTTTGGATAGCTTGTAATGATAATATTTCCGGAGTCAACATAGAGATTTAATTTATTCGATTATTTTATTTTGTGAATCAAAACTTGAATTGGTGAACGAAGCATTAGGGATTCTCGACATCTTATTGTTTTTGTTACTGAATTTCTTTCATACAAATTATTTCTTTTTTATTTGCAACAAAGTCTACAAAAACTCTTCTTTTTCATTAATTTATTTGTTATTTATTTTTCTCTAACCCTCTTATTTTGTTAATCTTTCTTGTTTATTTTGTTACCTCTCTGTGGATACGACCACCCTTCTGTGCTACAATTGACCACTTGTGAATATCACTTTTTGGCATTAATCAGATGACAAAGTAAAAACTTGAGTGAACTAAGTAAGAGAAGAAGCCTATGATGTTGAAGATGTCATTGATGAATACCTTCTTCATGTTGCACAACACCGTCACCAAAACAACATGGATTTCTCTGTTTTCTCCGTAAAATAAGTCACTTTGTCAAAGCCCTAAGACCGAGTTACAACATTGCGTTTGAAATTCCGACCATCAAGGTTTGCACGAAATCAAGGGTAGAGATGATAGATATGGCTTTAGTTCATGGAAACACAAATCAAGTAGCAAAGCTACAAACATAAAGAGGAATGTTGACCCTCGATTGGATCTTTATAAAATCAATGTGGATCCTTAGAAAATCTGATATATGGAAGCACATCATAAAATAATTTGTTCAAAATTATAAGGAGATGATAAGAATTAGACACGTCTCACCCTTTGTTATCTAGGGCTTTCAGCTGCTACAAAATTTTACTTTAATAAATGATAAGATTACAAAGATTTAGGCTCGAGACAATAATTAGACTTCATATGCGTAAAAGACGAATCACTTACAAGCAAAACCTTTAAAAGAAAATTTAGCATAGTACTATGTCATCAATTTGACCAGTATATTTGCAACTATCTCAAAAATGGTATTGAAGATGTTTTTAATATTATTATTATGATTATGATTATTATTATTATTATTATTATTATTGTTATTATTATTATTATTATTATTATTATTATTATTGTTATTTTGAGATAGAACATGATACTAATGTGGCCTTTTGATAAAATAGCTGGCAGAGTTACTAACATTCTAGTGGAGCAGAGTGATCACAAGGTTCTGGCCACCAATTAGGATCAACATATCAAAAGTTAGCAACCAATGCAAAACTTAACACTCTCCCTCTGCTTTTCTTTTGATCTCTACCCCTGTCCCTGATTTATGCTATAACTAGAGGAAAAATATGTTTTTTGCATTAACATACAAAAGTAGTAACTAATTAGTAGAAGCTATCAATATCGTGCAACTTATAACTCATTCTCCACTTGGAATATCGTGCATTTATGGCAAAAGTCTTGACTCCTGAGATTTACAAAGCATTTTCTATTTCAACGTGCATTAGTCATGAGATTCACGTTCCATTTTGTATTTCAAAATATATGAATTCTTAATACAATAAGAATACCCTGCTATTTGAATTTAAAATATCTATTTTTTTTAATGGATCACTTTTTCTCGTCGGTTTCTTCAGACAAAAACCAATCAAGCATACCTGCCAAGTTATGCGCCGGTTCTGCATATTACGTCTGAAAATGGACTGTTTATTAACAGGGTGATCAAAATTGTGTATTTTAAAACGTTAGGATTGTTATTTCTTAAAAAGGGAATACGAGATATCATACTTAAACAAGTGAATGTCTTAAGAATTAATAGGTAAAAGTACCCGTTTTACTTATATGATATGCCTACTTCATTGTTGTCTTTTATTTATTTATTTTTGTAAAAATTAAAAAAAGGGGTCACAAAGGGCGTGTTCGGATCAACTTTGAGTTTTTATTATATTTTCATTAAAAATACAATCCCATTTTATAAATTAAAGCAATTTTTTTTAAATCAACTAGAATATTTAAAATTGGTACAAAAATTAGGATTAGAGCTGCGGTTATTATAAGATGTGCTATAGTTCTAACTTCGCATAATAGTGAAGCACATTGTTGACAAATAGTATAATTTTACATGAATTCAAGTACCACGTGCAATGTAAATTTTTTTTTTTTTGAGCGTAGGGTTAGGAATTTAAAATTAACATCTTTTAGTGATGATGAACACACCTACGTACAACCCTGGACATTGACTAGACCCACTAATGAAGATGAATGAAGTACATGAGCACTATTGAACACAAGTGTCAAAGCCTATAGGGCAAAGACCCGCTTTGCACAAATAAAATCAAGTGCACCCAAAGCTCGTTAAAAGGAACATCTATAGTACTTGATGGATAAAACTAGTCGACCAAGACTAAATCCCTAATATTGAAAAAACTTTCTGTAATGATCGAGAAAATCTTAGAATTAAATAATGTAATTTACATATTTAAGTCAAGCATTTTCTTAGAAAATATCATGTTATATTTGACTAAAAGATTTATAGAATTAATATTGATATTCCAAAATTCTATAGCAAACATTACGTTATGTTCACGTTTTATAATCAAGTAAATTCGAATGACAATTCTCACCTTGGATTAAGGCGGGAGAAAATTCAATCCATGCATAGTTTGAGAATTTTAACATTTGAAAATTGTGCATGTATCGTCCGTCTGTCCTTTTCTACGACAGAGTTTAGGAAAGAAGTTATGCACTATATGAACTTGGTGAGTTAGAGTTGTTGGACCGTTTACAAGCTTTAGCCACAGACGTCAATGACATTCTACAACATGATCTTTGATCGAGTTTTTGTTACAGTGATGATGAAGCACATACAGTGCCAGCGTCAATCTCAATTGTTCCATGCAATGACACGCAGCTTAGTTTCAGCCATGATCGAATCAGTTTCTCCAGTGATCAATTTTGCTTCTTCACTGATGATATTGTGGACTGATTGAACAAGTTCAAGTTCAGCGTCAATCTCAATTTTTTCTTTTCATATATCCTATCTGTAATTCCACTTTAAAAGCCTTTTCTTGGTTGATATTTATTTATTATATCTCATCATCGTTTTCTATTTCATAACCTTTCATATTATAATATACTATGTTTCTAATTTATGGGAAATAATTGGTAAAATTTTCACATGTTCCATCATATATTCTCAAGCAGAAAGAATATGTCGCAATATCAAAAACTATCATCACTTGTTATATTGCTACTTAAATTCTGTTGCTTTGATTCTTAATTTTTAAATTTTCTTTCTTCATGTCTGAACAATTTTAGAGGAAAACTTCAAAGTGGTATTAACCTAACAAGGGTTATATTGTATTAATGTTTTGGAAGATTGAAATTCTTCTTCATGTTGTTTCTTCCACTATAAAGAATGTTGATAATGGAAGGTTTTGTTTTCGAGCAGACTATACATCACTCAATGAGAATGCTTTGTTCTCCTTCATCCGTTAAAGATTTAGTTCTTCTGCACCACTTTCTGGTTATATCATGTGCTCCTCCTAACACCATGTCTTCATTCATTTATTTATTTATTTAATTTCTTTTACCACTATATTGTAGGCCTTTATGGCTGGCAAATGCCTCAAGGATTCAAAGTCGCGGACGAAGCTGGAGTCCGCATAATAGAAGCAAACATGGTAGATCATTCTTGCTGCTCGTGGCTCTGTTTTGGCCTCCTTCAGTAATGTAATCATGGAACCATTTTGTTGTGCAAATAAATATGTTGATGTGTTGATTGTAAAGTGTGTTGATTGTCCAACTTTTCTGTAACATAACAGACTTTTTACATTGAGTCTTGATCTTGCTTGTATTTGATGTGGTAGTTGGCTTGAAAATTATGGTTGTTTGTGACAGAACATGCCCTCTATTCCTTGTATTAGATATTTCTCTCAAAAAAATTGTTTCTTCGGCGTTCCAACATAGACGAAGATGGTGATTTGAACTTTGATCTTGTTCGAGTAAGCTGGACATGTTAGTCATGAGCAAAGTATATTAATCAATAGTTATACAAGTTTTTAACCTTACTCATAGATTAGAAGTTTTGAATCAGTTTATACATTTTCTCTCCGCAATCTTGCTTATAAAACCAAGCTTCTCTTCTTCCAAGGAAGGATATAAAACAATCTGAATTTCAACAAATTATCTTACTTCATTTAAGTTCATTTGCAACAATTTTTACACTTTGATCTATGTCTGTATACAGTGTTGTGTTAATACTCTACATAAAAACATGGATTTTGATAATTTTTTTCTTTTTGCAAAATAGGTAACTTGCTTAGCCCCCGGAATAACCAAAAGAATTTTTTTGTATGTTTTTTAGAGGAAACTTCTTGTGTTTAATTTCATTTTTCTGTCAGATTTTCCTGACAGATTATTTTTCTTACTATTATTATCATTATTTTTAGACTTGAATTGTTATTAAGTACATATGCTTTTGCTGCTAATTCGTCGTTGGAGTAGCTATTCGAATAAACTACAACTAAGCTTTTAATTTACTAAATTTAGGGATGCCAAACTTCATTCCAATGAGAAAATTTTAAAAATAAATAAATATATAAAGGTGAAGATAATTGTAATCGTAAATATTTTTTTCATCATGATTAAATATTTCATAGAAAGTACAAAGAGAAAATAGGAAGAAAGAGGGAAATAAGTTAAGACTTGAGATGAATTAAATTAATAGGTCAATAGTTTACATAAGTTAATAAATAGGCCAAATTATTGTTTTTGTCATAACTTGTCTGGTTATGGACCATAACTTAACAAGTTATTGTCTATAATTTATGGTTTTTGTCTATAACTTGTCTGGCTATGAACAAGAACTTGACAAGTTTATTCATAACTTATCTGGTTATGAATCATAACTTGAGAAGTTATGGCCTATTAATTTCTATAACTAAAAATTAGTCTATATACTTTCTTAAGCTTTCATATTGGCTTATTTCCTACTATTTCCGGAGAAAATATTTGTTATTTCACCAACAAGGATGAGCAATAGGACCAGTGGACCTTCCAGAAGTCAGAAAAACATGCAATTATTTTTATTTTTATTTCTTTTAATTTCTCTTGTATTTTCAATTTTTTAGAATACTGATGCTCGGCACTTAACAATCATTAAATCTGTATTACTTTAATATAAATTTGACGGTTAATAAGCAGAGAATATTGTATTTTAGAAAAAGAGATAACATCAGAGAAAGTCTCGTTTCTTTTCTAAGAAAAAATCTAATTCCCACAACAGCTCATCAAGAAGCCAAAAATTCATTGTCAAATCTAGTGAGGACTTATTGGCATCAAGCAGCCAATAAGCCAGTCCTCCCAATAAGTCATCAACTTCAAAGTCCTTTCTACACCCCTTATCACGCAACATCTTTTTCCAGCCCTCATTGCTATGAAATTTGAAGGGTGCAAAGTATGAAACTATTAAACAAAGAACAATCATTTATGTTATACGTGTATCTACTAGTTGATCATCTTCACTTATGCAGATTTATGTTTTTTTTTTTCCTTCTATGCTTTATTAATATATTTTCCTATACTCGAATATAGTGTTTTAACTCCTTATTTGAATATTTTTTATTTTTTATTTTTTTTAGACTTGAGTATAATGGTTTAACTGCTAATTATTTGTCTTTGGTTTAGCAATTTGCCTATACTAGTCAACTTAACGTACCAAAACTTTTAAACTTGCATATGGTATGCTGAAATTTCAACAGCTATGACTTAAGAAAAGGAGAAGATAGAAATGTAATTCGTCAAAAAAGGTGGTACATTGGACCTACCAGAAATCAAGTCAGTCAAGTCTAAAATTTGGCTTGTTTGAAAAAGAAACCCAGGAAGTCAGAAAAACATGCAGTGAAATACAAACATCTAGTCTGTTGACATAAGGAAGAAGCAGATTGGATATTCTTGCAAAGCCCTTTCTACACCACTCATTCAGCCATTTCCTTTTCCATCCCAATATCAATTACTTGATCATCTTGAGCCAAGCAATTGTATGATTTGTTAGCTTTGATTGTAAAGGGAGAAAAAATGGCAGAGGTTATAGCTCTGGTGACCCCGGTTATGGACGTGTTGCTTCAGCTGCTAATGAAAGAAGCAAACTCCTTCAAGCGCCCCCGTCAAGAGGTGAAGAGCCTAAAAGACGAATTGGTGTGTGTCCAGTGTTTTCTCAAAGATGCAGAGGAAAGGTCGGAGAAGGAAGACATGAGAGATTGCGTAAAACTGTGGTTAAAACAAGTAAGGGATGAAGCTTATCACATAAAAGATGTCAATGATTTATTTCATAAAAAGTATAAAGAGAAAATGTGTTACTTCACCAATAAAAATGATCAATTTGACCACTGGACTTATTAGAAGTCAGAAAACAAAGCACATGTGTTGATGGTGAATTTTGATCAACAAGTAATTACTTCTCTTCAAGGATACTCGCGTTAATCTCTCCAAAATGATCGCAGATTAAGAGTTGAAAAACAGTAAAGAAGACAAAGGTTTATAGTGGTTCGGCTAAAAATCTTTTGCCTACATTCACTTGTGTTTGCATTAATATGTTGTAGATTACAAGACCTGTAGAAATTCCGGTATTAATATCTCTAAACAATGTAATGAGCTTCTTTGTCTCTATTTATAGGTGTACATATGAGAGAACCCTTGTGTATCCCGAGGTAGCCAGCTTTTTCCCTTAATTTTGGGATTTGGCAGTCGGATATCCCTGGTCGTCAACGTCTCGGTCAGACAACCACTTTCTACCCAATGTCTGAGCCTCTGACCCTGACAGTGGTGGTAGGTGGAATAGTGCGTCTTCCCAAGGTCTGACAGCAGAGTTAACTTTGGCAATGCATCGGCGTCGACTCAGCGGCACATGGACACTTCCCCGACGCATATCCGCATACATTACCTCTCGGCGTGCAAAGGTCCCTTCTGACACGTGGCTCCCTCGGCGTCCACGACCGGTCCTCCGTGGGGAGTCCTTCGGCGCTTGTCACCAGAGGGACGGTCGATAACTCGACCGTGGTGTAACAACATGTAATGATTTTTTTTAATTACTCTGGTGTTTTTTTTTAAAAATATATATATATATATATATATTGATATTCACTGTTTATCAATTATCAAATTTACATTACATTTTAAATTTAATTTAATACATACTTTACGATTAATAAATAAAAAATATCAGCATTTAAAAAAAATACAAAAAATCTTTTTTTTTTAAAGAAGAAATCTAATCCACACAACAGCTCATGATGAAGCTAAAAAGTCATCAGATCTGACAAATCTAGTAAGTCATTGAGACAGCCATCCAAATCTAGTAATTATTGGTATCAAGCAGCCAATAAGACAGTCATCCTAATAAGTCATCAATTTCAAAGCGTTTTGTACACCATTCATCACGCCATATCTTTTTCCACCCCTCATTTCTATGAAATTCGAAGGGTGCAGAAGTATGAAACTATTAAACAAAGAACAATCATTTTTGTTATATGCATATCTGTTAATCAATCAGCTTCAGCCACGTTCAGTTAATTAATTAAAATTTTTAATTTAAATTAAAATGTGAATATAAAAGAGTTTTTAAATGTAATAAAAAATTCAAATATAATTATTTTAAAAAATTTATGTAATTATTTTTAAAAAATTTAATTATAATAAAATTAAAATTAAAAATTTAAATGATAAAATGGAGACCATTTATTAGCTTGATTGAAAAGTAGGGGAATAATGGCAGAGCCTATACTAGTCAACTTAATGCTGAAATTTCAATAGCTATGAATTAAAAAAAGGAGTACACCGAACAGACGCCAAGTCAGTCAAATTTGGCTTCTTTGAAGGAGAAACCCAAGCAGTAAGAAAAACGTGCACTGAATTAAAACATCACTGAATTAAAACATGCTTTGCCTAACTATCTAACTATCTAACTAGCAGTAAGAAAAACGTCCACGCGGCAGCTATCTAACTATTTTCTGTTGACATAAGTAAGAAGCTGATTGGATATTCTTCCAAAGCCTTTTCTACACCACTCAATATCTGTGCCTTGATCATCTTGAGCCCAGCAATCCTGTGATTGTAAAGAGAGAAAAAATGGCAGAGGTTATAGCTCTGGTGAACCCGGTTATGGACGTGTTGCTTCAGCTGCTAATGAAAGAAGCAAACTCCTTCAAGCGCCTCCGTAAAGAAGTGAAGAGCCTAAAAGACGAATTGGAGTGTGTCCAGTGTTTTCTCAAAGATGCAGAGGAAAGGTCGGGGAAGGAAGACATGAGAGATGGCGTAAAAGTGTGGTTGAAGCAAGTAAGGGAAGAAGCTTTCCACATAGAAGATGTCATTGATTTATACATCCTACATGTGGCACAACACTGTCACTCGCCTGGATTCGTAGGGTTGCTCCGAAGAACAGCTCGCATGCTTAAAGCCTTGAAGCCGCATTATAACTTCATTTCTGAAATCAAGGAGATCAAAGCATCGCTACGCGAAATCAAAGATAGAGGTGAACGGTATGGCTTCAATTCATCGGCCCCAGAATCAAGTAGTAGGGTGACTGAACTTGAGCACTGCGGAATTCGGTTGGGTTCCTTGTTCATTGAGGATGATGAATTTTTGGACCTTCATTCCACTCGTGATGAACTGATGACAAGGTTGTTAAAAGGAGCGCCGACTCGCACGGTGATTTCATTGTTAGGCATGGGCGGAATTGGTAAAACTACTCTTGCTAGGAAAGCCTACGATGCCAAAGTCGTTAAAGCGCATTTTGATTGCTGTGCTTGGATTACTGTGTCTCAATCATATAACTTGGAGAAGCTCCTAGGAACAATGGCTAAGCACCTCTGTCCAGAATTTAAAATCGACGTAATTGAAGAGCTAATTGGTCGCCTCAGAAATTTTTTGGAGACAAAGAGGTATCTTATTGTTTTTGATGATGTTTGGCAAGTAGATTTTTGGGGAGTTATAAAACATGCTTTGCCTAGCAATGGTAGAGGTAGTAGGGTAATTGTCACAACACGTAATGATATGGTAACAGCTGCTTGTCAAGAGGACTCTTGTCATCTTGTCAAAAAGTTGTCGCCATTGTCTCACGAAATAGCTTGGCAACTCTTTTGCAAAAAGGCATTCCGTTTTAAACTTGAGGGACATTGCCCCCAAGAGTTAGAGACCGTATCTCTTGAAATTGTGAGAAAATGCCAAGGTTTGCCGCTTGTGATTTCATCGGTAGCCGGTTTGTTGTCAACTAAGGAAAAGAATGTGTCAGAATGGCGAAAACTGAATGACCCTCTTAATAGTCAGTTCCAAACAAATCCACACCTTTCAAGCATTTCAAAAATCCTCTCTCTTAGTTATAAAAACCTTCCTTCCTATCTTAAACCTTGCTTCTTATATTTTGGCATGTTTCCTCAAGGCCGTTCAATTTCGGAGATAACATTGTATAGATATTGGATTGCAGAGGGTTTTATTAAAGAAAAGAGAGATAAGACATTGGAACAAGTTGCTGAAGAGTATCTAAATGAACTCATCCAAAGAAGCATGGTTCAAATACAAGGTTTACATTGGGGCGGTGTATCAAATAGGTTGTGTCAAGTACATGATTTGATGCGTGACATAATTCTATCAAGAGCAGATGAATTGAATTTCTATAAAATTGTAGATGGAAAAATGTCCATTGTTCAAGAAAAGTGTCGTCGCATATCTATCTACAATTGTAAAAGCAATTGCATGAAGGTGAATGAAGTCTCGGGAGTTCGTTCGATTTTACTTTTCAATATTGATGGTCAACCAACAAACTTTCACATGGATAGTTGGTTTGAAAAATGCAAGCTTCTAAAGGTGTTAAATCTTACAGACATTCCTATCGAACACCTCCCCAAAGGATTAGGGTATTTGTTCCACCTAAAGTCCTTAAGCCTGAGGAATACAAAGGTGAAGAGACTTCCAAAGTCCATCGGTAAACTCCAAAATCTACAGGTATTGGATCTCATGCATACCGCAGTGCGAGAGCTCCCAATCGAGATCAATAAGCTTCAAAATCTACGACACATTTATGGATTTTGTTATAAACGCACAATCGAATTTTGTCTTGAGGAACTCCAAGGCCTCAAGATGCATGAAGGAATTGGTTGTTTGGGGGAGTTACAGACACTTGAGTATCTTGAAGTAAGAAATGACGGAACTAGCATCATTACAGAGCTAGAAGGACTGAGGCAATTGAGAAATTTAGGCATTTACAAATTGACAGCGGAACTTGGAGCTACTCTCTGCGCCTCTATTGTGAAAATGAATCATCTTGAATGCTTATCTTTGGTATCGAATTTTGAAGCTGAGATTCTAGATTTACAGGCGATGTCATCACCACCTCTTTCTCTAAGGCTTCTCGGCTGCATAGGCAGATTGTCAAAAATTTCGAACTGGATTTTGAAACTTTCCAATCTTCACACACTGACCTTCTCATTCTCAAGGTTAAGTGATGATCCTTTGAAACGCCTCCAAAGCTTGCCTAATCTAGAGCATCTTTATCTCTACAAGGCCTATGATGGAGAGGAAATTCACATTGAGGAAGGAGGATTTCAGAAGCTGAAATTGCTTGAACTATGTGACTTTAACAAAGTAAGAGTGATCAAAATAGGCAGAGGATCATTGCCTCTTCTTGAAGAGCTAAGGATTGGAGCTTGTCCGCAACTGAAGGAAGCGCCGTCCAATATTCAACACTTGAGGAACCTCAGAGTTGTCGAAGTTTCTGAGATGCCGATGGAATTCGTGCTTGCTATGCAACCAGATGGAGACCAGTGTTGCTGGAAAGTTAAGCATGTACCAAATGTTTGGTCATATTATAAATTTGAAAGAGATAAGTTTGATGCCTTATAGGTTTTTGTTTTAGACTTAATTGTCTCTGTAGTTTTATGGTTCTTGTAGTAAACTTTCTATTACGTTTTGGCATAGTTTAGTTTTCAATCTTCACCTTCATCTACTTCATTTATGTAGTTGAGTAATGCTGTTTCCTTTAGCAGGTTATTATTATAATTTTTTTATTATTTACTTTCAATTTTTTTTCGTTTGTTTAATTATTAATGATGTTTTTATTTTCTTTTTTCTAAAATATTCGTTCAAGTAAGGAGGAACTAAATACTATTCTGCTGACATATAGCAAATATATAAAGCAGTGGCATTTAACATGCTTCTCCCTTAGACTTGGTGCCATATTTGAAATAAATTGTTTTTTAGTCCATTTATTTATTTACTTATTTTTCTGATGATGCTTTTCACATCACATCACCCTTAGTAAACAACTAAAATGTGGTGGACGTCAAATTCTAAGAATGCGTTTTCTAAGTCTTTTTTTTCCCCCCTTTTCTTTTACTTTGGTAAAAATAAAGATTTGTCCATTTTTTTCTAGTCTTATTCCATTTATCTATTCATGAACTTAAATTGCAACCTCATATTTAGGAGATATGATTTCATGTTAAGTGAACTGAAGAAGACCAGAAATAATCTAATTTGTAAAAACAAAAGCTCCTTTGACTTCCAATGGGAGGAAGGAGGTATTTATCTCACAAAAGAAATGAACCTAGTTAATTTATGTATTTAACAATAATAGAGTCAAAAGTAAACGCTATAGCTTTCTAACTTTATAATTAATTACTTAATTCTTTTCAGAACAAATTCCAAATCTAAACCTGCCCTCTTAGTAAATCAAAAAGCGAAAAGAAAATTGATAGCAAATTCTGCTGTCATTGCCATAATGAGACCTGTAATCAACAAGTTGGTTAAACTGCGTTTCAAAGAAGCGGAGTTGGTCAAAGATGAAGAATCTAATGGATGAACTGGAGACTATTCAGTGCTTCCTCAAAGAGGCGGAGGAGAAAGCAGAGATGAAAGATGACAATGTGAAAACTTGGGTGAAAAAAAGTAAGAGATGAAAGATATGGCTTTAACAACATGTCATGGATGAATACCTTCTTCATGTTGCACAACACCGTCACTAACAACATGGATTTCTCAGTTTTCTTGGTAAAATAAGTCAGTCTATCAAAGCCCTAAGACAGTGCCACAGCATTTCTATTGAAATTCAGACCTTCAAAGCATCACTGCACAAAATCAAGTAAGGATAGAGATAAAAGATATGGCTTTAATTCATTGGAACACCAATCAAGTAGCAAGGCTACAACCATAAAGAGGAATGTCGACCCTCGATTGGATCTTTATAAAATTGTTATGGATCTTTAGAAAATCTAAAATATGGAGAACATCATAAAATAATTTGTACAAAATTGTAATGAGATGATAAGAATTAGACACCTCTCATCCTTTGCTATCTAGCACTTTCAGTTGCTACAGAATTTTACTTGAATAAATGATAAGATTACAAGAGAAATCACACCCCCCAAATTCTGAGACTATGGTTTTATCTTTCATAAACTTCAGTATCAAAAATGGTGCCTCCCAGTACAGGTATATTGGGGTCACTGAAAATACATGGGTGAAAGTCTATAATACCCTTACTAAGAATTAGGCTCGAGACAATAATTAAACTTCACATGCACAAAAGACGAATCACTTATAACCAAAACCTTTAAAAGAAAATTTAGCATAGTACTTGTAACGCCCCCATAGGCTAAACCGGTTTAAGGCCGAATTTAGCAAGGTGGTGCTACTTAAAATATACTTTCTATACTTAAAACAATATCATTTTTAAGATGCGGAAACTTGTGCTTGATTTCATCACAAAATTTTCTTAAAAGTTTTTGAACAAAATGAGTAAGCGTGCAACCACAAATCTTAAACATTAAATAGTTATTCAAAAGTGACATAGTAACAAAACAAAAACATTTTGAGCCCATCTATTATTTGGAAGTACATATAAGCAAGATGCCAGATGTAAGACTTGGAGTACTCAGTCAACCTTGGAAATCATATTTCTTTTTACTCTTCGGTAACAACAACATCATCTGTATCACAAGGTAAAACTAATGAGCAAAAACTCAGTAAGTAGATTTCAAATCAAGTAAGTATCTAAAATCTCTGTGACTAAAATCTCTTTGTTAATCATTGTTCATAAACATTCATACTTATTCTTAGTTTAGGTATGATATAGAACTTTGGTTCTAAGTAAGCCTCTCTATACAAGACCTTCTCTAATTTTGGCCAATTCTCTTCTCTTAAACACTAAGCGGGGTTTTTAGAATCTCTTTCTCTTGTGATCAACAAGAAACTTCCCACTAGCATTTTTCTCTAGTTGTCTCAAAGAGACAGTTTCTCTAATTTGGGGTGCCGGTCCCTCGCACCCCTGCTTACCCAGTCTCTCATCCATATACCATACAATAAAATCTCTTAAAACATAAAAACATAATAAGCATAAATCATAATCTCTTTCGAAATAATTAATCATAAATACTCTTTGAACATAATCATATAAGAATTTCATAAGAGAATAAACTTGCATAATCACAATTCTGAACAAGTTAAGTCAAATAGGTCTTATGATGCAGTTTTGAAAATGCTTTAACTCTACTTACCTGAATTTTGATCACCACTTTGCAAGCACAAATTAGCTGGTTGTGGGGAGCCTTCAATGTGCTAATTAACCTTTAAAAACCATAGCTTTCAAAAATCACATTCACATCATCATTTAAAAACACATAATTGTGCAATATTACGAAATCTTCATAACGAATTCATCAAAACTCAAAATATTATGAGACCAGTGGCAAATAAAAGTATGCTCAAAACCCTCTTTTTAGAGCTACTACCAGATGAGTTTTGGTTTTTTCAAACTAACAAAAAACAGCCCAAAATCCATATTGAAGTATAATCTCGTCAAGAAAATGAAAACTTTTTAACTGAACTTATAAAATTCATAACTAAATGTAAAAAAATCCATTTGGAGTGATTCAAAAACTCACGTAAAGCTTGAGATGTATGCATTAATAGAAAAATATAAGATCTGTCAAAATCATAAGTACATATAGCACCGAAACAGAATCTACATAGACTGTACAGAAGACTTATATTTGAACATTTCATCAAATACCTAGCATGCATATCCTAATCTTCAAAGACCACTCTCAAATACATGAGTCATCATCTTAATAAGAGTTTATTTTCAAATAATAATCAATATTATCAAGCTAAAATCATCAATTTCACCCAAAAACCAATATTTAAACCAAAACCTCAAGAAACTCATTTTTAAGAGTCTACAACCAACATGCATAATAAGTCCCTTCAAAAATTCGAATCTCAAGTAAGATTTCAACATCTTAATCTCTGAAATCTTAGTTTCTAACATAAGAAAGAAGTTACCTCAAAGAAAAATGTGTTCCCAAGTGAATAGAAGCTCCAAATCTTGGTGGTTATTTTCGGTTCTAGGTTGAAAACGAGTTGAAATGGGTTGGTTGAGTTTTTAGCTCATTCTCTCTTAAAAACCTAGGTTTGATTCTGAGTTTTGGGTGAGAAAATGAGTGAGAGGAGAGAAGAAAAGGTTATGGTCGGAGTTCTAGGTTTCTTTTACTGAAATAGACCCAAAATGAAGTCTAAACATGCTAGAAACTAAACAAAAGTAGAGTGACCTTATAGTAGGACAAGTGTCTAGGTTTTTCTAAGTCTCTAACATTTTTCCTAACCTCATAAAATCAGCTCTAAAGTCTTTATTTTTCTTCTTCATTTAGGTGCCTAAGGGCTTGTTCTTTTGTAAGTGTTTTTGAGTTAAGTTTTTGAGTTGAGTTTGAGTTGAATTTTAGTTATAACTTGAGTTTAAGTTGTAACTTGAATTTGCGTTTGGCTGTGTATACTTGAGTTATGGTTTGAGTTAAGAATTTTTTGAGTTTGTGTTTGTTTGTGATAAAACTTGAGTTGTGAATAGTGAATATCCTTTTTTCTCCTCCTATATTTTTATTCAATTCTTTTACAATTTTTTTATTTTTCTGCCTTTATTATGTTTTATTGTAATAAATTACTTGTAATTACAAAAATAAAAAAATAATAAAAATAACAAGTACAAGCTCAGTTTTCATTTTAATTAAATTCAAAAAGACAGCAAAAATACATATTTAAGTTTAAAAAGACAACAATGAACGAGGGCATTAGCGTGCACGACGGTTCTGGTACACTGCCCACATTGTATGCGCCCTTGCATCCCTTAAAGCATTCATGTCAACTTCTGCATTAGACTCCAATGGTTGACCCTCATGGTTAGTATTGTCGTTAATGTCCTCATCAACATTCGGTGGATCAATGTCTGCAACCGGAACGCCATCTTGTGAGTATTGGTCCAATAGCCTGTCCCCATTACGATACATGTGGATAAAATTATGTATTATAGCACACGCTACTGAAATCATAACTTGTTTGGTCATCGGGTAACGATTAATGGTTCTCAAAATATGAAATATAGCCTTCCACACACCAAATGTTCTTTCAATGACATTACACAGCGAAGAGTGGGTGTAGTTTAAAAGCTCACGTTCACTATGGAATCCTCTTTCACGGTGAGCCCTATACTCTTGCGTGGTACGTTGTCTCCCGATATGGTGCCATGAAGCATCCATTGTTAGCGTACCCCGAGCCGACGAGGTAAAATTTTCCTACACTTGTTCGTATATTAATTAATAAATAAGCGTGTGGATGAAGTATTTAAAATATCAGTGTACATATAAGAAATCATTGTAGGCTGACCTGGTAGCGGTATCGGGAATCTTTTGCGTGCAGATTCTAAAGCAGCAGCTAATACTCGCGCATCGTGTGCGGAACCCTCCCAACTAGATAACATGCACGTAAATTTCATATCAAAAGTGCACACGGCAAGCACATTAAGTGAAAAAAACCCCTTCCTATTTCTGTAAAGTTCAGCAGTTTCACGAGGGGGAATACATGGGATGTGAGTACCGTCAAGTGCTCCAACACAATCCTTCATAGTTTACAAATGTTATGTTGGTTATATTGAAGTCATAATAATTATTATAAACCACTAATTAATATACATTACCGAACATACATCGAACCACGGCGAGTATTTGTTTCCACTTGCAATGATGTGCGGGTCAACGGTTTGGAAATCTAGATGTAAAATGAAGTCCTTCTTCAGTTTGCATACCGCCACAAGAACTTTGGTGAAGTACTCAGACACCGTCGATCCAGATCGTTGCCAAGTGTCCTGCGCCTCCCTGTTAGTTTGGTTCTGACATAATATAGTTAGGAATATAAATAATTGCTCATCAACATTTAGGTGGACAGTTGGTTGCAGTAAGCCCCTTTCCTCAAGAATAAAACTTAGTCGCAAGAACACATCACTACTCATACGGACTTTGTCATACATCACTGTTGGACTACGTTCCAAATAATACTGCACCCTAAGTGCACCGCCCCAACCAGAAGTGTGCCTTCGGCGAGAAGGTTCTTTGTATATAAATCCAACACATAGCGTAGTCGCCGCAGCGACAACTTGCATGAAAAAATATCATCACTGTTGTAGTCCGATTCATTAGAAACCAACGGATTAGAATTCCCGTCTATATCCATCTCTATCAAATTTTCAGAATAATGAAGCATAAAGTTATAAAAATGCAAATCATATGTGTAAAGTTAAAAAGTGCATATAAAACATACTCCTGCATAAATAATTGCATAAATAAGCTCGCATTAAGTAACAAATCCTCAACCAAATGTGCCGCAATCTAATAAGAATTACTCAATTAGTACTAAAAATGAAAAACAATAAAGGAATTCGAACCATAAAAAATAACATGTTCAATGAAGTCTCTATATGTTCGTAACAAATAAAATGAATCAAATAATAGCATCACATATGCGAAGAACCATCCCCTCCACGTGGCATTGTGTAGTTAGGTCTCGAGAACGGTGGCATGAATGGTTGAAATGGGGAAGTGGGCTGGCCGAATGTATTATCGTGTGCAGGGTTCGCTTGCGTGTTCAGCTGAAAGTACGGGGCCGAAGGCATTTGTTGTGGCAGCGGAGGGGCAACTTGTTGTCTGGTACACTGCTCCATAGTCTGTTGAATCCACACAAGCCGATGGTGTTCTGGCATATGCAGGAACGGACGCTGCCACCTAGGCTCCATAGTCATGAAGTTGTACATGAAGAGATACTGTTCTTGGGAGACGTCCAACGTTGCCAATAAATCCATGCATTGATCCTGAATGTTTTCAATTTGAGCTGACATGTTCGCAGATGCACTTACACCGCACGATTGTCTGCTTGTTTCTATCGAATTCACGAGGCGATCCATGGCACGCTCCATATAGCTAGGCGATGCTCTACGAGAGCTACGACTTGACCATCGACGTACTACTCACGGTGGTGAGTGTGCATGTTATCTGCGGCTTTCTCTATGCATGCCATGTCCTCTATCTATAGGCAGGACATCGTCACCGTCGTTGAAACTAGTTGTTCCTCACTCAGTTGGGCTGCTAGAACTATGTTGTGGTGGAGCATCATCTTGACCATACTTAAAGGCCCCATTTGCCTGAGTATTGGCAAACGCGCAATAATATAGATCGTAATCCAACAAGGGCTTCTTCCTTGCCCTTTCAACCTCGGGATGGATATGTAAATGTAGCAACAAATATTAATACAACAAGTGTCACATTTCTGTAAATGACATAAACTATTAGAAACTTACACTGATAAATGGTTGCCAATACTCATCAGTGCAAGTGGGTTTCTTTTGAATCGGATCCCATCCAAGTCCGGTGGCAGTGCGAAGTAGAAACTTTGCATCAAACGTTTTCTTCAGTCTACTGGCTTTTTGTTTGACTTTGTCCCAAGTTAGGGGAACGGTAAAATGCTCACTTAGCTCCGCCGCCCATTGTGTGTATTTATCTCGGTGAGGGGTGGTACCTACAGAGTTCAATAAATTGAACTCACCTAACCGTTTAAGCAGTTGTTCCTCAGTTTCCGGGCTCCAATTTACTGCTGGGAATAGTGTCCTAAAAGCATGAGATGTAAAAAGGATATTTATTATTTATTTAATAAAATAGATTATTCATCATTTTATGTGCATATATTTATGAATATTTTATGAATATCAAATAAAATTCCTTGATTATTTATGTAACCTTAAACATGGTATATAAGTGTTATATCTTAGAGGATAATGTTTAAGGATAATAATCAAAAGTAATTGTTCATAATGAATTTAATTAAAGTTCGGAATCTTTAATTAAAACATTATTAATACATGTCATTCCATTTAGAATGGAGCGGTGTTATCCGACCTTTATTAATATGGCGAGATATTGAATGAGGGTGTATTTCGCATAATGAGATTATGTGGAACATGGACCTTGAGACACAATATGAATTTCTAATAATTTCCGTTAAGCATAGAAATTGAATTGAGTCTACCGATGGTCATATATAGAATGATCTTAATCCGAGTTCTTAACAAACTCCTATTTATGGATTTATGTCTTTTGATTTACTCGCACGGATTCGAGACCCTGAATCCTATTCCTTGTATTTTGGAGACATAATGAAATAGGTAGCTGGGAATGTTATTATACGAGATGGAATCCATTCCTTCTTGAGAAAGAAGCGAGATAAATAATTCTCTTGAGTGTTGATTCGGTACTTGGATTAGTAAGAGCGCTACGGTTCATGAATTTCTTTTATGAATCACTATCCATTAGAGAATCAATGGTACTCAAGGATAAAGATGTAATTAGAGAGGTTAACAGATTCTACCCGACTCTAATTATGAATTATTTATGGAGGATCGATCTATATGCAATGACTATATCAAATGGACACTTCACGGTTTAGAAGTAATTAATGTCTATAATTCGAGAGTGCAATTCCAAGTTTATAGTGGAGTAACTATTGGAATTAATAGAATTAATTAATTAATTAAAGTGTTTAATTAATTATTAATTTTATTGGAGCTCGAATTATAGGTCCATTAGTCCCCGCGTCGTCCTTGTAATTCTACCGCAGACACAAAGGGCAAAATGGGAATTTTAGAATTACGAATTCTAAAATTAAATACTCGAAGAATAATTAATTGAGAATTAATTATTATTTAAATAATGAGATTATTTAAATTTGAATTTGAACAAATCTAGATTTATCCATTTAAACTTATTTGATAAGTTGTTCAATTTAGAATTCAAATTAATTTAAGTTTGACTTAAATTCGAATTTGAATCTGAATTAAAATTGAACTACTGGATAATGGATAAAATATCTTCCTTCCTTATCTTATTTAGGTGCCACACACAAAGGGATAAAACCCTAGGGGTGGCGGCCATCAAAGGGATAAGGGAAGGGATTTTTGTTCCAAAATTCAAAATTGGAGATAAGGATTTGATCCTATTTTGAAGTTTGACTTCTTCTCTTTAAATATGAGATAAATGGAAAATTGTAGGAGGACAATTTTGAAATCACTTTCAGCCCTAGTTCCCTAGTGTTGGCCGAAATTCCTCATAGCAAGAGAGAAAATATTTTTCTCCAAAAATTCCACATCGTGCATGCGTTGGTGTTTGTGGAAATTCGAGTGTTTCAGAAACCTATTTTGTCTCACGTGTGCCCACACACACGTCTACGTGGAATCAAGGAATTGACGTGGAAGACTTTGGTGTTCTAAACACAAAGCTTGGAGCTTGGACTGTTCGTGGTCAAAGAAAATCAAGATATCATCCGAGTCGGCTACAAGGTATTTTTTCGGTTGATCCTTGAATCTTATAAATTAATGAGATTAATTTATTGATGCATAAATTAATATAATCTATAGAGTATCTCAAAATTTTTATGAAAATTTTTGTCATACATGATCCGCTATTCCGCTACGTTTCCGCCGCCGAATTCGATTCGACAACCAACATTTACATCTTTATCTCTCCTTCTCACCATCTATGTATTGACAATACCATAATGGTAGCAATACGTATGTACATAGCATACAAAATTCATTTAATGAGCTCGGATGTTGGAAGGAGGCTCAGATTTGTGTAAAGGCCAATCATCGCCCTATTATGGAGCATTATCCAGGGCTAGGACAGTTAGGCTACCAAGGTTTATGTTCAATTACTCT